>NXFS01000033.1:0-167672 GCA_003004725.1 Moesziomyces sp. F16C1 | reverse complement strand
CTCTTCTACAGCGCAGTCCGCTGCCACGGCCACCTCGGACGCCACTGCCTCCACATCCACCCCTACCGCTTCGGCTTCCACCACCCCCGCAGCCACATCAGCCACATCAGCCGCACCCGCCTCCAAGCCGCTGCCAAAGTCCATGTCCAGCTTCAAGGTGCTCACAGAGTGTCCCATCGTCATCGTCCTCATATTCCAGAGCTACCGCACCGTAGTCCCCCATGCCATCAACGTCTTTGTGCCCCTCATCATCGAGAGCTGCCTCTCGCTACAGGCAAAGCCCCAGCGCGAGGCTCACCAGGCCGCAAAGGCCAAAGGCGAGATCTTTGTCGGCGTAGCACCCGCCATCAAGAACAGATCGCTCTACACCGACATGATCGTAGCCCAGGTCAAGACCATGTCCTTCCTCGCCTACGTCCTTCGAGGCTCCGCTCCCGTCATGCGTCCCTTCGCCCACGTCCTCCCCGAGATCAGCGTCCGCCTCCTCAAGGACTGTCCACCCGAGGCCTCCGCAACCCGCAAGGAGCTCCTCGTCGCAACCCGCCACGTCCTCTCCACCGAGTACCGCGCCCACTTTGTCGGCCAGATCGACACCCTCCTCGACGAACGCGTCCTCATCGGCACCGGCGTCACCTCGCACGAGACACAGAGGCCACTCGCCATCAGCATGCTCGCCGATCTCGTACACCACGTCCGCCAGGAGCTCTCGCCAGAACAGCTCGTCCGCGTCGTCCACATCCACGCACAGATCTTGCACGACCCCACCCTCGCGCCCAGCATCCAGACCATGTGCGTAAAGCTCCTCCTCAACCTCGTCGAGACCATCCTCACAAAACACCCCGACGGCGCCACGCAGACGCTCGCCTCCATCCTTGACGTCTTTGTCGAGAAGCTCGCCAGCTTGCATCGCATGCGAGCCGACATGGACCGCCTGCGTCAGATCAAGGACCAACACCACCACCAGCAACAGCAGCACGCCGACGCAGCCGACGTAAGCGACAAGCTCGCAGTCGATGCTGTCACCATCGAGCGTGGCAAGCCCATTCAGGCCGCCGCCATCATGCTCGACGTCGCAGGCGATCCGCTCAAAGACGCTCGCTTCCTCTTCCGCAACATCCTCTTTGGCTTCAAGACGCTCATCCCCGTCCTCCGCCATCGCAACGCCGCGCATCCCGACGGCGCCACCGCAGGCAGGCTCCTCGTCGACGGCGTCAAGTGCTGGTCCCTCCACGAGGACCGCGAGGGCAGGGAGGAGAAGGAGGTGCTCGACCTCTTCACCACCGTCTTCATCGACCTCGAGCCACAGGTCTTCCACGAGATCTTCACCGCCCACATGCCCTTCCTCTTCCAAGAGATGCTCAACTCGCCCACCCTCCTCGGCATCCCCCAGAACCTCCTCAGCAACGACGCCGTCTCCAAGCGCTTTGTCGGCATCCTCCTCCGCTTCCTCGTCGACAGGCTCGAGGAGCTCGGCAAGTCGGACAAGAAGCACGCCTCCATCAGCCTGCGCCTCTTCAAGATGGCCTTCATGGCCGTCACCATCTTCCCAGAGGAGAACGAGGTGGTGCTCCAACCCCATCTCAGCCATCTCATCATGGAGTCCATGAAGCTCGCCAGCAAGGCCGACGAACCCACCAACTACTTCCTCCTCCTCCGCGCCCTCTTTCGCAGCATCGGCGGCGGCCGATTCGAGCTGCTCTACAAGGACGTCCTGCCGCTCCTCCCCGTCCTGCTCGAGAACCTCAACGCGCTCCTCAACGCCGCAGAGCCCAGCCGACGCGAGGTGTTTGTCGACCTCTGCCTGACCGTGCCCGTCCGCCTCAGCGTGCTTCTGCCCTACCTCGGCTATCTCATGAAGCCGCTCGTGCTCGCGCTGCAGTCCTCCACCGAGCTCGTCAGCCAGGGCCTTCGCACCCTCGAACTCTGCATCGACAACCTCACCCAGGAGTTCCTCGACCCCATCATGGCGCCCTACGCACAGGACATCATGGCCGCGCTCTGGCAGCATCTCCAACCCCTTCCGCACAACCACCAGCACTCCCACACCACCATGCGCATCCTCGGCAAGATGGGCGGCCGCAACCGCAAGCTCCTCCAGAAGCCGCCCAGGCTCGCCTACGTCTCGCACAAGCCACCCACCTTCCCCATCCATCTCGAGGGCAAGTCGCAGTCCATGACGCTCACCCCGGTCACCGAGCTCGCGCTCGCCAACATCCGTCGCACCGACCCGTACTACCGCAAGCACGCCTTCGAGCTGCTCCGCCACACCGCCGCCCTCTTCCTCGACGGCTCCCTCATGGATGCCGACCGCGAGGCGGTGTTTGGCAAGCTCATCAAGGGCCTTTTCGACGCCACGCGCTCCGACGACCTCCGGGACGAGGCGGTGCAGTATCTGTTTGGCATCTGCAAGCACGTCTTCCACGCCGAGATCAAGCGCGACATGCCCTCCTCTTCCGGCGGTTCGAGCCGTCATCTGTGGCCCATGACCACCTCGCTGCTCGAGGGGCTCACCAACGCACTCGCGCTCAACGAGGTGGGCAACGACCCGGCGCCGCTCATCGAGCTGGAGCTGCAGATCATCCGCGAGTTCCTCGCCGCCTGCGAAAAGGCGCCCGCTACGCGTCCCGACCTCGGCCACATCGTCATGCACTCGTTTGCCAGCAAGTTCTGCTCTCAGTGCTACGAGCAGCTCTGGCAGCGCAAGACCGGCGGCTGGCTCGGCGTCAACATGCTCGTGCGCCGCGCCGACCTCGGCCAGGTCTGGGTGCGCGACCACCAGCTCGAGATCGTGCGTGCGCTGCTCTTCATGCTCAAAGACATGCCCAACGACCCACCCGGCAACATCGACGAGGTCAGCGACACGCTCCTCCAGGTCATCCGACAGGCGTACACCACCAACGCGCCCGCCGACGGCAAGGCTGAGCCGCCCGTTCCCGAGCGACCCAGCCACCTCACCTACCTCATCGGCATCCTGGTGCCCGAGCTGTCCAGCTCCAACGCCACCGTCCGCACCACCACGCAGACCGCGTTCAAGCTGCTCGCAGAGCTGCGCAAGTGCACCGTCACCGAGCTGCTCACCACGCAGAAGGAGCGTCTGCTCCAGCCCATCTTCACCAAGCCGCTGCGCGCGCTGCCGTTCGGCATGCAGATCGGACACATCGACGCCATCACCTTTGCACTCAACCTCACGCCGCCGCTGCCCGAGTTCAACGAGGAGCTCTACCGCGTCCTCACCGAGGCGCTTGCGCTCGCGGACGCCGATGACCAGGCGCTCATCGGCAGGACGTCGCAGTACAAGAATATGATCGCCGTCACCAAGCTCAGAGTCGTTGCCATCCGGCTGCTCTCGTCGGCCATGGCGTGCGGCGACTTCCTCTCGGCCAAGCACACGCAGATGCGCATGAAGATCATCTCGGTCTACTTCAAGAGCCTCTACTCGAGAAGTGAGGAGGTGGTGCAGGTCGCGTACGAGTCCCTCAAGACGGTGCTGAGCCAGCAGAGCAAGCTGCCCAAGGACCTGCTGCAGAGCGGCCTCAGGCCCATCCTCATGACGCTCGCCGACCGCAACAGGCTCACGGCGTCCGGACTCGAGGGACTGGCGCGGCTGCTGCAGTTGCTCACCAACTACTTCAAGGTGGAGATCGGCACCAAGCTGCTCGACCATCTCACCAGCCTCGCCGAGCCAGCCGTGCTCCTCAGGGCCGCCGCAGGCTCGCTGCGCGACAACGAGCAGATCAAGACGCTCGTCGCCATCGTCAACGTCTTCCGCCTCCTGCCCGAGGCGTCGTTCCAGTTCCTTCCCAGGCTGACCACAACGGTGGCCGAGATCGAGTCGCAGCTGCGCCGCGCTGGCGCAACGCCCTTCACCAAGCCGCTCACGCTCTTCCTCAACCGATTTGCCGAAAAGGCGGTGACGTACTTCTTCGAGGGCGACAAGCTGAGCAACCCCAAGTTCCTGCGCGTCGTCAAGCTCTCCCTCGCCTCGGATGACGGGCCGGAGCTGAGGGAGCAGGTGACGGGTTCGCGCGACAAGTTTCTCTTCCCGCTCTTCGCAGAGGGCGCAACAGCGGCACAGGTGCAGGCGGGTGTCACCATCGTCCAGCAGATGGTCGAGCGCGATCCCAAGTGGCTCATTACCAACAAGGACGTGTTCGAGAAGCTCATCGCGCTCTGGAACAGCGACGCCAGCAAGACGCGCCGACGCGACGAGGCCAACAGCAGCACCGTCAAGGCCGTCACGACTTCGGACCCTTCTGCTGCTGCCGCGGCGACGTCGTCGTCCGCAGTAACGCGCAGCGTCAGCGAGACCAAGCAGCTCATCCAGCTCTTCCTCTCGTACCTCCAGATCGAGCCGCACGTCGAGGCCTACATCGCCCTGCTCGACGCCTACACCTACAAGATCGCCTTTGACCTCACGTTCGCCACGCGATTCATCTACGACCACCTGTGCATCAAGGCGTCCAACTCGTTCAAGAGGCAGATGTTCTCGCGCTTCCTCGAGCTCTTCGAGGACAAGGACGCCAGCCAGACGCTCAAGACGCAGGCGCTGCGGGTGCTTGTCAATCCCATGCTCCTCGCATCGTACGGGCCGCACCCGACCAGCACGCCGCCCGCGTCGCCCAAGGTGGCCGAATCCACCGTCACGGTCGCTGACAAGCCGGCTGCCGCATCTTCGTCGAGCTCGAACACGGAGAAGCCCAAGTCCGCCGACAAGGACGGCGACGAGGAGATGAAGGATGCCGAGTCGGGTGACAAGAAAGACGAGGTCTCGGCCACCGATGCTGCCTCGAAGTCGGATGTCAAGGACGCGTCCTCATCAGACGCCGCAACGGCAACGACATCGACCGCCGACGCGGATAAGGACAAGGCCTCCGATCCGAAGGATGCAGTCGACCAGCCCGCTGTCATCGCATCCGAGCCTGTGCCCGACGTCGCCGAGGTGATCGACACCGAGCTCGTGACGCAGATCGTCAACCGCCTGTGGAAGCCGTTCCAGAACCCCAAGGTGGCCAACGAGCTGTGCTCGGACGACGCGCTGCGCATCGAGCTGCTGCACATGTCGACCATGATCCTCGAGCACTGCTCGAACCACCTCGCGCCCAACGGCCAGCTCAAGAAGGACACGATCAAATTCGGCTGGGCCAACCTCACCGCCGAGGACGTCACGGTCAAGAACGTGGCGTACATCTTCATCGCGCGCTTCCTCGAAGTCTTCGAGAGCCCCATCAAGATTGTCGGCCAGGTCTACTTTGGTCTGCTCCGTGCGCATCAGTCCGAGGGCCGCAGCATGGTCAAGAAGGCGCTGGATATTCTGGTGCCTGCACTGCCCAAGCGCGCGGGCGCCAGCGAGAATGGCCAGCCTCCGCAGTGGGCCAAGTGGACCAAGAGGCAGCTGGTGGACGAAGGCCACAACGTCAGCCAGCTCTTCGCCATCTTGAGCCTGCTCGTGCGACACGCCGACCTGTTCTACAGCAGCCGCGAGATGTTTGTCCCGCACATCGTCAGCAACCTGACCAAGCTCGGTCTGGTGGCCAATGTCAACGTTGAGTCGAGGATCCTCGCCGTGGACCTCGTCGAGTTGCTGTACAAGTGGGAGAAGCGCCGCCAGGAGCATGTCGAGGCGCAGAAGAAGTCGGCGGATGGCGAGGCAAAGGACAAGGACGCAGCGTCCGAAGGCGAGGCACCCGCAACCAGCGGCAAGCGCAGCGCGGATGCTCCCGAGGAGACATCGGCGGTCAAGAAGGTTCGCATCGACGAAAGCGGCATTTCGGCTGCCGCCTCGAGCGCTTCCAAGGGCGCCGCACAAGCCGCCGCCACGACCAGCGCTTCCGCCGCTACCCCAGTTCTGGGTGCATCTGGCGACGCGGCGGGCGTCACGCTGACGGATGCAGACCACGAGTACCTCATCCCGATGAATCTGCGCGAGATGACGGTCGGCTTCCTGGTGCGCTTCGTGTCGCTGTCGATGGAGCCCATCTCGAAAGCCGGCATCGTGTCCAAGGCGGCCACGCTCCTGGCCGAGGTGCTCAAGGCGCCATACTGGTCGGATGTGCAAGTGCGCCTGTCCATCTTCCAGCGTCCGCTCATCCACACCGACATCAACGAGCAGAACACGCCCGTCATCTGCAACGCGCTGCGCACGCTCGAGATCGTGGTGGCCGACAAGACGGACGCGTACATCGCGCCGCACGTGCCGCAGCTGCAGAAGCTGCTCGAGAAGAGCGCGGCCACCGACGAGGTCTCGCTCGTCGAGGCGCAGAAGCCCGTGCTCGAGCGCATCTTCCGCGTGATCCCCGACCCGCCGCCCGAGGAGGACGCCGACGGCGAGGCCGACATGGACACGGGCGACGACAAGAAGCCCGACGACGACGACGCCGCCGCCAAGGAGTCCAAGGAGGGCGAGGCGACCGACGAGCTCGCGGCGTTCAGGAAGTTCGCGGATAACCTGATCGCCGACGGCCTCAAGCAGAGCCAGCACCTGTACAGCGTGTTCAGCATGCTCGACGCCTGGAGCCAGAGCAAGCCGGAGAAGATCGACGCGCACCTGCCCGCGTTGAGCAAGGCGCTCAGCAAGCTCACCAAAGAGCATCTGGCCGCAACAGAGCCCGTGCCAGCGGGCAACACCAATCTTAAGCTGCTCATGCTCGTGCTCGAGCTGCTCAAGCGCCGCATATCGAACCTGGGCGATCAGAGGAGGTGGCTGCTGTCGGCCCTCGTACAGCTGGTAGAGCGATCGTCGTCGATGGAGCTCTGCCGCTTCCTGTTGAACACCATGTCCAAGTGGATCCTCGAGCAGCGCGAGACGTTCCCCACGGTCAAGGAGAAGGCAGGCATCCTGCTCAAGATGATGTCGTTCGAGTCGCGCGACAACGACCAGCTGCTGCGCGACTACCTGGACCTCATCCACGCCATCTATACGACGCCGGCGTTCGCACGCACCGAGCTCACAGTCCGGCTCGAGAACGCCTTCCTACTCGGCTGCCGGCACAAGGACGCACAGGTGCGCAAGAAGTTCATCGACATCTTCGACCGCACGCTCGTTCGCGGCGTGGCTGGCCGTCTGCAGTACCTGCTCGGCCACCAGAGCTGGGAGTATCTGGCGGAGCACTACTGGGTCTGCCAGGTGCTGGACCTCATGCTCGGCTCCGTGGATGCCAACTGGCCGCTGCTCGCACACAGCTCGGCGCAGCTCGGCAAGGGCGGCAGCAGCTTTGTGTCGACGCTCAAGAGTCTGCAGGTGGGCGACATGATCGCATCGATCCGCGCCCTGCTGTACACGGACAAGGAGCTGGCGCACCAGATCTGGGTGTCGTTCTTTGCGGCCGCCTGGCGTTCCATGACGCGCAAGGACCACGACGACATCACGCGCGCGCTCATCGGCGTGCTCACGCGCGAGTACAACCTGCGCCAGGTGAGCAAGAGGCCCAACGTGGTGCAGACGCTGCTCGAGGGCGCGCTGGCGTGCAAGCCGCAGCTCGAGCTGCCGCCGCACGTGGTCAAGTACCTCGGCCGCAACTTCAACGCGTGGCACACGGCCATCGAGATCCTGCAGAACCTGCTGCGATCGCTGCCGCGCCACGACGATGCGATCCGCGAGGCAGGCCAGGACGCGCTGGCGGAGCTGTACGCCGAGCTGTCGGAGGAAGACATGTTCTACGGCTTGTGGAGGAGGAGGTGCGTGTACGCCGAGACCAACAGCGCCATCTCGTTCGAGCAGATCGGCATGTGGAACCACGCCCAGGTGCAGTACGAGACCGCGCAGATCAAGGCGCGCTCGGGCGTGCTCAACTTCACCGAGGCCGAGTACCATCTGTGGGAGGATCAGTGGGTGTTCTGTGCGCAGAAGCTGCAGCAATGGGACATCCTCACGGACCTCGCCAAGATGGAGGGCGACAACGATCTGCTGCTCGAGTGCGCCTGGCGGCTGTACGACTGGACGACGGAGCGCGAGACGCTCGAGCAGGCGCTCGAGAGCCTGTCGGCCAGCGCGACGCCGAGGCGGCGCGTATTCGAGGCGTACATGGCGCTGCTCAAGAGCCAGTCGGGTCAGGACAAGCCCGCCGAGTTCGGGCGGATCTGCGACGAGGCGATCCAGCTGACGCTCAAGAAGTGGCACTCGCTGCCTGCGGCCGTCACGGTGGCCCACGTGCCGCTGCTGCAGATCTTCCAGCAGTTCGTCGAGCTGCAGGAGGCCAGCACGATCTTTGCGAGCCTGGCGCACACCAACGCCACGAACCTCGACCAGCGATCTGCGGAGCTCAAGGCGCAGATGCAGACGTGGCGCGAGCGCCTGCCCAATCTGTGGGACGACATCAATGCGTGGTCCGACCTGGTCGCCTGGAGGCAGCACGTATTCGGCGCGATCAACAAGGCGTATCTGCCGCTCGTGCCCGTCATCCAGCAGCGCGACGGGCAGAATGCGTCGACCAACTCGTACGCCTACCGCGGCTACCACGAGACGGCGTGGATCATCAACCGGTTCGCGCACGTGGCGAGGAAGCACTACCTCAACGACGTGTGCATCTCGTCGCTCACCAAGATCTACACGCTGCCCAACATCGAGATCCAGGAGGCGTTCCTCAAGCTGCGCGAGCAGGCCAAGTGCCACTTCCAGAACCCGAACGAGCTCACGCAGGGCCTCGACGTCATCAACAACACCAACCTCATGTTCTTCGCCGCACCGCAGAAGGCCGAGTTCTTCACGCTCAAGGGCATGTTCATGGCGCGTCTCGGGCTCAACGACGAGGCGAACCACGCCTTTGCCACCGCCATCCAGATGGACCTCAACCTCGCCAAGGCGTGGACCGAGTGGGGCCGCTACAACGACCGCCTCTTCCGCGACCGGCCGACGGAGCTCGCGGCCGCAGGCAACGCCGTCAGCTGCTACCTCCAGGCTGCTGGACTGTACAAGAACGCCAAGGTGCGCAAGGTGCTCATCCGCGTGCTCTGGCTGCTCTCGTGCGACGACAGCAAGGGCACCGTCTGGCAAGCGTTCGAGGGCTTCAAGGGCGACGCGCCCATCTGGTACTGGATCACCTTCATCCCCCAGCTGCTGCAGAGCCTCAGTCACAAGGAGGCGAGGTTTGCGCGCAAGATGCTCATGTCGATCGCCAAGACGTTCCCGCAGTCGCTCTACTTCTACCTGCGCACCACCAAGGAGGACTTTGTGGCGATGAAGCGCCAGTCGCTCATCGCTGCGCAG
Source organism: Moesziomyces sp. F16C1 (assembly GCA_003004725.1). Taxonomy (NCBI): domain Eukaryota; kingdom Fungi; phylum Basidiomycota; class Ustilaginomycetes; order Ustilaginales; family Ustilaginaceae; genus Moesziomyces; species Moesziomyces sp. F16C1. Next base: position 158,470 of record NXFS01000033.1, on the reverse strand, counting down.
CGTGCGGCGCAGCAGCAGGCTCGACAGCAGGCCGCAGCGGCCGCGGCGGCAGCTGCTGCCAACGGCAAGCCCGCCTCGGGCACCGACGCCGCCGCCAAGCCGCCGGGCTCCGATGGCCAGACGCCAGGCAGTCCCGCCAAGGCGGACGGAGCGGCGACCACGCCTGCCAACGGCGCCGTTGCTTCCGGAAAGGCTGCTGCGCCAGGTGCAACGCCTGCGACGCCTGCAGCTGCGGGCGCTCCCGGTGCTGCGGCATCCGGTGCGAATGCGGGCGCTGCCGCGGCTGCTGCAGCCGCCAACGTGCCGCGACAGCCGTGGGAGTATGTGGACGAGATCCTCAACATCCTCAAGACGGCATTCCCGCTGCTCACGCTGACCATGGAGAACATCGCCGAGCAGATCCAGCAGCGGTTCAAGCCGACCAACGAGGAGGACATCTACCGGCTGACGAATGCGCTGCTCAACGATGCGCTGCAGCAGTACATCCAGCGCGCGGTATCGCCTAACGACTCGGGGGTGCTTCCGGCCTCGTCGCAGGCCAACGTGATCCGCTTTGCCGAGAACCTGCCGCCGGGACCGCTCAAGACGTCGTTCGAGGAGGACTTTGTCAAGAGCAAGCCGACGCTGCGCGACTATGTGAGCAAGCTGCAGCGGTGGCGCGACCGCTACGAGACGAGTCTGGACCGGCGCCCGAGCAAGCAGCATCTGGAGCACTGCAGCCACTACCTGGTGGAGTTCCAGCACCAGAAGTTCGACGAGGTCGAGGTGCCCGGTCAGTACCTCAAGCTGGAGGACAACAACTCGGACTTTGTCAAGATCGCGCGCTTCATGCCGGTGTTCGAGATGGTCCGGTCGGCGGGCATGTGTACGCGGCGGTTGACCATTTTGAGCAACAAGGGTACGATGCATTCGTTCGCCGTGCAGCTACCGAGCGGAAGGTACTGTCGACGCGAAGAGAGGATCTTCCAGCTGCTGCGGTTCTTCAACCGCATTCTGGAGCGCAGGAAGGAGACGCGCAAGCGCGGGCTGGCATTCCATGTGCCACTGGCACTGCCGCTCGCGCCTCAGGTGCGCCTCATCGACCACGACTCGAGCTTCGTCAGTCTGCAGGACATCTACGAGCGGCACTGCGAGGAGATCGGGATCGGCAAGGACGATCCGGTCATCGCGTGGGTCGAAAAGATGCGTTCTACTTGGGATGGTGGTAACCTGGCCACGGGCTCGGGAGCGGGAGCGGGCACACGCGGCAATGTGGACTTTACCAACCTGCGCATGGATCTCATGGAAGAGATCTCGACCAAGTTCGTTCCAGATACGGTGCTGACGCGCTACATGACGCGGTCCATGGCGACGTCGAGCGAGCTGTACATGCTGCGCAAGCAATTCGCGCTCCAAACGGCCGCTGCGTCGTTCGTGACCTACTGCCTCTTTGTCTCGAACCGGCTGCCGAACCGGATCCACATCAGTCGTGCTTCGGGGCAGGTGGCCATGTCAGACGTGGTGCCTACATTCAACCCGACGGCGCCGCAGTTTAAATCGACCGACCCAACGCCGTTCCGCCTTTCGCCGAACCTGCAGCACTTTATCGGCCCGGTTGCTATCGAGGGCGTTTTGACGTCTTCGCTGATCGCACTGGCACGGACGTTGGTCGAGCCAGAGAGGGCAATGGAGGAGTATCTGGGGATCTTTGTACGGGACGAGATCAACTTTTGGCTGCAGGGGGCTCAGCGTCAAGCGCAAGCACAGGCACAGGCACAGGGAGCGGCTCCGACACAGTTGCCGACAGAGGCGCCAAAGGAGGTCGTCATGACCAATGTGCTCGACATCGTCAAAAGGGCGAAACTGCTCAGCTGCGCTCACGAGCTCGAGCGGTCCAACAATACCGCACCTGTCAGCGGCGTCGTACTGGACCTGATCAACTCGGCTTCCAACCCGTCAAAGTTGGCTTTGCAGGACCCTACTTGGGCCCCCTGGCTCTAAGCGACAATGCTGATCGAAATGAAAGTCGTGAATTTCGGATGTGGTTCCAGTGCGTGTGCGTGTGTGTGTGTGAAGCAGAGCCAAGCATGATCGTTATTGAGTTGGTGAAGCGCCCATTGTTGAGCGGGAGGGGTTGCGACTTGTTTGATGGCTCATCGTGGGGGAGCACAGCGCAAGTGCGCGTGGTGCACTTTCCGATCTGTCAAGTGCTCACCCATGCTGCTGAAGCAGCTCACAAGCGGCACATCAGGATCAGTGCACGCCTTTTGATGCCGCCACAACAAGCTCATTAGGCCCAAAGAGTCTGGTCCACCCAGCTCGCACGCGTACCGCTCTAACCATCGACGGTGCTAACGCACACCCTGTCGATGAGCGTGCTCCGCGTGCAGCTGTCTCGCGCAATGGTGCAGAGGCCAAGAGGCGAAGAGGCGGAAATTTGAAGAGGGGAGAGCAAATGAAGCCAACGTCAGATTCTCAAGCCGATCGGACGACGTGATCATCAGCACACGCAAGCTCAACTGCGAGCGGGAATCAGGATCGACTCGATCAACATTGCGGGTGAGCGGCGGATTAGCTGCGCCTGGGACGCTTGATGGTGATGCGGCGAGTGCGACGCGGAGTCTCGGCCTGTGGTGGTTCGTGCTCGCTGTCCTCGCGCTCGTCGTACTTCCCCGGTTCTGCACGCGCGCGCGTCGAACGTCGCTCCGGACGGGCACGTTTCTCGCCCACCCCCACCTCCTCCTGCTCCTCGGGATCCTCGGCCTCTTCGGCTGGGCCGGCAGCGAGTTGGGCGAGCGAGATGATGGCGCCTTTCCTGCGCGGGGTGCTTGCTGCACTAGCCGCTACCGACTCCACTTCATCAGCCATCTCCATCTCCACATCCGCATCCAGCTTCTCACCCCCATCACCATCCGAATGCGACGCTTCTGCCGGCTTCGGAGCAAAGAATCGACTCTTCTCCCCACCTTCCCCCTGCCTTTCCTCGCTCGGCGCCACATCATCCTGAGGTTGACCCTCGATCGGATCCTTGTACTGCTCCTGGACGCGCTTGGCGATGCGCACAGCATTGACGAGTTTGCGCCAATTCTTCATGGCCCGCTCCATCTTTTTGGTCTGCTGGCGCAGCGCATCCTGCTGCTCCTGCTGCCAAAATGCGTCCTCGACCATCTCTGCATTCGTCGCGGCGACAACAATGCCCGTGATCTTGGGCATGCCGCGCTGCTTGCGGAACTCGAACCCAGTGATGGCCTCGGCATACGGTACGCCGATCTTCTTGGCCACCTTGGCGGTGCCCTGCATGGGCAGATGCACCGCACCCGCCGGCAGCATCGACGGCACAAACAGGTCGATGTTGCCAAACCCATTCGTCGGAATCACCCCGTCCGGTCCGACGGGTGGCGGCAGGTAGAGCTGCGTCTGGAACTCGGCATACAGTCCCTCTTGCGCGACCTGGCGACCTTCGAGCTTGGCCTGCTCCTCAGCCCGCTTGTTCGCAAGCGTATACCCACGCGCCTTGACGAATTTCAATGCGGTCTCGCCGTCTTTCACGACGCGGCCCTCGTTGTACCACTGGCGCGACGATCGCAAAGTGAGCACGTCCGACTTGGAGAAGACGGGCGTGCCTTGAAACGTGGCGATCTGGCGGCGCGGAAAGACGACCTCGTCGCGCTTGAGGTACTTTTCCAAAAAGTACACCGGATGGTCCTTGAACCCGGCCATGGACGACGGCATGGGCTCGCGCGCACTGAAATCCTGCAGCTCCGCATCCTCCATCGCGTCGCGGTCGAGCTTCTGCGGCCGATGCATGGCGCGCACCACACGCGTCCACCAGTCCTCCTCCCCCTTCACCCTCGTCGGCGGACGCAGCCGCGAAACACGCGAGTTGAGCGTCTTCGTATAGCGCGCCGTCACATCGCGTGCATATCCATCCTCCTCAAACGCCGCGACATAGATCAGCTTGTTCTGCCGATCGAACGGCGCCGGCTCCATGTGTCGGTTCCCCGACGGCCGAACCAGCGACCGCACCGGATCCACGCTAATCCACTTCTGGTACGGCTTGGAGAACACCTCGACCCACATGGTCGGCGGAGCCTGCAGGTCCACCGGGTCCGCCGTCGTATCCTCTCCCGCCAGCTCCGAGTCCTTGAGCTGCTTGGGCCGGAACGCGCGCAGCTTCACCTTGTGCTCGACCTCCAGTGGCGTCTTGAGATTCTTCCACTTTTCCGGACGATAGTCGTCGTCTTCGCCTTCGCTTGCCTCGCCGTCGACCACGGGCGGCTCGACCTCTCTTGCCTTGCCCTTGCCCTTGCGCCGCGCCGACTCGCTGACGGCTGCAGTCTTGCTGCCCGCTTTTGCCGTCTTTGGCGTCGCTGCCGCCGACTTGGAAGACGCATCGGATGCTGTGCCATCGAGCAAGATAGGCTGTTCACGGTTGCCTCGGCGACTAGCTCTGCTGCTGGTATTAGCTGCCGCGCCCCGCCGCGAAGTTGCTGCTCGAGCCTTTGAAGGTGAGCTCCGCTTTGCATCGCTGGCCTCATCAGCCGATGAAAGGCCCACTGGGTGTGGCACGGCCTTACTGCGCGTTGACGTCCGCATCGCCGAACCGCCCGAGGCGACCGACTCGTCATCCGAGGTCAGCTCGTGCACCGGCTTGGAAGCGAAACGGCGTGACGCCGGCGTCTTGGCCTTTTGGCGCAGCTGACTGGGCTTCTTCTCCGCCGGGGTACCCGTCGTCGAGTTGGCAAGCTTGCTGGCACCCACACTCCACGGCATCGGCTGCGGACTCACTACGAGCCGAGCCGGAATGCCGAGAGAGCGGCACAGGGCGCAAAAGAGCTGAGCGCTAGTCTCTCTCGAGCCGGCCTTGTCGATCGCGCGTTGCTTGAGATCAGCGGGCGACGAGATGGTCTCTGGTGCCGAGAGCAGGCGCAGGTAGATCGGACGGATAGCGCTGCCGGGTGCAAAGATGGTGATCTCCATCGCCTTCGCTGGCGGCCGCAAGGAATCTGCTGTGGAGGCGGCCTTGGCTTTGCCCTTGCCTTTGCCTTTGGCGTTGTTGTTTGCCTGTTGTTCCTTGGCGTCCCGGTAGCGCTGCTGTTCCCTGCGCTCGCGACGGTGGCGCTGCTCTCGCTCTGCGGCCGTCTCTACGACCCAGCCATCGATGCGTCTGCCAGAGCTTGGCATGATGCCGGTTGCGATGTCCTGGTCGGGCTGGCGCAGCGCCGAGGCCGCGACCATGATGGGGTCGAGGCGAAAACGCGCCGTCCACCACCGGACGAGCTCCGAGAGGAAGCTCTCGAACATGCGAATTCGTTCGCGCTGCTCGGGCACCTTTTTGGGATGAATCGAGCGCATTTTGGTGATGAGGTAGTCGGGCACCGAGTCGGCGAGTGTATCGCGGAGGTCGGTGTCGTTGCACCACTTGTTGCGCACGCGGGCGTGGGCGAGCATGGAGAGCACGAGCAGCTTGTGTGCGGTGATGCGATTCTGACGATCGCGCGGCGTGAGGAGGCTGGTGGACTTTGGCTTGGTGGAGCCGGACTGCTTAGGGGTGCGGCTGCCAACGGAGATCTCGACGCCACGGTGCTGACCCTTGCCGTCCTTGAAGATGGGGATGGCTTTGGGATCTGTCGTTGAATCGTCGCCCGTCTGCTCTTGATCGCTGCCATCCTGGCCATCATCGCCGATGGCACCGTCGCCGTATTTTGCCTGAACCTCCCGGTAAGCATCGGCATACATGTCGTGCAGATCTTTGGTAGAGTTATCCGGGTCGAGGTCGACGTCTTCCATCTCGAGATCTTCACTGGCCTCGCGCGAGGCACCCGCGGCGGCACCTGCATTGGCCACGTCGACATCTTCAAAGTCGGACATGTCAACATCGTCGTGTGCGTTGTCTGTGGATGCATTGGAGAGAATCTCGATGACATCCTGCGCCGCTGATGGACCCGCCCCACGCGTTTTGGATTTGGTAGCCGGGGATGGCTTGGAAGGCGACGTCCGCCCGTTGCGCACCCTGGACGGCATGTTTTCGCTGCTGTCGTCCGATACGATGTGGATGTCGAGCACCTCTTCGGGGTCTGCGTCTGGGCGATCCAGATCGTGTGCGAGCCTGGGCAACTTGCGTGGTGGGCGACGTGCAGGCCTGCGAGCCGAGCTCATAGGAGGCTGTTGTGGGTGAAGGTTCGAGTGTGCAGGTGGTTGGCGCCCATTGTTCCCGTTGAGGCGAGTGGACCGTACCCTTGGCTGGTGATGGTCTTTTAGGAGAGAAAGATGAGCAAGGCCGTCGCCGAACGGGCGAAGAGCGAAGCGGAGGAGGAACTCAGCCCTGGCCATTCGGAATTTCAGGTCGTCAGGGCGTGAAATGCAGTCTCTCGCGTGGTGCAGCACCAGCAGCATCAGCAGCAGCAAGAGGTGGAGGTCCGTCACCAATTTTCCCTGCCGAGGCTGCATGCGAGCCTTACTCAGCCCACGCCATCACTCTCTAAATTTGACGTCTGCCCTGCCGCTGTCACGACACGCTGCACAACACTTCGGCCTCCAACAAAATTCAAAGAAGCATTACATTCAGACATGGGGCGGCGATGTGGCGGCTGCTAAGGGGGAAGGCCGAGCTAGAGACGCGATCTTCGCAGGTCCGATCCAGAGAGGGCAGGTTGGGTTGGGTTGAGTTGCGTATTTACATCTTTCCTTGGACCTTCTTGACGTTGGTGGTGGGCCACTCGTACGACTCGTTGGTTCGCTGGTAGCCGTAGCGAGCGATAAAGTCGTTGAGCGCGGCCGGCCCGCGGCTGCCGTACTCGTACGGTTCGTTCTTGATCTTGCCGGCGTCGATGGCGTGGAGGAGCGGTGTGAAGATGGCCCACGAGACGTCGAGCTCGTCGTCGCGCACAAAGTTGGAGTGGTCGCCGTTGAGCGCGTCGAGGATGAGCGCCTCGTACGCCTCGGGGATGCGCACCTCGGAGAAGCGCTCCTTGTACGTCAGGTCCAGGTCGGCGGGCAGCGTGGCCATCTCCAGACCGGGCTTCTTGGAGTTCATCTTGAGGTACACGGCCTCGTCGGGCTGGATGCGGATGACGAGCTCGTTGCGCGGGATGTCCTTGAAGAGGCCCTGCGGCGTGTCCTTGAACTGCACGCGGATCACCACCTTGGCCTCGTCGAGCGCCTTGCCCGCCTTGAGGATGAAGGGGACGCCCTTCCAGCGCTCGTTGTTCACGTAGAGCGCCATGGCGGCGAAGGTGGGGCAGTTCGAGTCCTTGGGCACCGTGTCGTCGTCCTTGTAGCCCGGCTTGCCGTTGGCGGCGGTGTACTGGCCGATCAGCACGTCCTTCTCCTGGATGGCGGGCACCGCCTTGAGCACGCGCACCTTTTCGTCGCGGATGTCCTCGGCGGAGAAGGACTTGGGACGCTCCATGGCGAGCAGCGAGAGCACCTGCGACAGGTGGTTCTGCTGGATGTCGCGGATGATGCCAAACTCGTCAAAGTAGCCGCCGCGGCCCTCGGTGCCAAAGGGCTCCTTGAACGTGATCTGCACGTTGTCGACCAGCTTGTTGTTGAGGCCGGCGTCGATGAAGGGGTTGCCGAAGCGCATGATGAGCAGGTTCTTGACCATCTCCTTTCCGAGGTAGTGGTCGATGCGGAATGTCTCCTCTTCCTTCCACAGGCCCTTGAGCGCGCCGATCATCTCGCGGCTGCTCTCGAGGTCCTTGCCGAAGGGCTTTTCGATGACGATGCGGTTGTTGGCCTTGTCCGAGTAGCAGTTCTTCTTGAGGCCCTTTGCCACCACGGTGAATACGTTGGGGGGCAGCGCCATGTAGAAGAGGCGGCTGGGAGCGTCGTGCTTCATCTTTTCGGACTCGATGCGCTCCATCTCCTTGTTGAGGTTCTGGAACGACTCGTCCTCGTCGTACTGGCCCGAGATGTACTGGCAGATCTTGAGGAAGCTGTCGACGTCCTGCTTGCCCTTGTCATCGTCGACGTTCTTGAGGTGGCCGGTGACCTTTTCGGCGAAGGTGTCGCGGTCCATCTTGGTTCGTGCATAGCCGATGATGTGTGTGGTCTTGGGCAGCAAGCCCAGGCGGAAGAGGTTGAAGAGCGCCGGGAAGGTCTGCAAGGGCGTGAAGAGGAGCTCAGGAGTGTCAGCCTGTGACCATAGCTAGCTTGGCTGAACCAGGCGGTGAGCTCAGCTTTGAGTACGAACCTTCTTTTTGGCGAGATCACCCGAAGCGCCGAGGACTGTGAATAAGCAACGCGCACCCGTCGAGAAAGGCAAAAGACGGTGAGTATGTCTGAGCTGTGGCCGAGTGGTCGAACCTGAAGACAAGCGACACTGCAATGCGCTGATGATACCCACCTACGATGATGGTGTCATTGTCGAAAGCGGGGGCGTTGGAAGCAGGCATGATTGTGACAGCGGGTCGCGGCTTTCACCAAGCGAGCGGACGGGGTCGAGAGGTTGCGTTGCGGGGTGCTGAGTACGAAAGCGTGAAGCGAGAGAGCGCCGACCGATTGCGAGCACGTCTGGGATGGGGAGGTGCTGTGCGAAGCTTTGAGGTTGTCGCGGGACAGAGATCCAGTGTGAGCGAGGTGCTGAAGACGTCGATGGACCTTGCCAAGATTGCGACTGCGATGGGGTCAAAGTGATGGCGAGAGGAGGCGGATGGTGGATGGGCGTGGATGAGCAAGGAAGAACGGACGAGGCTATCCAAAGCCCCAAGCGATGAAAGCCGAACTGCACTCCGTTCGTGGCGGCGGTGGGGCCAATCGAGCCAGAAGATTTGCGTGGCCGTGCAGTGAGTGCTGCTGCTCCTGCTGCTCCACTCTCTCACTCGCTCACTTTCAGTCACGCCGGCTGGTCCGTGTCTGTCACTTCGGCTTAGCCCCGGCGCGAGCTGAGGCTGACCGAAGAGTGGAAATTTAGGATTTTGAGCGAGCGAGCGAGCACCACCGGGCACGGACGCCTGCTGCTGCTGCTGCTGCTGCTGCTGCCGCTGATGGAGATGTGCGAAATTCAAGCAGTGACGTTGTGCCTTTGGCCACGCGCCGCGCAGCCACCTCCCAGAAAGCGAGCTGGCTCTGCTGCCGTCTGTCTCTGCCTCGCCCTGCCTGTAAGCGCGTTAACGTCACCGCAAATCGCTGCTGCCGTTTTGGTGTTGGCTGACCCTCCAGAGTCCTCCTCGCCACTCGTGCTGTCAACATCTGCAACTGATTCTCACAAAGTGGGAATCTTTTCGCAAAAGGACAGGACTGCAGAACCACAGACGCAGCGAGGACGAAGCAAGAGCGGCGAGCAAAGACGTCGAGTCAGCAGCGACAACAACAAGAACGGATTGCCGGTTGAGATTCAAGCTGCCGTTGGCTTGATCGGGAGCGCGGTCCAATGCAGGATCTCGCGAGATGAGCTGAGAGAGAGAGAGGTGCAGCTGCAATCGATGATTGCCCTCCGATAAGCCCATCAGCAGCTGCAGCCGGCAGCGCAGCAAGGCGTGATCTTGCCCTCACCCTCCACCTGTGCCTCCACCTTCTGGCTTCTTTTGCCCCAAATTGTTTTTGGCTGCAAGCTCGCCCCGGCAGAACTCCGAGACTGAGCCTCGCGTTCGGAAATATCGCCCACCGCCTTCGCCTTCCAAAGCAACAGCGAAGCAAAAGAGCGGCATTGGTTCAGGGCGGCGACTCGGTGCCTGAGACCGTCGCAAACATGCTGGCATCTCAAACGCAAGCTCTAGGTTGAGAGCCGAAGTGGACTTCGAGCCCCCAGCGAAGGCTACGACTTGTGGCGGCTCGGCGCAGCGTGGAGATCTGACATCCGAGCGGCGGCGCGATTTCGGTCGGCCCGGCCGGCTCGCTCCATCCTTCGGACAGCGGTCCGGTGCAGCCCGGCAATCTCTTGCCGCTCTGCTCTGCATTCAGATTCAAGTCGCTATCGGCTCACAAAGCGTGAGAATCGGCGATGCACGCAGCAAAGCCTGACAGGCGGCTGAGGGTCAGAGTCGGATGAGTTGAAAAGCAGGCGGGTGCGCGTTCCGCTACGCCCCGCCAGAAGTGCGTGCATAGCCTCGATTGTAGACACAGTGATCAGGATTGCATCGAAAGGCACTTGCTCAATAGGGCTGGCTCAGCTGAGAACTGTCTCGACATCGTTAGCCATGCCATTGAGGCAACTCGCAGCCGTCCGAATTTCGATCCGCAGTGAGCGCAGAGGCCACCACTCCATTTCCTCCTGACATGCACGCTCGGTCCTTCGCTTAGGCGTAGCCAAGCTGTCTCCGCTCGTGTGTGCATGCGCATCGCCTCGAAGCTTTGTCGCAGGGGCCTCCGCCGGCTCTTCCCGTGCTTGACATCCGAGTGAAAGCCGGATGGTGGCGCCCCGCTGCCGCAGCTGCGTCCCCTATCGCCCTCAGCGCTGCAATGGGCGCGCGCTCGCCATGAAGCAATAGCTCCCTTCACCTGCATCCCGCCCCGCTTCCATCTCAAATGACATCGCCGGCTTCGTCGGCATCGGCTGTGTCGCTTTGGCTGTTGTCCAAGCTTAAACACAGCCGAATTGCTGCAACAGCTTATCTCGACATCCGCTGCCCCCGCTCATGCTGCCTGTTTGTTAGTCCGCTTCATCGTGAGTCCGTGCACATGCCTTTGCATTACGGCTCGCCGTTCGGGAGCTTGTCGCTGAGCTAGCACAGGCCTCCTGCTTCTACACGCTCCATCCACATCGTCGATGCAGCCGTACGAATTTTTAGTTCTACCGTATGACGTGCATGATCTCTCTGCACCCGCTTCGCTTGCGCCTTGGCATTGTCATCCGCGCGACGTGTGGCGATCTACCACCTCCTATGTTTCTCTTAGCGTAGACCATACCATCGAGCACTCATTGTTGCCTCAATGACCGGGTAGATTGCGAACCCTATGCCTGGACTGCGAGCCGTCGGCACCGCATCCCTCTGAGCACCGAAACCCATGCCGTCTACGGCTCCGACATTCACCTGACGCCCGCCCGCACGAGCCCAACATGTGCGTATTGCATACCCGTCGTCGATCCGACCAACAAACACACGGGCCTCCCATCGGCACGGCTCTCCCGCTCTACGCCGCTTGCAGCTCCTGCACTCTAGCCCACTCGAGCCGCAGCACTCGGCATTGCACTCTCTCTCTGACTCTGTGTGAGCCATCCTCCACCTGCCTTGCAAGCAGCCCCTGGCGCACAAGCTTGCAGGAGGCGCTCCTCCCTCCCAGCGAAACCGCAACAACCTTCGCAGTCGGCCTGGCCTCACTCCTTTCCTTCCACCCTTCTCCACGCTGCTTGACTCCATGCAAGGTCCCACTCTCGCCAAGCATAAAGTCGCACTCGTTGCCAAGCCGACCTCGCCCCCGGCAACCTTTTCTCCTCCTCCACCTCCTTCCACTCATCGGCTCACGACTACTTTGACCGGTAAGTACAGGTATTTTGTTGCAGCCGGCTTGCGACCATCGTCGGCTCCCACGCCCAGCATGGCTGTCGACCCAAAGAGACTGTTATTGCCGACGATCCGCCGCGTGCCAAATGAAGCCGCCTTGCCCTTTTGTTGTCACCTTGCCAGCATTCGCGTCGCTGGGTGGCCAACCCACCTGCGTCACAGCGGGTGGGTACCACTTCATCTCGCCAGCAACGGCGGCTTGTCGCGGAGGCGCGGCGAGCTCGACATCTCCGACGAATGGTGGGACGCGGGAAAAGATGCCCTGATTCCGCCAAACCTTAGTCGCCAAGCTCACGCGTGGCTACGCTGCAGCATCCCTGCTGGGCTAGGGGCAAAGCTGTCCGTCTCGGCGTTTCCCAGTACCCACCCACACTCCCTCACGCTCGCTGCACGCCTTGGTCGCCCCTCGGTCCCACGCCGGACGCGTCGAGCTTCGACTTGCTTGCAACGGCGATCAACGAGTGGCTCGCCGTCAGGCACCGAGGCTGCATGGCGCACCAAACAAGCTCAACCCTTTTCCCCCCTCGCCCCCTCGCCCCCTCGCCCCCTGCCTCCGTGTCCGCTCGCACACAAGCTTTGGCTCTCGGTGCACCTGCCGAACGCCATGGCTTGCTCGTTGCCAGCACCGAGATTCGACCGGTCCAAGACCCTGTCATCTGCTCGTCTCGGTCGGGCTTGTGCATGCTTGCCGCTGGTGAAATCGCCCCCACACAATGCATTGTTGAGTGGGCGCTATGGCCGCGTGCGCTTTTGGCAGCTGCTTCCTCGATCCTCGCCCGACACTAGCCCCACATCGCTCGCACACACAGCCCCGGCTCTAGCTCGCCGACCGTTCGCCAGTCGCGCTTCGCTTTCCCACACAGACGCACAAGGCCTCCTCCGAGACGGCACGCTGCGTGTCAACCTGTGGGATCCAGGCAGGATCCGCTCGTCCGAACAGCTCCCAGCCACCTGCAGAGCCTTCGGTCCGTCTCATGCACGCTTTCGGCTTCTCATGCACTGTCAACAGCGCTCGTCTGCCCGCTTGCTCGCGGAAGCACTCAGCCTCGACTGCCTGCTGCTCGTCGTGTTCAGAGCTCTTCGCAACACGCTCGTACTCGTACTGACTCCCAGATAAGTCGTGTCTCTTTCTCCTTCCCCTTCTTCCTCGAATCGTCTCCCGGCTCCAACATCCGCTCTTCCCTCTCTGCATCATTTCACCTCATCATCTTCACCTCTTCACACCACCCTCGACATGATGGCGACTCCTGTCGACGTGCCACAGCGATCTCAACGCGCCGCAGCAGTGCAAGCTAACAAAGCCAACGCGGCTGTCCTGGCTCCTCGCCGACGTAGCGACTCTCAAACCTCGATCAAGACCATCACATCCCCCAGCCTCAAGCAAGAGGAGCGCGCGTCGCCCGAGTGTGCCTCTCCATCCATGCAAGTGGTGATGCAGCGACCTAGCTACCCGGACCTGCGCCGGCCTGAGGTCCTCGACGCTCCGCGCGACGACTTTGGGCGCTCCAACGAGCCTGGCGCTCTCTCGCTGTACTGGTCCGACCAGGCTGACCAGCCGGTCATGTCTTCGGCGGCACATCAGCCGACGGCCTCTCCTGGTTACCATTCTTCGCTACACCAGCACCACCAAGAGCTGCAGCAACAGCAGCAACAGCAACAGCAGCAGCAGCAGTACCACTCTCAACAGCAGCAACAACAGTTTTGGGATCCCGCTCCGGCTCAACAGCACCTTCACTACTCGCAGCCCGTTTCAAGTCATGCTGCGTTTGATCTGGATTACGGCTACGGTGGTGCGTCCAACTCGCTCGGTCTCAAGGACGACTCTGGACTGGCGATCGGCCTTGATGGCCACCTGGAGCTGGCCGAGCATCAGTCGGGCGAGGGGAGGCCGTCGGACGCGCTGGACGGGCTGGCGCTCATCGAGAATCTTCCGTTCCAGGCAGGTTCGAGTGCGGACAATGACTCCTACGAGGACAGTACCGACTCGGACCTGCCTCCGGAAAAGAAGAAATTGTCTGCGGCGTTTCGGCCGCGCGGACGCAAAAAGCGCAACAAGTGCACGCCCGAGCAGCTGCGCAGCCTCGAGGCATTCTTCGAGAAGAACCGCAACCCTACCGGTCGGATCCGGCTCGAGCTGTCGCGCAAGCTGCGCATGCCCGAGCGCAGCGTCCAGGTGTGGTTCCAGAATCGTCGTGCCAAGGTCAAGACGATCGAGCGGCGCGGCGACACCGACTCGGACAGCGGACGCAAGAAGAGCTACAGCCTGCGCGCCGACGACAAGTCGCCCTACCGCGGCGGTGGCAGCGGCATGTCGAGCCGCACGTCGCGCGATGCTGGCGATCCAACACCCTCGGTCACCGCCATCCCGACGTCGGCACTGTGCATCGGTACATGGCGCCGCGTGTCGCCGCTCATCTGCTTCTTCTCGCGTCGCTTGCAGTCGCTGACTTGGTACCTGACGAGCGAATCGATCGGGTTCAAGCTCGAGGTGCCATGGACGTCGATCCGCAGCGCGCACTTTGACGGGCCGCTGAGCCCGTCGATTGCCGAGCGTGCCGAGGGCGTGCGCGTGCCGCTGGGACGGTTCGTGATCGACCTCGAACGACCGCCGACGTTCTTCATGGAGGTCTTCCGCTCAGCACCAGCCAAGGGCGGCATGGGCGAGGAGCCCAAGGTGAGCTGGCGTCAATGCGAGGACTTTACCGAGGACCATCAGGCGATGACGGTCAGCCGTCACATTCTCAATGGCCCGTACGAGGAGCTGCGCAGTGCGGTGCAGGCGCTAGCTCGGTGCAACGAGGTGCTGGAGCGTCGCATCATCTTCCGCGATGCCGAGCGTCGCGCTGCAGGCGATATCCCCACAGGCTCGGGCTCGACGGCAGACAACTTTGGGCTGATCCAGCCTTTGGGGATGCGCGCCATGGACCCCCTCACGCCTCCTATCGATGGCTCTGCTGCATTCGGTGGTGCGGACGCGTACGGCAATATGGTGCCGATGCCGATGCACGCCGCAGCGATGGGCGGAGTGGCGTCGCCGCTGCCCAAGACGGCGGCGTGGCAGCACTTCCGCACGCCGCGCGCAGGAGCCGAGGCATGGGAGTTCGACAGTCCCGCAAGCGTGTCGACCAACCTATCCGAGGCATCGCTCGACAGCACGGGACGGCAGCTGCTCGGCTACAGCCCGTACGGCGTATCGTCGTCGATCGAGGCAAGCCCACGTACGGGGCTGGGCAGCTCGGTGGACTTGGGTACGCTCCGCATCGACACCGGTACGTACGCAGGTCTTGCGCCACCTGCCATCGCCATCGGTGACGGCAACATGGAGGGTGGACAGCGCGCTTCGTTCGATTGGGACAACCGCATGGCGTACGGTCTGCCGCCTATGCACGCCGGCCCTTCGTACGCCGTTGAGTCTGGCATGGACTCCCAACCTTCTGCACCCGCACCCGCCATCGACGCACCCTTCGCACTCGACTCCCTCGCCTCCTTCCCCTCCAACCACCCTGGCTCGCAGGACTACTCCGCGGCCGGGGAAAGGAGCGAGTCCGAATCGCTGCGTCGCGACAGCGAACCTACCGCACTGAGAGCTGGTCGCCTGGCAGCGTTTGACGAGGACGCATTCTGCGGCCAAACCCCCACACAGCGCACATCGTTCGAGCGCGATAACGACGCCTCCGACGACTCCGGTGCAGCAGGCCGAGCTCGCTCCAACACCTACCGCCCCCACATAACCCGCACCGCCCCGACTGCGGAGGCGGCATCGCACGAATCGAGCGACCTCGACGCAGACGGCGAGGCAGCGTGATGATTCCTGTTTATTTATGATGCAATTTTTTGTATGTCTTACGAAGAGCCAAGTGTGTGGTGTGATAGCGCGTCGTGCCGAGCGTCTGAACCCGGCTGGGATGGAGCGACGATATCGACGGTCAAGCGGCGCGACTGACGGTTTCGTTCTTGATGCAATTTTGTATGCCTTACGAAGAGCCGCGTGTGTGGTGTGATAAGTTGTCGTGCCGGTCGGTGTGGGCGGTACAAGAGCGCGTTTCGACGACGCGGTTGATCGCAGCTGTGCGTCTAGCAATTCGCTGTGTACCGGCTCTAGGCCTGGGTTGGTGGACAGGTCTCGCCGCATGGTGCGCTCCTTGGTGATCGAGGGCAGACGTGGTCGCCTCCCGGCGTTTTGTCTTGCGAGGGCGTCGCATGGCATGCTAGCCTACGAATCGCTGTCATGAGTGTCGACGCGTCGCGCTGCGTGTCTGTGGTTGGCGATAACGCATGATGCGTGCCTTGGCGATCGAAGCAGGATGTTGTTGGAGTGCGGCACGTGCGCGCGGCTCCTCTGGTCGAGGGAATACGCTGGGCCTCGACGACGCTGGCCATGAGCGTGTCTGATGCAGACTCGATCTAATCCTGGGTCCGTCCTTGCTTTCTCGTGTTGCTTGCGCCACTCCATCTACGGGTCGCTATCGACGAGTGCGACCCAACCTCTATTGATGAGCGGTCTTACGTCCGCATGGCTGATCGTGAGCGTCTGATCCTTCTGGAACGAGCTGGGCGCGGACTGCGCATGGCTCAGCCAAACGTCGTTCAGGGGCTTGAGCACCTTGATGGTGACGAGCAGATTCGTCGGTGGTCGTTCATCGGGATGTTGATCCATCATATCCAACTGTAAACTTGGTGCCGCGTGCATGTAGTCGACCTTGACGTTCTGCACAAGCCCAGCATAATGCTTGAGGTACTCGATCTCGTGTGGAGCGAGTCCAGCCTTCATTGCCGGTGATCTGGCAAGGAGTGTCGGTAGGGAGTGTGCATTGTTGAGTGCCGAAGTGAGCAGATCCGTGCGCACATTGTGATAGATCAGCAGCGCGCGTTTGTTGGTCTGCACCACCAGATGCAGCATCAACAACTGCGACTGCAAACCCGCCACCTCGGCGGGAGACGATGTTTCGAGTAGAGAGAGCAGCGACTGCATGTGTGTGTGCAGCTGCTTGGTCTCCAACACCAACATCCGAACCAACTCGTCGCTAGTCCAACATTGTCAGCTTTGTTCCCAATAGTAGGGAGGAGGATGAAGGACTTACTTGTATGGTTTAACGGTGTCTAGGTTTAGACACGCCTTGGATTCGGTTACGAGCTTGAGCGCCGCATCGCCCAACATGGCTGCGGGTTTGGGTATGAGGTGGTGGTGGGGAGAAGGTGTTGGCTTTTTTTGGGTGAGGCGTGGGCCCAACGCGTCGAGAGTCGGGCGGCTGTGCCAGACGCGTAAATTCCTCCACTTTGCTCGACACGCCGCCAGACGCCCAACACCGCCCAGCCAATCCATCTTGGACCCTGCCTCTCCGCGTTCAGAGCGCGGTACAGAAGCTCAGCTATGCCAAAGCTCTCATAGCCAAGCCAGCGCTCCTTTGACTCGGACAAGCAGACACTTGCGATCCACACCGTGCTTCAACACCGATTGCTGAGACCTTCCGGACGCGCACGACACCGGCGTGAAGCAGACGTGCGGCACATTGCCGGACACTCGCTCACACCGCTTGAACATTCAATTAAGCTGGCATTAGCGACACAGAAGCCTGGTGAGTGCTTGTACGGTCTTCCCCATTCTCGATCCGTGGCGCTGTGGATCCTGGTCAAAGGCGTGCGCTCTCGTTGGGTCTTTTCGCGCTTCAAGGCTGCCACTCTCACCTTACGAGCTGGCACAACGAGTTTCGCTTGTACGCTAGTGTCACCACGAGTAGCTACGTTGAGCCAGCTCTGTGTTCCGCACCCAGTGTAGGTGTCCATCGGGCGTAGAATACTCCTGCTTCTTTGTCGTTAGTCTCAAAAGGGCGGGAAGAACATGACGCACTGTCCTTTCCACCGTCGTCGACGAGAGATCCGAACAGCGCATATGAGCTCTGATCCACATCGAGCTTGACCATAGGCCTGGCGGGATCCTGTCCCAGCTGGGTGTCAAGGGTGTCTCAAACTTTCATGGCGTGTTCCGATGTGTGTGCCGCCAAACACGTCGGCGCACAGGTAGGTACGAAGCCAAAGGCCGCACAGCCCGCAAAGCTGCGGTGGGAGGGACCATATGGCTGCTGATCCAAGTTGTCCAATCCCTGACTAGCTCATGAGGCGCGCCGTGGCAAGAGAAGCATCGTCCGCCATGCCGAACCACACATCCGCCCACACCAGTTTGCTCACCTCACCCAGTGCGTTTTGCAGCGAATACCACGCAGGCCATTTGAACGTGAAGCACACCTTCGACCACCGAAGGCGACGCGGCCTGACACCTCGGCGATCCAACGCGCACAGATCTACCCTCAAGCGCCCCTTTACTCTCGAGTAACACATCCTTACCCCCCGCCGATGCATTCGCTTTGGTCATACCGTGTTCCGTCGCACCAACACCCGTGGACATCCTTGCGCACCCCACATCCTCCATCTCCCGACAAAGCAAAACCACCATCGCATCGCTCATCACACTCAGGCACACAACCACCCGCCGAGCATGGGACCAATCATTCGTATTGCTTAGCATGTGCATGTATGCGATAGTTCAGACTCCGCCGCACGCCCTGTCCTCAGACACGCGCCGGCATCGCCTTATCAACTTCAATCAAGAAAAGCAGTGCAAGGCGCTCTCACTTGGCCTCAGCAAGACCAACAGCGTTCCTGCCAAGGTCGTACACCGAGTAGTACTTCCTGAGGAAGACGTCGCCGACGATGAGCATGTCGGCGAGCGGACCGGGCAGGTTGATGCCCGAGAAGGACGAGATGCACGAGCCCTGCACCTCGAGCACATAGTCCTTGCCCTCGAGCTTGAACGGCTTGCCGTCAATGTAGAACGTGAGCGGCGGCAGGTCCTTGACCTTTTCGCAGTCCACCGAGTACTGGCCGTTCCACGACTTGGTGGCGCCGATCTCGGCGTTGAGGATCTCGGCGGTGTCGGTGGCCATGGCGATGAGCGAGGTGCCCGTGTCGATGGCGGCCGAGCCGTTGTCGAGCTCGAGCTCCTCGTCGCCGAGCGCGAGCTTGTCCAGCGCCACCTCCCAATAGCCCTTGCGCTTGACGGGCGCCCAGTGGATCTTGCCCGTGTAGTGGCTGTCGTCGATGCCGCCAAACACCGCCTCGCCGCCGTCGGCCTCCGAGGAGCCGAGGTAGAACGACACCTGGGGCGCGTCGAGCAGGCCCTGGTCGATCATCTGGTACATCGGCGGCACGATGCCGTTCACCGAGATCGTGTCGTACGCCAGGCCGAGGATGCCGTCAAACTTGCCAAACGCGAACGCCAGGCCGGGCTCGCTGGTGGCCTCGGCGAAGTCCTGGCCCTTGATGGTGAGGTCGCCGATCTTGAGCACGTCGTTCGAGACGATGCCCTCCATGGATCCCGAGCCGTACTGGATCTTGAACTCGGTGCCGTTCTTCTTGTAGCTCGACGAGGCGGAGCTGTCGTACTTCTTGTGGAGGAAGCAGGCGATGGACGAGCACTTGGTGGAAGGCACCCAGAGGTTCGAGGAGCCGGTGTCGAGGATCACCTTGAACTCCTGGGCAGGGGTGCCGAGCGAGATGTCGCAGAAGTACTGCGCGTTGAGGAAGTCGGTGAGGGGCACGCCGTGGCCCTTCTTGGCCTCGGCATACCACGCCGAGGCCGAGTCCTTGGGGGCGATGGGCTGGATGCTAAAGTCGTGCTCCGGGTTGGCGGCGAAAGGTGCCTGCTTCTTGGAGGCACCGCCGCCGTACTTGAGCTGGAGCACCTCGGCCTGGGCAGCAAGGCCCTCGAGGGTGAGCTCGCGCGAGGGCGTCACCTTCTGCAGCTTGGCCTTGTGCACGCCCGCCTCGACGCCGGCAAAGGCGGTGGCGAGTGCGGCCACAAACGTGAGCGAGAGGTTGAGCTTCATTGTACCGCTCCTGTGATTGGAGAGGGGAGAGGGGTGAGAGAGAGTGTGTTGAGGAGGATGGTGGAGGAGGGAGGAGAGGGGGAGAGCGGCGCTCAGCCGATTATACGCAGCCACCAAGGCGGGGCGAGGCGAGGCGAGGCGAGGTGAGCAGCGGGCCAGTGCGGATGGACAGAGCGAGAGAGAGATAGCGCTGAGCCGTGCTGAGCTGCTGTCCGCGGTGTGGAGCAGTCGCAGTTGAGCGATTCGATGCGGCAGGGTTCTCTCTCTCTCGGCTGGGCGAGCGAGCGAGCAGCAGCGGGGCGGTGTAGCCCTCTCTGCATGCAGTCTCACCACTTGGCCGCGTACGCTGCGCCCTCAAAGCCAAGGGTGGAGGCCAAGCGGCCAAGCAGCCAAGCGGCGATCCCATCCATGCCAGGGTCAGCTGAGCCACAGAGCCAGAGAGCCAAAAAGGGGTCCTTTTCCCAACGCCATTTTGGAGCCGCATTGGGAGTGCCCAGCACGGCGGGTGACCAGTCTCGACTCTCGCGCGCCCGCCGTTGCCCGTCGCTCAATTTGGATTTTGGATTTGGATTTGGCTTGGATTTTGGCTGACGGGCGGTCGAATGCAGGGGCGCGCGCCTTCCGCACACTCCTCAGCCAGAGTCAGCCTCGATCGAGAGCGGGCGCATGTACAGCGACGTCGATGCGCGGCTGCTCCCCTAAATCCGCAATGGCTTAGCCCAGCCGATCGAGGCCCGCGCTCCAGACAAAGTTGTCACACCTGCTTTTCTAACAGCTTTTCATCGAAAATTTGCCCCGCCTCACTTCGCCATGGCTTCTCGGCACATCCTCCCTCCCGATATGGAATGCACGCCATCAAGAAGCTGAATGGCAGATCCTGAGATGCTATGATGCCACAAGACGAGAGTCTTGCGCTGTGGCTGGTGCGCCTGTGCGCTCTGTGCCAGCAATGGCCTCCGGTGGTGGCGGCGCAGACGCCTTCTTCTTGGCGCGGCGCGACTCGTACTCGTGCCACTCTCCCTCGAGCGCCGACAGCAGCCCTGCCGGCAGCTCGGCGTGGGGCTCTTCGTTAAAGTACGCCGCCTGCAATGCCTGTTGTGCCGACCACCTCTGCTGTGGATCGTACGTGAGCAGACCTCTTGCTACCTCGAGCGCTGCATCGGGCATGTACTTGCCAAAAGCCGCCTTGACGTAGTCCCGGGCCTCGGTCTCGCCATCGCGCGCGGGAGGCTTCACCATCTCGTACCACGCCAGCTTGTCCACGTCGCGCCACGCTTCGACCGAGACCGGACCAAGCACGTCGGTGATCGAGTGGATCTGACCCAGTTCGCTCTCGCCCTGGAAAACCGGCTTCTTGACAAACAGCTCCAGAAAGATGCACCCGGCACCCCACATGTCCACCTCCGAACCGTACTGCGTGGCTCCGAACAGCAGCTCTGGTGGACGGTACCACAGTGTGACGACGCGGTTGGTGTAGTCACCCTGCCGCCGCTTGGCGTACATCCTCGCCAACCCGAAATCGGCGAGCTTAAGACGGCCCTGGTTGTTGAGCAGGATGTTGGAGCCCTTGAGATCGCGATGCAGTACCGCCTTGCGATGCAGATACGCCAGGCCCGATAGCAGCTGCGTAGCAAGCGACTTGAGATGCGCAGGCGTGAAGTGCACTTGCGGATGCGCAAGGATGCCGTTAAGATCGTGCTCCATGTACTCGAACACCATATACACCGAGCCGCGCGTCACCATCATCTCGTGCAGCCGCACCACATTCTCGTGCCGCAGCGCCTGCAGCAGCTTGATCTCGCGCATCGCCGTCACGGGGAACCCGTCCTTTTCGCTATCCATGCGGATCTTTTTCAACGCCACCACGGCGCCAGTGCGCTCCGAGCGCGCTTTGAACACCTGCCCGTACGTCCCCTCGCCCACCTGCTGGATGCTCTCGTACGCCTCCCCTGCCTCGGCCCGTACTGCTTCAGCGGGCGCGGTGGGTGCATAGCGATCATCGTCACGGCTGCTCTTGCCGTTGCGCGAGCCAGGATGTACGGTCTGCCATCCGCTGCCACGCACACTGCGCAGATCCGCTTCCGCCTCTCTGCGCGCGCCGTTCTGCTCCTGCTCCCCCGCACGGCTCGGTGCAGACTTGCGTGACAGCACGTGTCCGCGATCCGCCTCGTCGTCGCGACCGGGGCGTGGCGGTGTCCGGGGTCGGCGTGGCTCGGGGGACCGCCTTCGGTCGCGGCCTGCGTCTCTCCGTTCGGCAGCACGATCCTCTTCGCGGCTGTCCAGCTTCCAGCGTGCAGGTCGATCGCGTGCAGGTTTGCGCGCCGGCTCCGGTTCGCGCTCCCGCCGCCGCGAGCGGTTCGACGTATCCGACCGCGTCGGTGACGGTGTGCGGCGTCTGCGGCTCGATTCCGCTTCTCCTCCTCGCGGTGCTGGAGCAGCACGACGCGACTGCGAGGCGTATCGGTCAGGCGGTGATGTTGGAGAACGGTGTCGCTCGTAGGTGTCATACCGATCCCGATCCCAGCGCGATGCGGAAGTGCTGGCATGCCCAGGGCTCGGGCTGCGATGGCGGGTTGAATGCGAGCTTCTCGCTTCCCGCCGACGATCATGTCGCTCATCGTCGTCTCGACGGCGCTGTCGCTGTGCCACTGGTGAGGGGGAGCGGTCTCGATGCCGGCGTGCGTCTGCGTCTCTCCGGCGCGGCGAAGTGTGTACGTCCGCGCGATGACTGGACGTTGGCGCGTCCACCCTCCTACCTGTGTCGTCATACTGACCGCGAGGAGCGAGCTTTGCACCTCCGCGTCGAGGCTCTGCCTGCGGGCGTCCACCTTCCCCTACAGGTCGTTTGGCAGGTGCATCGTCGGTACGGCGAGCGAGGCGGTCGAACAGGTCCGGGCTGCGTGCCCTGGTGGGCCTATCGTCATCGGCTCGGTGAGACGCAGCCGCCGGAGGGCTGGCCTGCTTTGCTGCGACACCGCGAATCGTTATGGACGGCGCGGCCACTTGACGAAGAGGGTCTCGATCGCCGCTCCTGCGGCTGGTGCTGTCGTCGAGGCGCCGCGCCTTATTGGGAAAGTCGGTCTGGCGTCGGTCGGAATCGGCGCCTCGCGGGGCAGGCTCATCGTTGCGACGACGCTGCCATCGGTCGGGCATGCTGTGCTCTGCTGGCTTGCAAAGTAGCAGGCCGCTGCGAGTGGTGTCGGCATGGCAAGCAGCTCGGCTCGCCAATCGCACTCCAACACTCGCTTTCGTCACTCTTCCGCTCCGCAGCGCAAATGCCACGCGCCCTGCGCAACTTCCGTTTTTTCCCTCCGCCAACTGCTCCACCTACAAAATTCCTCCTCGAGCCATCACCCTTCCCTAGCTCTTTCTGGCTCATCAAAGGCTTCATCGCGAGCCCATAATGGAGATTGCAATAGAGGACGGTCCCACGCTAACATTCACGTATGACCAGTCTTGATTCGTGCTCTCAATGCGTTCTGTGTTCTGATGCACCTCCTCCGCCGTGCAATGGAGGCGCGGCGCAAACTTCATTTTCATCTGCAATTCAGCGCGGAACCAACTCAAAGCCCTTCGCAATCAATCTACAAAGCAAGCAATGCCATTCTAAAGACGACATACAAGCGACAGAGAGAGAGAGAGAGAGAGAGAGGCTAGGTGCAAGCTACGAACGCCGAGACACTGGATTTTGATTCCTTCCGAACGGCGGCATCAACGGTCGACCTCACCGAACACCAAGTCGAGCGTGCCAATGATGGCGACCATATCGGGAATGTAGTGGTGTCGTGCCATAAAGTCGGCGCCGGCAAGATGGGCGAAGCCGGGAGCGCGGATCTTGCAGCGGTACGGACGGTTGGTGCCGTCCGAGACGAGGTAGACGCCCATCTCGCCCTTGGGGGCCTCAATGGCCGAGTACGTCTCGCCGGGCGGCACGGCGTAGCCCTCGGAGAAGAGCTTGAAGTGGTGGATGAGCGACTCCATGCTCTCCTTCATGGTGGCACGCGGCGGTGGCACGAGCTTGTGGTCGTCCACCTTGATCTGGCCCGCGGGCATCTTGTTGAGGCACTGCTCGATGATGCGCAGCGACTGGCGGAACTCCTCGACACGGCAGAGGTATCGGTCGTAGCAGTCGCCGTTCTTGCCGACGGGCACGTCGAACTCCACCTGGTCGTAGGCGTCGTACGGCGCAACCTTGCGGATGTCCCAGGGGATACCCGAGCCACGCAGCATGACGCCGGAGAAGCCGTAGTCGAGCGCCTCCTGTGCGGTGACCTTGCCGATGCCGATGGTGCGGCCCTTCCAGATACGGTTGCCCGTCACCACCTCCTCGATCTCGTCGACGCGCGAGCCGAACTGCGTAGCCCACTTGTAGATGTCGTCCAGCAGGCCGGGCGGCAGGTCGTACGCCACACCACCGGGACGCACGTAGGCGGCGTGCAGACGCGCACCCGACACGCGCTCGTAGAACTCCATGAGCTTCTCACGCTCCTCGAACGCCCACAAGAAAGGCGTCAGACCACCGACGTCCATGACGTGCGAGAGGACAGCCATGCAGTGGTTGAGAATGCGCGTGATCTCGCCAAACATGGTGCGGATCCACTTGGCGCGCTCGGGCACCTCGATATTGAGCAGCTTCTCGACGGCGCGCGAGTAGCACAGCTCGTTGGTCATCATCGAAACGTAGTCGAGTCGGTCAAAGTACGGCAGCGCCTGCGTGTACGTCTTGTACTCGATCAGCTTCTCCGTGCCTCGGTGCAAGAGACCAACGTGGGGCTACATAAGCATAGGTTCAGAGCGTCAGTATTGTTGAGCGTCATCGTAAGCAGCCTGCATGGAAGGATTGCACTCACGTCCGTACGCAGGATCTCCTCTCCGTTGAGCTCGAGGATCAGACGCAACACACCGTGGGCGGCAGGGTGCTGGGGGCCGAAGTTAACGGTGAAGTGGCGGAGCGAGCGGTCCTTTCTGGAGCCGCCCTCGCTGAGGATCTCCTGTGCGCTGCGGCTGTGCAGCTCCTCGACGGTGAAGGCGGAGGTGGCAGGCGAGATGGGCACCGCCTTGTCGGCCGCCTCGGTGGCGAGCGAGCGGCGCACGGTGGTCGAGAGCAGACGCGACGACGACGGTGCGCT
Source organism: Moesziomyces sp. F16C1 (assembly GCA_003004725.1). Lineage (NCBI taxonomy): Eukaryota > Fungi > Basidiomycota > Ustilaginomycetes > Ustilaginales > Ustilaginaceae > Moesziomyces > Moesziomyces sp. F16C1. The sequence continues at coordinate 134,032 of NXFS01000033.1, read as the reverse complement.
GGATCGGTACAGCTGCGAAGCCGGTCGGACGGCACGGAACAGAGAAGGCGCCATGATGACGTCGGTAGCTGCGTGTGCAGATTAGGTCGGAGATGAGGGGTGGCGAGTGAGGAATTTCGAGCGTGCCGATGCAATCAACGGATGCTGAGGTGGTGTCGACCAGAAAGACACGGCTGGGCTAGCTGTGGCGTCGGAAAGCAAGCTGTCGTCTGAGGGTCGAGAGAGAGAGAATGCACACCACACCGAGGCTCGGTAGGGAAAGTGTGATGGTGGTATCGCAGATGTTAGGTGGAGACAGGCGGGCGACGGAGGAGGTGAGCGCCTTCCTCTCTCGCTGCTCACCAAGGACCTTCCGATCATTTCTAATCCGCCGCCTCGACTCGCCGCTTCCAATTTTGAATCCGTCGCGCCTTCCGACTTGAATTGGCTGGAGCAGCTTTGCCAACCAAAGAGGGCGCGCACAAATCCGCCGCCCTTCACCTTGCCTAAGCATTTCAGATTTCACCTTTTTCTCGTGCGATACCGCAACCCCCACTTCCATCATACCCCACACTGCCAGCCAACTCGGTCGGGAGGCGAATCCAATGCATCCGATTGCAGAGGTGGAGACATGGCGAGTTCTATAATACAGAATGGCCTCGAGCCCAGAACACCTCGGTCAAGAGGTTGAGCGTCATGATGAGCACGTACGCGCCGATGAGCGACAGTCCGATCGGACGCGTAAGGTGGAAGTTGTTTATCGGCACCGCAATCAGCGTGCCCACCAGGATAAAGAGGAGCCCCAGTCCGGACACGAGCAGCGTCGGATTGAAGTCGATCGGATAGATGCCTGGCGCACCGTCGTGGCTCCAGTTGCCCTTGTGGCCGGAGCTCGACAGTAGATACGTGCCTGAGATGCCGATGCCCAGCAGCAGATTGAGCATGGGTCCGGCGAAGCACGCGCTGATGGCCATTACGGGGTGTCCGAGTCGCGCGATCGTCACGTTGGCAACCAGATCGCCCAGTGAGTTGCCCACCGCAAAGACGGTGAGGCCAAGGATGGCGTCGGACAGCCCCACGATGATGCCGACTGTCTGCAGGATCGACACCACCTCATCGACGATCGACATGATCCACATCACCGACACGATAAAGCCCATCGAGCACCGCATCATGGCAAACGTTGACAGCGTCCGGTCCGAGTAGCGCGCATGCCCCGCATCCTTGCGTCGCATCGCCATGAATGATAAGCCCGCCACGACGGCGCCCAACACTGCAGCGATGCCTACTTTCAGACCCAAACGCGGACCGCCCGACGACGACACAATCGCCCACGTCACAAATGTCGGAGCGCATACGCACTGACACAGGATGAGGAAGCGACGGATGGACCGCCTCATCTCCTGGTCCTCGGCCTCGCAGCTCGCGTTGCTTTTGCAGCTCGTGAAGCTGGCCGCGTCCGAGACGCCCGCACTGGCGGCATACGGCGTCTGCGAATCGACCGGCATGGGCGACTGCGTCGATGGAAAGCGCATTGTGCTTCCACTCTCCGGCCCGCTTCCGAACGAGAGCGGGGATCCGCCCAGCGACGGCAGGTGACGCAACGCAGACGCGATCTCGCGGTCACGCTGCGTATTTGCCTGGCGTTCGGCGTCTTCTTGTGCTTCGACGCGCTCCTCGGCGCTCCAGGCTGCCGTGTGCGAAGACGGCGACGTCACCGAGTCTTCGACATCGTCATTCGCGGATGCGGCCTGCAAGTCGGCTTCGTCGCCTTCGAGACGCACCGCACCGATGCCGTCGGCTTCCGCCGTGTCGCACTCGCGCTCGGCTCGCTCGGCGTCGTCGTCGACGACCGGCAGCGTGAGGTTGAGCAGCAGAATGGCGGGCGAGGTTGCGATGCTCACAAAAGCGCCCAACAGCGACTTGGAGTGCAGGTGGCGCAACGAGGGGAAGAGCGCGTTCAAGATGACGCGCAGCTTCCAAGCCACCAGGCTGCCCGTCGAGCGCTCGGGGCGGACGCGCCTCTGGCTGGGCAGCGCATCAGCGCGGTACTTGCTTGCTGTGCCCGTGCTGGTTGCGTCGGTGCGCTGCTGCGAAGCTTGGACGCGACGCGCCTCTTGGCTGCGCGCCGCCTTGGTGTCCCACTGTGGAATCTGCAGCTTGGGTAAAGACTTTCGCAGGTCGTCATGGTGAGCTTGTGCTTGCGCGGCATCGTCGAGCGGGAGCGCAGGCGAGACGAGCGGCTCACAGGCGTCTCCAGGCAAATGTTCTCTCCAGGGGTCCTCGACGTTGGCGGCATCGACCGAGGTGGTGGCCGTTGCATCTGTGTGGGCGGACGCGGGCTGGGCGCTGTCGTGGGCACCAAAGGTGAGACGGCGACGCCCCGAGCTGGTGGAGGCGCTCCTTGCGAGGCCGACGCTGGATCCGACACCAGGACCGAGGCTGAGCACGCGGTTGTGACGATGGCGGTTCTGGTTGAAAGCAGCGTTGCTGGGATGCGCTTCGCCCGAGGTGCTCCTTGTGAGGAGCGAATGGGTGTGCTGATGGTGGTGGTGGTGGTGATGGTGAGCGGCGAGGAAGCGCTCGGGGTCCCAGCTCTGGAAGATCTCTTGGGAGCGATCTGCATTTGCCTCGCGACGGAGGCTCTGAACGACGTCGCGGAATTCGATGGCCGAGAGGAGCGAGTGGCGTGGAACGAGGTTGGGACGGATGCTGAGCGAGGGCTTGGTAGCCGAGCGCGAGACGCTCGATCCTGGGGTGTGGACGGAAGGCGCGCGACTTCCAGAACGCGAAGCATCCGGGGAGGAGGCGCCGCTGCGGGCGGCCCTCTGGCTAGCCCAGTTTTCGAAGGGGTCAAAGTCGGGGTCGTATTCGGACGGGCTGGGCATGCGGTGTGACGAGTCGAGCGAGGGGGGAGCGAGAAGGCGACCTCGGTCATGTTCGTGGATTGTGCCTTGTGTGGAGAGGCTGCTAGCACGGCTGCGGACGGATGCGTGGTCGAGCTGGCTGTCGAACTCTTCCCTTGCGGCTGCAAGTCTGCGTTTCTGCCTGCGCGTGCGTTCCTGCCACCAGGCGCCGACGATGACGGTGGTGGCGTAGAGGAGGTAGAGCGCGATGAGTGCGATGGTCTCGACACGTCTGAGCTTGCCGTCGAAGAGGAAGGTTAAGGTCAGGGCGACGGCTACGGTGAAGAAGCCGACGTCGCGGCAGAAGGGCCAGGGCTTGACCTTGAAGGGTGCGATAAGCATCATGGAGCCCGAGATGACCGAGACGATGAACGAGGCAGCGCCGATGAGTTCACCGATGGCGAGCGAGCCCGAGTCGGACTTCATGGCGCCAAAGGTGGAGAATACATCGGGCGAGCCGTTGCCGAAGGCGAGAAAGGTGACGCCGGCGGTGCTCTCGTTGAGGCCGAGTCGCGATGCGATGGTGCTGAGATTGGGGCAGAAGAAGTCGCTGGCGACAACGCCGACCCAGCTGAAGAGGAAAAGCATCCAGAGGAGAATGCAGAGCAGGCGCAGGAAGCGAAGCGCCGAGATGCCGATGCGTGGACTTGGGTTGGTGGAGGGAGGCGATGGATGGGAGGGGTCGTCGTGATCAGTGTCGTGGCGCGCGACGCCGGCGCAGTAATAGAAGCGCAGATAGTCGAAATGGCCGGAAGAGGAGCAGTGCTGGATGACATGGTTGCAGATGTGCTTGGGGGAGCGCTCGAGGGGGATGGGTTGGCATGCAGGAGTGGTGGGATGGTCCGGGTCACGATGAGGTTTGGACGTCGGTGTTGGAGAGTGCAAAGTTGATGTAGTTGTGTGCTTATTGGACTGCAACAATGGCGGCTCGTCTCGCTTGATCCATGGCTGTGCGGGTTGTGGGACCGACTGTGGACCTATGCTGTGCTGAAGGCGTTGGCTGCCGCGGAGACAGATGATCTGGACGACGATGAGAAAGGCAAAGACGGCCCAGGCATCCTTGCGATGGCGGATGCGCGCCATGACTGGCTTGCAGGGCGTCGCAGCGTGTGGGGAAAGCCAGTGGCCAGCAGCAGCACGGTGGTGGCGGTGATGATGGTGGAGCTGTGGGTGGGTGCGGACGGGTGTGGGGACGGAGAAGTCCGTTGCTGTGCAGGGCGAGGCTGGGCTGTGAGGAGTTGGACGAATGCATGCAGTCGGCCCTGTCACCGCCTCTATTTCCGTGCCTCGTCGGCTGTGGAGGTGCGCTTTTTTAGCGAGGTGTTAAGCCGTATATTTGAAGGATGTTAGAGCAGCCCAAAGCGGCTCTTGCGCGTGCGTCGAAAGTTCGCCATTCCGACGCGAAGTCCGAGCGAGGTGGATTTCGTGTGGTGCAGACGTGGGGCTGCATAGGCGAGCAGGCGAGCAGGCAGAACGAGCAGAGCGAGGGCCCTGACCGTGTGTGTTTCAAAAAGGCCCGGACGGCTGACAGCTACGCGCCCTGCAGCCGAGGCGGTAGAGCAGACAGGCGAGCGAGGAAGACGCGTCGAGCCCTTTTTTTATGGCGCTGCCAACAGCCTGCAGAGATGCAAGGCGAGCGTGTGTGCGGTGCGGTGCGGTGCAGCCGAGAGAGCTCAGGGTCGCTGCTGCAGCTGCCCATCTGCCCTCTCGGCGATGCTGCCGCTGCCGCTTCCACTGCTGCTGCTGCTGCTCGCCCGGAAGACACCCGACAAGCCCCCAGCAGCGGGCCTTCCGAAGCGTGCGAAAGTGTGAATCATTCACGACTGTGGCGTGTGATTCTTGCCGGCTAAGTTAGCAAAAAGTGTGATTTGGCATCGACCAAGGTCATCAGAGTGAGAGGATGGCACCTCCATCCACCACGCCATCCTTCTTGCCAACCGCAACCATCCGCTGCCCTCTGCGGCTCACCCGACCATCCATCTTGGCGCCTTGTCACACTGTCTCGTTCGTCGCATTCAATCACCAACTCTTTCCGTTTGCATCCATCCGACCCGCCATCCGCATTTTCGCTAACTTATCTGCACCCACGCCGGACCCCCCAAGGCCTCATTTGGCGCCGCTGCCTCTCTTCATCCACCCGCCACCCGCTTCGATCTGCCTTCATCTCACTTCGCCATTCTTCGGCCGCGAAACCTAATCGTCCGCGCATTGTTCGCTCGTTCCTGTCGCTCGTCTGCCGCCACTGCCGCTGCACTCCAGCCATCCCGCGACTCCTTCATCGCTCGAGCCCTCCCCGACTCCCCATGCTCGCCCCGCTGCAGTTCCACTCGCATGGTCTCCACTGATCCTCAGTCCCGTATCCATCCAACCTTTTGCCTGCCTTGACCGCGGCTCGCCACCTTCCCGCCTTCATCACCGCCGCTGTCGCACCCATGTTGGACGTGGCGAGCAGCAGCAGCAGCAGCATGGCACGCCTTCATTCACCAGATCAAAGATGGGCAGATGCTTCCACGCAGCTCATCTCCTCGAGACTCGAACAAGGCGCACGGCACATCTCGCCGCTCAATGGCACCCTCGACCCTGCCTCTTCATCCTTGTCTTCGTCTTCTAGATGGCCGGAGTCCTCGCTCCGCACCGCATCCGAAGCCGCCTTGCCACAGCCTGCCAGTCGTCTAGAACGTGCAGAGAGCTTCATGAGCACCGCAACCGTATCCTCCGGCATCCTCGCCTCCGCCACCATCTCTAAGGCAAGCACCGCAACCATCCGCAAGGTAGAACGCACCGCCGCAGCAGCTCGCCCGGTTCGAATCACAAAGTCAAAGAAGGATATCGACAACATCACCCCGTCCTCCTCTCTAGACCGCCTAAGCTCGCGTAGCACAGACGCAACCGAATACCAGTCTTCGCCCGTCTCCGTTGCAGACCAATCCCACACCACCGTCACCACCAGCTTCGACGCCACCTTGCGCTCTCCCGCATTCGCTGCCGAAAAACGCCCTTCCCCAAATCAAAGCCTCGCCCTGGACCTCGTCGAGCCAAAGTCCTTCTTCTCCGACTCCTTCTCCGCCGACGAATCCATACGCTCCCAAAGCGCTTCCGCATCGCGTTTGCCTTCGTTCTCCTCGGAGTCCCTCCACGTCGGCTCCAATCCGTCCACCTCTCGTCGGGGCTCCGATCAGGCCGCCAACGACATGGGCACTACCGAGCGCCATGCCTCCGAGATGTCTCACTCCTCCTCTTACCAGAGCGCCGTCTCCTCGCTCGCCCATTCGTCCGAACGCAGCAAGTCTCAGGTCCCGCCACCTTCCTCCAACGCATCCAGAGCGCCCACGACCGCGCCCAGGTTTGGCCTTGGCATCCAGACTCGTACCACGCCTGCCTCCATGCCACCCCATCATCAGGTTGCCCCTTCGCTCGAAGTAGTGCCAGAAGCACGCGAATCGCCATATCTCGGCAGTCGTGCAAGTCAGGCCGCTTCCACTCCAAGGCTCGGCGGTCCCTCCGAGCCCTTGACCATCTCCACCTCCTTGCCACCTAACTCGGAGCCAACGTGGGGTCAGAGCTACGCAGCCCTCCCCTCCACGGCGCTGGATAACATGGCCGGCTCCCTCGCCTCCTTTTCTTTTCCGTCCCCAGCGCCATCGTCCGCCTTTCCCAGCAGCACTTCCAATAAGCACGGCCTCGCAGCATCCCTCTCTGCCACCAAACCATCATCACGCTCACCAGCCAGCGCCTTTCACTCGTCCAACCCTTCTATCCAATCTTTTGCATCCAACGCGCATCCCACTCCCTTTTCGTCGTCCCTCAAGGCAAACGATGCCGGCTTTCTGCATGCCTCGGGCTGGAAGCACGCTCCTCCCTCTTCGTATGCAGGTTCCGTCATCAGCTCCGTCGGCGCTCCTTCTACCTTTGGTATCTCCAATCTGACACCCGCCAATCGCGACGACATGCTCCAGCGCCTCTTGCTCGATCAGACGCGCGTCGACTGCCAAGACTACGGCACGATGAGTCTCGAGCAGGTCGCAGAGGCAAAGCGCGAGCTCAAGCACGTCGAACGCAAGGTCCAGAATCTGCGCTCCAAGCTCAAGGTCGAAATCAAGATCCGCGATGCCGCCGTCGCGCTCCGCAAAGCCCACCGCAGGACAGCTGCATCCCCACATTCGCCCACCTCCTCCATTTCCCTTGCAGTTTCGCCCACCTCGCCAGGCTTTTCGTCCGCACCAGCAGCCAGCTCCAGCGCCGCCGCGCCTCTTTCTGCAACCTCCTCATCCTTCTCCTTCGCCGCACGCAGCCGCGCCCTCAGCGTCTCCGCCAGCGAGGCAAAGGCAGAAGAGGATGTCATCCTAGCAACCGCAAAGGTCGACAAGGTTGCCAACGAGCTCTTCAAGTGGACAGAGCGCGCCAGCTGGCTCCGTCGCAAGATCCTCGAGCACCAAGCCGCCACCCTCTCGGAGCGCGTCGTCCATCTCGAGTCCGACCGTCAGGTCATCGAAGGAAAGCTCCCTTTCCTCACCACTTCTGCCTCCTTCGAGTCCCTCGCCCCTTCCGCCTCGGCATCCGCGGTTGGCCTCTCCCGCTACCGCGACGCAGGCCATCGTTACCAGCCCTCCGCCGACGAGCCCTACGTTCCACGCGGTCCCCAAGACCCGCTCCGCCACAATCGTCTCGAATCAGACCTCAGCGCCATCAGCGGCTTCAGCTTCCTCGACGCATCCGCTCCTGATAAGCTCCGTCGGCTCGGCGAAGAGCTCGAACGCAAGCGCGAAGTCGTTCGCAAACTCGAACAAGACCTGAGCGCCAGCCGAGACGCATCCCAACGTCGCGACGAAACTTCAGACCGTCTCACCCAGCAGCTCGAGGAGCAGTCGCGCGAACGCGCAAGCGCCGTCGGAGAGCTGCGTTCCTTGCAGGAGCAGCTGCGAAAGCACGAAGAGACGGCACGCGAGGCACAAGCCACCGCCGTCCGCGCAGCCGTGGCCGAGGTCGAGCAGAGGATGCACAAGCAACTCGAGCAAAGCCGCAGCCGCGACCTCGAAAAGGAAGATGCACTCGTCAACGCCAAAGCCGAATCTATGGCCAGCACGCGCGCCGTCGCCGAGCTTCGTTCGCGCCTCGACACAAAAGACGACGAGATCAAAGCCCTTCGCACTCGCGCCGACGCGGCAGAGCGCACGGCCGAAGACCACAAGCGCAACCTGACCGACGTGCAGAAAGAGTCCACTCGACAGCTCAGTCAGGGCAACCAAGGGCTCGCTTCACTCCAGGCCGAGCTGCAGGATGCTCAAAAGGCCCGAGATGCTGCAGACACCTTGGCATCCAGCCGCGCCACTGCGATAGCCGAACTTGAAAAGAAGCTCGAGCAAGTGCGCACTGAGCTCGGCGCAGAGAAGCAGGCACGTGCCACTGTAGACAAGCAGCTTTCGGAAGCGCAAAAGCAAGCCACACAAACGCAATCCCGCGCAGACGACGCCGACAGCAAGCTCAAGGAACTCGAGCTAGCCGTCGGTGCCGAGCGCCGCATCATGGCAGAGCGCGACGAGCTCTTCCACGCGTTCGAGCGCAGGCTCGAGAGCGCCGAACAGCGTCTGCAGGAGTCCGACAAGCGATGTGCGCGCATGCTGGGCAAGCACGAGGGCCGCGAGGAGATGGACGACCTTCTCGAGATGATCAAGAAAGGTGCCTCCGGCGTCGCAAAGAAGAAGAAGACGGCGGGTCAAGACATTGCAGCCCTGCTTTCGAGCCTGGAGACACATCTTGGAGATCTCGAGCTGGAACTCGCCCGAGCAAACACGCACAACTCGTCGCGCGAGAGCATGGCAGCGTCGGATATCTCCTCGCCGGCAGTCAACGGAACGAAAGATGCAGCGACCGAAGCCAAGACTCAATACCTCGAAGCGGAAGTCCAGCGCCTCCAGGCACTTTTGGAGTCCAAAGAGCGAGCAGAGCCATCAGCAAAGCCGTCGCCTATGGACACGGAGAAGGTGCAGCGCCTGGAAGCCGAGGTGCGCAGTCTCACCGAACAGAAGGACAATTGCAAGCGCCAGGGAGAGGAACGCGCCACCAAGCTCGAAGGAGAGCTCCGCACACTTGGCGAACAGATCGAGTTGCTCGAGCGCCAAAGACGCAAGGAGGTGGAGCAGCTCGAGTCCAAGCTTGGAGACCTCGAGGCCCACAAGCGCGAGCTGGAGAAGAAGCTTCAAAGCGCAGCCAGTATCGCCTCGCCCACGACCTCCACCGACGCAGCGCCAGTCCGACTGAGCAAGGGTGTCTCGCCGATGGTCTCCACCGTCCCACTACCGAAGAAAGGAGTCGGCAACCTCATCGATCGATTTGGCGGTGGACGCAAGACATCGTCAGAGATGCGGCCCGAAGACGAGGCCGCGACGCTGCAAGCATGCCTGCGCTCGGTCGAGGCGCTACGTGCGCTCCTTCCCGACTTGTCAGCCGCTGCCAAGGGCTCGGCAGACCTGCATGCGCTGCGAGAGGCCTTCGAGGCGCGCGAGACCCCTCTGCCAAGCCCGACAGTATCCAGATCGCCCAGCTCGACGCGGATGGCGCTGGGCGCCTCGGAGCTGCAGTCTGAACTCGAAGCTGCTACTGAGCGCATCCGGAGCACGATGGCCATCAGCCGTGCCGTCATCGACTTGGCGCTCGAGGCCGAGTCGGGCAAGCAGCAGCAGGGCACGGAAACGCAGAGCAACGGTGCGGCCTCGCAGAAGCAGGCCGAGGGCGCGGGAGTGCAGCAGGCGCTTGTGTCGCGGGTCACGACGCTCACCGCCAAAGTCAAGGAGCAGGCGGAGCGCGAGAGCAAGCTCAAGGCCGAGCTGGCCGAGGCGCGCGAGCAGCTGGAAGCGGCGCGGTCCGCGCTCCGGGCACCGGCATCGCCGTCGGGGCTTGTGCCCGCGAGCGACTCGATGCTGGGCCTCTCGACGTCTCCGGCCAAGGGAGGCGAGTCGGACGTGTTCAGCCTGCCCAAGAGCATCGGACGTGCAGGATCAAGTAAGTCGATACGCTCGCTTTTTGTAGACAAGGCGAGCCCTAGAGCCGTGGCAGGGCTGCAGCTGCCGGCGAGTGCATCGCTCGTGCCGCCTCGTTCGCCGTCCGGTATAGACGTGTTGCCGTCGCCGACACGATCGAACTACAGCGTGATGTCGTCGCCCTCGATCCGGTACATCTCGCCGTTTGCCGCGCCGGGCTCGGACGCGCGACCTTCTGCGCGAGCCGCGGCGGACACGCGCCAAGATGGCGGTGCGGTTGCTGGTGCAGGCAACAGCTCGAGTGCGGATGGTTCGGGTCAGGGCGAGGCGTCGGACTCGACGTCGTTGCGCTCTGGCAGCAGTCCGAGCTCGACGCATTTGGGCCTGCCGAGTTCGGCGACGAGTGTGGCGGGCACGTCGCAGTCTTCGTTCTCGCTGCAACGCGCTGGGGCCGGAGAGGGCGCGTCGGGCAACGTGGCGAGCGGCATGATCAAACGCACGATCACGCTGGGCATGGATGTGCCGCAGCTCGTCGAGCGCGTTCGCGAGCTCGAGCGGCAGCTTGCGCACACGGCTTCGATCCGCCAGCGTGCCGAGCGGGCGGGCGAGCTCGAGGCGCAGCTGCGCGATGCGAACCACGCCTATGCGGTGCTGATTGAGCGCATGGATGCCGAGCGGCGCAACGACGCGAATCGCAAAGTCGAGATCCTCAACGAGCTCACCGATGCGCAGAGCCGGCTGTGTGCGACGAAGCGCGGGCAGGGGCTCTCGCCGCTCGCCTCGCCCATGGGATCGCACAAGCCGTTGCCGCCGCCCAAGGACTGAGCGGCACAGCCGCCACTTTTGTACTTTATACACTTCCCACCTAGAGCATTTGAGGGATCATGATCACATGGGCAGAGCGTCACAAGCTGTGGAGATGTGATTGAGAGGCAGACGAAGCATGCTCGTGCGCGGGAAAGATGTGACAAAAGCCATGAGATTCTGCGGTATGGAAGCATTTACAGGATGGTGGCGCGGTGTGGGGGGAGGATTAGAGGAATTTGCCGGTTTTGGAGGTGAAGCCTAGGCCCTCTTGGATGTGGTCGTTGGGTGCGTTTCTGCGTAGTCTGCGTCTGGAGTTGTAGACCAAGCTATCTACGATGCCTGCGACGGTTAGGATGCCACCTACGATGGCGCAGGTGGAGGTGAGGAAGTGCGAGAGGGATTGGCGGTGTTCCGAGTGGATGGTTTTGAGGGGCGAGATTTCGTAGTTGAAGAAGACGCCGGGCACGCCTGCGAAGCCATGGGAGATGTGGGCACCGGAACCTTCGTTTGACATGCCTGCCATTGCAGCCGCGTTGGCACCGGGGGAAAGGTCGCGCTCGTATGTTGTTACCGAGTACTGCTGGGTCTTGAGGGTGTCTCCTGAGAGAGGACGGAACTCGGTAGAGACGACTTTGAGGAAGTACTGGAACATAAACTGGCTCTGCTGGGTCTGGGCACGTACGCCCTCGAGGGGGTCTTTGACGCCGAGCTTCTGCTTTACCTCTCGCTCCTTGGCAGTGGTAAGGCCGTGGTACTGCTGTTCGGAGCCAAAGCTAAAGTCGTGGATGATATGGCCAAAGTCGTGGTGCTCAGCACCCGTGCCAGAGAGGTAGGGCACCAGGTCGTGGATGTGCACGCTGTTTCGCTGGAACGCCTTACCCGGCGACAGATGAAAGCTGCCGACGACCTTGTTGACATGGAGCTTGCCTGAGATCCTGCAACCCTCCTTGTTCTGTTCCTTGATCTTTTCCGACCACCCTTCTGCGACGCACTGATCGACATGGTCGGGATCAGCAAAGCTCCATCCCTTCCTCACGTACGCCTCGCGCACCTCGTCGCACGTATTGCAGCATCCACTTGCCGGAGGTTGACCACCATAGCAATCGCCACAGTAATCCTTGCCCTTGGTAGCTGCAATGCGGGCAGCATCGCCCTTGAGGTTCTTCTTGCCCTGGGTGATGGGTTTGCCATCGTGCGTCACGCGCGTGCGCTCGATATCGTGCTGAATATCATTCACGTGCTCGCCCGAGATGTCCATGACGTCGAGCGAGAGCAGATAGCACGGCACGCGCGGGAAGGTAATGTCCATATTCACCGTCAGCTTCTCGCCGCGCGATCGGTCCACTTCGAGCGAAGGCTTCAAGTGCACCGTTCGGTAGTCGACAAACTCGCCGATGGTCAGCACCACAATGAGCAGCGCCGAAATCATCGTGATGAGCGCGCCTGCGTTCGTGCGGATGCGCACATCGTCCATAGTCTTAGAGCGAAAAAGCCAAGTGTCAGAGCAAAGTCACGAGCTTCGAGTGTCTGGAGGTTGCGGCGCGGAGACTTACCTTGGAAAAGGCATCGATGCCTCGAAGCTGGCCTAGCACGCCGTTCCTCCCCATGATGCCTGTGTGTGTGTGCGTGGTGGAGAGAAGCGCGATGGAGGAGCAGAACCAACACCGCCTGCAACGCCGCCCACCTGGACTGCCTAAGGCCGGCTTTCTTCCAGCGTGGAATGGCCAGCGCGCGCCGCCAGGGCCATCTGAGTTCATGCCACGTTTAGGCGCAGGGCGCGTGCGGGGTCCGGCTCATTTCCCACACCTTCGGCCTTTCTCGCTGTTGGCGCACGAGATTTTTCTGCGAGCCATCCAATTCTAATGAGGTCTAACATCGCTCGATTTCGCACCGCCCTGCAAGCCCTCGACCATAGCAATCCAACACAGACTCGCACACATGTCGTCGTAGCACATTGGAGTCGCAGATCGTAGTCGCATTACACAAGAGCAGAGAGACAAGGAAACAGCAGCACAAATAAAGACAGGAGCGAAAGAATTCTAGACTACTTCTTGTTCTCGGCGGCGGCGGCCTTGGCTTCGGCCTCGGCCTCCTCGCGGTCCTGCTTGATCTCCTCGATCTCGTCGTCGATGCCGATGGCCTCGTCGTAGTCCTCGAGCTCGGCGGTCTGGCGCTCGATAAAGGGGCGAATGAGGCGCTCAAAGTACGGGTGCTCCTTGAGCTGCGGGTTGTTGCGGCGCACCATGCGGAAGTACTCGCGGTAGATGTCGCCGTCGTGGCGGCCGATGGGCGAGTTGAGCACGTGGTCCGAGATGGCAAACGAGTCGATGAGCGGGATGGCAAACGTACGCGTCTTGGCGCAGTACTCGGTGACCTTGGCCGACGCGTAGTCGAGCTGCGCCGGCGTGAGCCAGCCGGAGCGCAGGAAAAACGCCGCCTTGTCCTCCATCTGCCAGAGTCCGTAAAACTTGGCGAGCAACTCGAGGTGCTCGCGCACGCCGTCGTCGCTCCTCTCGACGCGCTCGACGGCAGCGCGGAACTGGCGGAAGATGTAGCCCGAGGTGTGCACGCTCGCCGCCACAAAGCGCACCTGCGAGCAGTCTTCGAATGCCTGCTCGCGGCTGCGCCCGGCCTTGAGGCACGCCTGGTAGTCCTCGGAGGCCTTCTTGACCGCATGCGCCGCCACGGTCGCCCAACCGCGGTCGATGCCGTCGAGCGTGTCGAGCGCCTCGTCGGACTCGCACTTGGCCGCCAGCACCTGCTCGATGTTGTTGAGGTACTTGGTACCGGCGCTCACCTGCTCCTTGCCATCCAGCGCATCCTGGTACGCCGAGATGAGGAAACGACCGGCCTGCAGCGCCAGAATGGTGTTGTCTCCTTCCCACGTGCAGTGCACTGCAAAGTCGGCGTGCATGTTGGCGAAACCGTTGTAGGACGAGTAACCGTGGCCACCACACGCCTGTCGGGAGCGGTCGATGGTCTCGAGGGTGGCCCAGGTGCAGAAGGCCTTGAGGCCTGCGCTTGTGGAATGGGTCTCCTTGAGCTTCTCGATGGTGGCCTCGAGGTTGGGGTCACCGGGCTCGAGGGCCTCGAGAGCCTGGGAGGTCTCCTCGAAGAGACGCTGGAGCTCGAGGGCGGTGTAGCCGAAGGCGACGGCCTGTGCGACGAGGGGCATGAGGCGGCGCTGGTGGATGGGGTAGTCGAGGATCTGGGTCTCGTACTGGGCCTTGGCGTCCGACTTGAACTGACGACGCGCGGCGGCGTAGCGCACCGAGATGGTGAGCGCCTTCTTGGCGGTGTTGGCGGCGTCGGCCACCATGGCGGTTCGGCCCTGGAGGAGGGCGCCGTAGGTGAGCTGCTGGAGCGGGGGCTCGCGCACCTCGCCGTCGCGCGTGACCTGGGTGTGCTTCATGAGCATGTAGGCGCGCGGGATGCGGACGTTGGTGAACTGGATGTAGCCGTTGTCGATGCCGTCTCTGCCCATCTTCTTGCCGATGTCGCCGATGTTGATGCCGGGGAGGAGGTTGAAGGACTTGGGGTCGCGGAGGGGCACGATGAAGGTCTTTGTGCCGTAGCGCTTGCCCTTGACGATGAGCTGGGCAAAGACGGAGCAGTGGGTGGCGGTCTGTGCGGCGCCGCCGATCCACCACTTTGTGGCGCCGAGGTTGGGCGTGTGGATGACGAACTCGTCGGTCTGTGCGTCAAAGTGGGCGGTGGTCTCGAGGCCGGCGACGTTGGAGCCGTGGGCGAGCTCGGTCATGCCGAAGCAGCCAAACATGCCCTGGCAGGCGATGACGCCCTTCTCCATCCAGTAGGAGAACTGGTTGGGGGTGGCGCCGGAGCGGATGGCGCCGAGAAAGAGGCCGTAGTGGACGCCGAGACGCGTCCAGAGGCCCGGATCGAGGAGCGACATGAGCTCCATGCGCTTCTGGAAGTCGTCGACCGACTCGCTGGTGACGTAGTGGGCGAGGCGCTGGATGCGCTGCATGGTGCGCTCACGGATCTGGTCCTTGGTGAGGTCGTAGATGTCTGCCGAGTAGAAGACGGGGTCACGGCTCGCCTCGAGCATGAACTTTTCCTTTTTGATCAGGTCGCTCTCGCTGCCGTGGTGCTCGATGGACATCTGTGTTGAGGAAAACGAAAGAGGGTCAGTCGAAAGCTCGGGGCAGCTAGTCAGATTGGGGTCCTCGAAAAAGACTCACCTTGCGCACGTCGAAAGGCGGGTTGGCTCTCTCCTTGGCCATGGTCTCCATGGTCAAGTTGTCGGTCCAGGTCGACATGATGGCGAACTTGGTCTCGTTAGGTTCGAGAGGACCGACGGTGTGTGTGTGGGGGGAGGGTTGGATGTAGAGGTGTTGCGGGGAGTGGAGTAGACGTCTACCGCTTCTTGGAGTAGGGCAGGGCTGTTATGTAGCCAGGTGGTGGTGAGAAGGAAGGATGGAGGGACGAGGGAATGTGGGGCTCTAAAGGGGGTCCAGGCTGGCGGTGGATCGTCCAAAGGGGGCGCTGAAAGCGGGCGCCGAGTCGAGTCGAGACGAGTCGAGTGGGCCGAGGTGGAGAGCGAGGCGGTGTGCGGGGTAGAGAGTGAATGCGGCACGCGGCGACAGGCGATCGAAGCGTCGGAGCTTTGCATGCACGGCTTTTTTCGATGGGCGTCGCCGACTTTGCCTTTGCTACCCTAGCCTCGCCAGCCTCGCTTGCCTCACTTGGCTGGTCTTGGCTGGCTTTGGGTGGAGGGAAATTGAGGCGTCGTGTTGAAAGCGCGCCTCCAGTCGCAGAGCTGCGTGATAGCGCCGCGGCGATGCAGCTTTGCCTAATCCGGTCATCGGGCGTCGACCCTTTGCTTTTTCCGTCCCTTTTTTTTTGTCTCCGCATGCCTCACACCACTTTCAGAGCCCTTGAGTCACTCACTCACTCACACGGGGTCGGGCTAGCATACACTTCACTAGCGGAAACTATTGATACAATACATGCTGTGGCGATGGTCGCATGTGCGCGCCAAAGCAGGTCGAAGCTCATTTGTATGCACGACAAAGGCACAGACCCATGTGTGAAAGCGACCGGCAACGGCAGGCTCGAGCGTACGGCCCAGCAGTGCCTTTGCCGGCTGGCAAGATAGTGCCGTCTGCTGCCCGCCTCTTTCACGCTCGTGTCGCCGCCGGATAGAAAAGCGAGTTACATAAGGAGCTGTCATTCGCAAAAGCGGCCCTAAGTTTGTTAAGCCGTCACAGGTAGGAGAATAGTCTGTTAGAACGCTGCTTTTGTCGTCGAAATGCGGCCTCCACATCAAAGTCAGACCGGCTCGGCATCGAGGCTTTGACAGGTTGAGGTCATTGTTGCCGGCCTGCAGTTCATGCTTCACGTACCGCCCGGCCAACACAGCCTCCTGTCCAGCCGAATGTGACCGCCGAGTTGTACTTGCCATGCAATAAGATCCTTTCACCTTGTATACCTGCCACCATCCCCACCCTGCTTGTATAGATCGTCGTACATAGTGTGACAGCCATGCCAGCACATCCTCATCTGGGCTACATCAATCCAGGTAAGCTCGCGTGCACAGTCCCTTACAGTGCTGCCTGAGACTCACTCTGACGCCTCATGATGTACACGTCTGGCCGGCAGTGATTGGGCACGACTTTGCCGATCCTGGCGTGTTCTTCGACCGCGCCTCGCAGACCTGGTACGCATTTGGCACCAACGGCAACGGCAAGAACATCCAGTGCTCCTACACCAAGGACTTTTGCTGCTGGGAGCACCACGAGCACGACTGTCTCCCAGGCCCACTGCCCTCGTACCAGTCCGGCACCCCGGGCTTCCTCTGGGCTCCCGAAGTCATCGAGGCCCCACAGGGCAGAGGTGGCTATCTGATGTATGTGTCGTGCCAGGATGCCATTCACAAGAAACAGTGCATTGGCGTCGCATACTCGGACCGCGATCCCAAGGGCCCCTATCGTTGGATCACCGACCGTCCTCTCATCTCGAGGGTATGTATGCATCCCAACGCAACCTCACAGTGAACTATGCGCTGACTTGGGTTCTGTTTCAAGGGAGAGCACGGTGGAACGCTGGACCCACAGCCTTTCGAAGACCCAGCGAGCGGCAAGCGATATCTCGTCTACAAGGTAAGTACCCTTTCCAGCATCGAGCCCTGTCTTGATAGACGTACGCGCTGTCAACTAAGGCTTACCTTTTTGCGTTGCAATGACAGTCCGACTGGGACCGCATGTACACCGAGCACCCTCAACTGTGGCTCTCGGAACTAGCGCCCGATGGTCTATCTCTGGTAGGCGACATGCATCCTCTGCAAGGTCCCAAGCACGGTTACCAATGCGGCCTTCTCGAAGCGCCGTACCTCTTCCACCACGCGCCCACCAATGCCTACATCCTCTTCTTCTCCTCGGGCACATTCACCAACGGCACCTATGCCACCTCGTACGCCGTCTCGCACAACGGTCTCTTTGGACCCTACACCTGTCCTGGCCACCCTCTGCTGCAGACCGACAGGCATCGTAGCATCATGGGTCCCGGTGGAGCGTGTGTGGTGCGAGGCGTGGAGAACGAACACTTTATCGTCTTCCATGCACTCGAAAAGGAGGAAGGAAATCGAAGAATGTGCATCCAACGCATCGAGTTCAACCAAGACGGCACACCCGTTCTCTCTTCCAGGCCCAACTGCGGAAAGAGACTCCGACTGGGTGCTGAACAAGACGATGACGTCCAACACTTTGGCAACCACCAACCTCCCCCTCCGCACGAGGAAGGTTCCGCCCACACGGGATCCGGCAAGATGTCCAAATTCCTCCGCAAGATCCAAGACAAGCTCGACTAGCCCACACAAACCCCACACACGCACACATCTGTCTGCTTTTCACCTGTTCTATTGTCTTGGTCGATCGTTATGCGGGGTATCACCTGCCAATTCCAGAATTCGCCTTCTCGCATCTTGCGGTCCGAAAGAGGGATTCCGAAGCGCAGGTCAAAGCTCGTTGCATCGTGTCTTCTTTTTGTGTGTTATCAAATCGAGGGAATCGGGCGGGATGTTGAGATCCTCACCCGTGTTTGCATTGACGAAGCAGATCCCCTTCATCGCTCAGGAGGACCATCGCTGCCAAACGGACGCGATCCTGCCCCACGACCAGAGGAACGACCAAATGCCAGCCGCCGAAAGGATGGGCAGCGAGAGGTTATCATCGACGCCGCCGAGCTCCAGACCCTCGGCCACGCCAGCCACGATGCCCGAGCCGAGCGTGAGCAGCCACCACGGCATGCCCGGCACGTCGTTGTGGATGGGCAGCGCATCCGTGCCCAGCTTGCCCTTGGCGATGCTGTCCGCACCCAGGTACTGCGCCGACAGCCCCGACGCGCCCGCCAAGAGGCCCGCGCCACTCTGCCCGCGGAAGCCAGTCGAGAGACCCTCCCATCCGGTGCCCAATGCGCCCGCCACGCGGTCGGTGCCAAAGATGGCCGGGTGTGCATATCCAGATCCGGACCACGAGATGCCGTTGGTGCGCACGCCCGATGAGGCGATTGAGGTGCACCAGAAGAGGTACGACGTGAGCGCGCCGCTGATGATGGCAGCCACAAAGCCAGCGGTGGACTTGCGGCGTGCAAACGGCGGCGACGGCAGCGGCGGCGTATACCTGCCGAAAGCGCGCCCAAACGTCGATGCGCACGTGTCGCACCACGACAGGATCATGATCGACACGCACGCAATGTCCTCGGGGAAGAAATGGAGCGAGGTGATGACACCTACAAGGTACCACACGACGCCGTTGACCTTGTCCTTCTCGGACTCGCGCATGAGGAAGCCGAGCACCTTTTCGTAGATCTTTTCAAAGTCGTCGTTGTTGAGTCGGATGACGTCGGCGGTGACCACGATGCCGAGGAAGTACGACAGGTTGCGCACGATCACGTTGAGGTCGGTGCCGGATAGGTAGAGGTGGAGCACCATGAATCCGATGGAGCTGTGGAAGATCTTGCGTGGGATCTCCCAGCTCTTGCTGCTCGCAGGCGCGACAGGTCCGTTGGATCGAGGCTTACTGGAAGCGGACTTGCTGGTGTTGGCTTTGCTCGACTGAGCTCGGCGGCGGATGCTTGCGCCGTTGGCCGTCATGTCAGCACTTGAAGACGAGGCAGAAGTGTCGATGGCGGTGGCAGCGCCCTGTACGGGCGTGGCGAGACTGGCAGGTGCGTCGGTTTGGAGGATGCCGCTCCTTTCGAGCATCTCACGGTCGAAATCGGACTCTGCGCGCGAAAGGGCACGAAGCACGGCGGCGCCCTTCTGGAGGGACGAGGAGCGCTGGCGCGTGATGGACTTTCGCGTGGCAGGAGGCGGTGCCGAGCCGTTGTGCACCGAGGTGGGCGAAGAGGGTCCGATGGGGGAAGGCGATGAGCGCGGCGACTCGGAAAGCACCTTGGCGGAGGGACGAGAAGACATGACGAGCAGCGAAGAGTGAGGGACAAGGTCACGTGAGACGGGAGCTCTGAAGAGAGCGCACCGGGATGGACGCTGCCGAGCGAAGAGGTGCCGATGCAGGGACTGAAAAAAGTTTCGCGCAGGAGCTGCAGGTATATGCACGAAGAAGCAGCGGCGGCGGCGAGGACAGACCAAGATACAAGCACTTGGATCCTTCTAATGCGGATGGAGGTCGAGCGGGTCGGGCACCAGCGTGTGTGTAGTGCGGCAATCAGAAGACAGCAACGCGAAGCTGCGGATGTGCACGTCGGATGTGTCGGATTGTGCACGGTCTAATGAAGTGGGAGAGAGGCAGCGAGACGATGGATGGCCGATATGAAGGAAGCTGCGATGCACGGCCAATCGCACAAGCGTGACGCACTCCGTGTGTTTGCTTCGACGCTGCGAGCTGATTCGTGCTCCACTCGAAATGCACCGCCCGACCGCCAAACTCGTCAACGCAACGTCACCTCGCTCTTCGTCAAACTCGCACCGGCCAAGACGCGTTAGCCACACGCACTCTGCAACGCGTCGACCAAGCGATCTTTGAATTGAGAACGGATTGAAGGTATGTATATGCAATGCTGTCTCCAATCAATATGAGCAGCTTCTTAGCGCAGTAGGTAGCGCGTTGGGCTCATACCTCGTATGAATTCCTGCCTTTCCACTCTTGAGTGGAGCAACCCAAAGGTCGTCGGATCGAAACCGACAGAAGCTACTTTTTTGGCTGTTTTTTGGATGGACTTTTTCCTTGCCTTTATCAAAAGACGGCATTTCAGGGAATAGCTTTCTTCAGTTGCTTTCGTTGCCCATGGCCATGATCTATAATCAGCGTACGGACTCTCGACTGAGCTTGCCGAGAAACAAGGTGGGAAGAGCATCATTCAATCACTGCAACGAACAAGCGGTCACTCGTGGGATTGCATCGTAAATGATCTAATTGCAAAACGGAACAGCACAAGCGGCGCATCACTGCGAGAGGTAGCCCTTGGCAAGTGCGATCTCGGCGTTCATGACGGAGCTGGTGGCGGCGCCGATCATGACGTTGTTGGAGAGCACGACGAACTTGATGTCGAATACGGGACACTCGCGCACGCGGCCCACGTTGACGCCGGCGCCGTTCTGCCAGTCGCGGTCGAGGCGCGGTTGTGGGCGGTCCTTCTCCTCGTGCAGTGTGATGGCCTGTGCCGGTGCCGAGTGCACGCCGATCTTCTGCGCCTCGGTGGTGAATTCGGCCAGGCACTTCTTCACCTCCTCCACCGACGGTGCGGGGCGTTGCTTGAACGATACCGATACGCATTCCATGTGGCCGTCGATCACAGGTACACGGTTGCAATGCGCCGAAACCTTCAGCTCGTCCTGCTCGTGGTAGTCAAACGCCGTCTTGTCCGACTTGATTCCACCCAGGATTTTGGCCGTCTCCCACTCGATCTTCTCCTCCTCGCCACTGATATACGGAACAACATTGTCGAGGATGTCGAGCGACGAAACACCAGGATAGCCCGCACCCGAAATGGCCTGCATCGTGTTGACCAGCACTCGGTCGAGCGGGCCAAACTTCTCCTCGAGCGCCTTGAGTGGCACGACGATTCCCGTGGTGGAGCAGTTGGCGTTGGTGACGATAAAGCCGGTCTTGGTGCCCACCCGCTGCTTCTGGTACGGCAGGATCTCCATATGGTCCGGGTTGACCAGTGGCACCACCAGCGGACACAGCGGGTCGGTACGATAGTTCTTGGCGTTGGAGAATACTCGCAGCTCTGCCTTGCGGAAGGCATCCTCCACCGGTCCTGCCGGTCCCGAGTCGAGGCCCGAGAAGACCACGGCGCACTCGGCAAAGTGATGCGCCTGGCACTCGTACACGGGCATCTGCGCAACGTTGGCCGGGATGCGTCGGATCTGCTTCCATCGTCCCTCCACCGCCTGCGCATATGTCTTGCCCGCCGAAGACGACGACGCTCCCAACGCCGCCAGCTCAAACTGCGGATGGTCCGCAAGCTGCAGAATGAAGCGCTGGCCCACCGTCCCAGTAGCGCCCAGCACGCCCACCTTGAGCTTGCCTTGTGATGCGGATGACGACGACATATTGGTGTAGCTCGAGATCAAAATAGAAAGAATCTGGACGAGATGATGGCCGAGAAGAAGTTCCACGTGCACGCCTGGCCCGCTGTTCTTCTCGACTGCACTTGGCCGCCACACCGAGTCACCTGCAGCCTTTCCTGCGAGCCTGCTTTCCCGCACTGTCTAACCGCCTCCACCCTGCCTTCCGACTCGGTCCGTCCATCGAGTCACTGCTAAAAAATTTCGAAGCAGTGTGAGACCGTAAGCTTACACATCGCGAAGCCGAGCTGATCATACGCAACGAACAAAGCATTACAAGTACAGAAGCCCTGCGCCATGGTAGCACGGGGTAGCAACAGTCCAAATCGTTATCTTGGTCGCAGCGCGCTACGACTTCATGTTCGCCAGGATCTCGTGATACGGCTGCACCAATGACGTGAGGTTGCGCGGCCTCGCGAGGATCTGCAGGACCTGCCCGCACAGCTGGCGCTTGTCCAGGCCCAGAATGCTCGACTCCCAGTATGCATCCTGCTGCTTCTCGGGCTTGTAGTAGATCGGGCCGATGAGCGACTTGATCAGGTCCTCCGCCTGATTCTTGATGCCCTCTTCGCCAAGTCGCTTGGCGTACGCCATGAGGTGGTTCTTGTACTCGGCGGCACTGTCCAGAATCACCGCCGCCATCATCCTCGCTTCCAGGTGCCGCAGCGTCACCGCGATCACGAAATCCGACTTCTTGTCTTCGGGCACGCTCATCTCTACCGGCGGCGTCTCGTCGTCTTCGGACTCCTCTTGCGCGCCCACCGGATTGTCGCCGTGCACGCGACGCACGTACATCGTGTTGATCTCCGCCTCGACCGCACGCACCGGGTCGCGGCTCGATGCCTCGTTGCCACGGCTGCGCGTTCGGCCGTCCCATGCTTCCGAGTGCTCGGCCCACCATCCGTCACTGATGCACACCCATCCAAGCTTCTTGTCGTCGAACGTGTACGCCTTCTCGCTGTGTAGGATGACGATTGGCGCTCCGTTGGTGTGCACCGACATGGACACCAGATTCTCGGGCTCCCCGAGCACGTTGAGCACCGACACCGGCCGGTGGATCTCGCGGTCGCTTCGGATGTTCCACCGGTACATCAGTCCCGACACTGTGACTGCCATGAGCACCATGCCGTTGCTTTCCAGCCGATAGCAAGCCGAGTCGAGCAGCAGGTTGCCGATCCTGCGTCCTCGCGTCGTGTAGATCAACACAGTCGCGTCCTCGAGCGCCACTGCAGAAAAGAGGGCCGTGGCGGTCGCCATGGTAGCCGCTGTTGGACTGAAGTCGATCCACAGCACTCGGTCCTTATCTGCCGAGTCGATCTGGGTGATCTCTGTCGGCCGTGACTCGTCAAAGTTGCGAACCTCGATCGTCACTCCGTCCTCTTCGCGACGGTAGACACTGAGCGTTTCGGGAACTGCAAGGTGGACACCCTTGCGCACGCCATGCTCGACAATGCCACTCACTCCGGTCAACGCCTCGCGCAGCACCTTCTTGGGACCGGGCGGATCGCGTGTGGTATCGCCGCCGAGTGTTCGACCGATGTCGGATCGTGTCTTGCCCTTTTGCAACTTGCCGATGGGCTCAATGTCTTCCGAATCGGACTCGGTCTGATCTGCTCGACGCTTCTTGCCTCGCATGAATCGCTGCTGGAACTCGGCCCAGAACTCCATCATGGCCTCGGGAGTGGCGCCCTCGGGCATGATACCGAATGGCAACCCCACGGGCACGTAGGGCATCATCGAAGCAGCCGTGGCGTGTGGAATCATGATTGACGTTTGAGCGGCCATGGCAGCGGCGTTCGCTGGGAGGCTGCCGTTGGCCATGCCTGTATGTGCACCATTGACATCCGGACCGGGACCGAATCCGTCGGTTGTGGTTCCGCCCACCGCCTCGCGCATGGCCGGCAGGTGATGCTGACGTATCGCGTTGGCATTGGCGGGCTCAGATGCATACTGAGCAACCGGTGCGGGGGGAGGTGCGAGGTCGTCTCCGATGAGCGTGGGCCTGATGCGACGCTTTCCGTCCTTGGTGATGGTGATGGTCTGCTGAAGACGTTCTGTCTTGGCCGACGCTGGTCGCACGGGTGCCACGCTGCCCGCGATGGGTACCGGTGCAACGGAGGCTCTCGCGGGTTGCGCTTGGCCGGCTTTGCGAGGTTGTAGGACGTTGGGACGGTTCGAGGTGCCCAGCGCCATTGCGGAGCTCGATGGCCCGACGGTGCTGCGGATTCTCTTGACGCCGTGTTTTGCGCGCGACTGCTCGAGTCTCTCTGCGCTGAGAGCATCGGAGATGATATCGGGAGTGAGATTGAAGACTGCGACGGTGCCGTCTGACGAGCAGGCATAGAGGGTGTAGCCGTCGGCGGACCAGGAGAGGTCCATGACCTGGCGCTCGAACACGTCTCTGGCCACGAGCACGGGCTGCTCGAGGCCGGTGACCCAGATGGAGACCGACTGATCGAGGGAGCCCAGGGCGACGACGCAGGAGTGGGTGCCTCCGTCGAAGCCGACAAAGATCTTGGGACTGAATGCGGTGACGACGACGGCATTCTCGTGGCCGACAAAGTAGATGTCGCTTGTCCACTGGGCTCGCTTGACGACGCTTGCGACAAAGACGGGGCCGCTCATGGCGTTTGCGCAGAGGAGCAAGCTGCCGTCCGGGGACCAGCTGGGACGGCGGAAGAAGGCGGTGGAGGGACTGGTGGTGAATGGCTCGGTGACGGACTTTTCCAGGCTCCAGTCGGAGGTGCGCCATACTTTGACGGTCTTGTCGTCGGAGGCGGTGGCGAGGAACTGGCCCAAGGGGTCGAAGACGACGCCCTTGACAAAGCCCTGGTGAGCGTCGATGGTGCGGAGGCGGTCGAAGGTGGAGCCGGACCAGATAAAGACCTTGGAGTCGAGGCCGACGGTAGCGATGAACTCGTCGTCCTGCGCCCATGCGAGGTCGACGACGTCGGATTCGTGACCTGCGAGGCGACGGTGGGGTCGCCAACTCTCGATATTGACTTCGTCGGATCCGAAGCTGCCGCCGCCCATGCCGCTGGGATCGAGGTCCCAGATGAGGCCGACAGTGTCATCGGAGCCGGAAGCAAGGAAGCGGCCGGAATTTGCCCAGCGCACGACGAGGACACTGCCGGTGTGTCTGGAGAGGGTGGAGAGGAGGCGATGTGAATTGGCGTCTGCTTCGGTTGCTTCCGAGAGCATGGTTGCGGTGGCCCAAATGCGGATCTTGGTGTCCAGGCCGGCGGTAGCCAAGCGACTCGAGTCCGGGTGGACGGCGACACTGAAGATGGTGGAGCGCTTCGCCTTTTTCTCGTCGTTGTAGTGAGCTACCCATTCTGGCAGGATGAGAGACATTGTGGCAGAGGGTGAGCGAGTGGAGGGTGACGATTGCCCGTGGGCGTAGCGACTGGACCACCAAAGCGTAAAAGAGGGTCAATGCTGGACAGTCTAGCGAGACTGGGCGTACGTTTACGTTTGCCCGAAGCCAAGGAACGACTGAGCAGCGAGGAAGCGCGACTCGAGGCGACTCCAAGAGAAAGGCGATGGACGGGTCGCGGCTGATGCTGCTGTTGTTCGTCGACGCAGCGTCGCGGCGCGATGTGCGGCACTGATTCCGAAGCAGCGCGGGCCGATGCCGATGCGAAGCGATGCGAAGGAGTGTGATGGCGGATGGGTTAAGGTTGGCGTAGACGAAGGTGGAGCGAGAGCCGAGCATCCACGCTCACTTCTTGCAATCACCTCGCCGACGGCATCAACGCGTGGAGCCGCTGCTGCTGCCGCTTCTGGAGCTGCCGAGGTGAATCCAAAAATGCGACATCCGAGGCTCCATCAATCATCTTCCGGCCCAACTAGTGTACATTTTCGTTCGCGGTTGCGAGACGCGCGCCGTCCCCCACAGGGTTCAGCAGCGTGGATTGCATGCGCCGCGCCGCGTCTTGTCTCTTGCACCTTTTCAAAGCCGGGCAAAAGGAGGGGATGTTAGGCCTCGAGATGCGCCTCTTGACTGCATGCCACTCGAATCGCCGCGGGTGCGCCGATGCATCTGACTGCAATCAAGCTTGGCGCGGCAGCCAAGGCTAGGTCGGAAGCTTCCGATTCCGAGCGTGACTTTGCAGGAGCTTCAACGATAACGCTATCGAACAGAGAAGAAGATCGTCTGAGGCGAGGTGGTTACGCAAGGCTGGCAGAGGCTGGCAGAGGCTGAGCTGCGGTCGCCTCGTCCTGTGCCATTTTCACGTTGTCCGCCGCCGCCGCCGATAATATCGGGTGACGGCCGAGGCGTGCGTGCATTTTCTGGGAGCTTCGGTCGGACCGACCGACGAGCGACCGTCCGTGAATCGGCAAAGTGTGATTGATCCATCGGCTTGGCAACCCACGCCCGAGACGCCAACCGCGCTCCACCTCAATCACATCTCCACTCTCCACTCTTCACCGACCCAACCCAACCCAACGCAACCCCACTCATCCTCACCTCATCTCGCTCCATCTCGGCTCAGCACCGCAACAACGTCTGCTGCCGTTCATCTGAGATTCAGCGCACTCTCTCACCGCACACTGCCCCGCCCAACATGCACCGCCGTCCTTGAAGACCTCCACACAACCACACCTTGCCGGACCCTCTCCGTACCCTCAAGGTATCGCGACTCCACCGGCCATCGCTAGCTCGGCGACATGCAGCCTCCGCACCAGCTCCGATCCACTGCAGCGCATGCGCAACGTGACGCCTCCGCTATGGACTCACCCTTGATGGACGGCTTTCCGCCTTCGTCGCCGTCGCCTTCGCCGTCGCCTGCGTTGTCCGCCTGCTCCTACTCCTCCACCTCGAGCGCAGGCGACTATTCGGACTACGACCCGGATCTCAACGCCCTCTCACTCGAGGCCATCGACGAGCCTCAGTACCGCCTCGTCGATGCAGGCCTCGCTCTGCCACGCAACCACACCCATTCTTCTGGTCTCACAGACTCTTCGGACATCGACCCTCGCCAATCCACCCTTGCCAGCGGCGCCGCCACTCCAGTCGCTTCTCAATCATCAAGATCGCTCCGCAACACGGACACGCACAACGCCTCGTCATCCTCACCCGTTGGCGCCGCTCTCTCCGCTTTCTCGTCCCTCTACCTCTCACAATCGCACAGTCACGCGAACCCCGACTCGACCGTGCCATCTGATACGACCTACCACACCACCAACACCGACGACTTTGCGCACGACTCGGACGACGACCGCGCTGATCGAGACGCAGCCACCGATGGCTTCGATGCGCTCGATGTCGACGAGGAAGACATGCATGCCGAAGGCATCCCCGCCGCTCGTGGCTGGCGCCTCGACGCGCGTCAGGCCGACACGCGCCACTTTCGATCCAAGGTGATTCAGCTCTTCTCCCAACAGCTCCAGCTCCAAGGATGGTCCCAAGAAACCGTTCACTCTTCCCTCTGGCCCTTGCAGCCTGACCAGCTCAATCTGAAACGCATCAGCGGCGCTTTCACAAACGCCGTCTTCTTCGCTAGCTACCACCCCGCCGATTCCTCCCGCGCGGCCCCCATCGCGCCACCCACCGTCCTCCTCCGCGTCTATGGTGCCAGCTCAGAGGCCCTGCTCTCCCGACGCGCAGAGCTCCTCATCCTCCATACCTTATCCAGCCTCTACGAGATCGGTCCCCACATCCTCGGCACCTTTGCCAACGGCCGCGTCGAAGAATTCTACGACTGCGACCCCATCAAGAAGGAGGGCATGCGCGACTTTGGCGACAGAGAGGCCTACATGCTCCCAGGTGGCAGCCTCGTCGTCAAGGGCCGCGAAGGACGTGCACACTGGGTCGCACGCCGCATGAACGAACTTCACTCGGTCCCACTCGAGGTCATGCGCACCGTGCTCGAACAGGGAAACTTGCATGGTCCCAGTCAAAAGGGCTTCGGAAGAGGAATTGAGAATCACATCATGGCCAGCTCACACCGCCCCCGCCGCAAACATCGCTCTCGCCACACGCCCGCCCCACTCGAAAAGGATGCGCCTTCTCCCAACGTCTATGGCCTCGACACTCGCGGCGTCATGCGTGCAAGCCCGGCCCCCATGGCCCCGGGCGAGCCGTCTCCTGCAGCCTCGATCGACATTCGCGCAGGCTCAGCTTATGCGCACCGCAACAGCTCCACCGTCTCGCTTGATTCGCTCGCCACAAGCTACAACTCTCAATCGAGCTTCTCCAGCGACAGCCCTTCGCTCACCGACGTCACCAGCCCGACCCTCTCCGCCTCTTCCGTCTCCGGCACCCCCAATCCCTACTTTCCTCCCATCACAAACGGTCCCACAAGCCCATTGGCTTTGGCCCCGCAGGGACGCACACCACAGAAACCCAAATCTTCGCGCGGGCCTTACCCCGGAGTCTGGCGCAGGCTCAAGCGATGGTCCCTCGAGGCTGCCAAGGTCATCGAGCTCGTCGATCGATTTGCAAAGTCGGATAGCGGCGCAAAAGCCATCGCCATGTGCTTTTCTGGCCATCCCTCCATCCGTCAAGAGCTCCAAGCAAACCCAAATGCGCTCTCGAGCGCCACCATCGGTCCCACGCCGGGTAACCTGCGCAACTCGCT
Organism: Moesziomyces sp. F16C1; assembly: GCA_003004725.1. Taxonomy (NCBI): domain Eukaryota; kingdom Fungi; phylum Basidiomycota; class Ustilaginomycetes; order Ustilaginales; family Ustilaginaceae; genus Moesziomyces; species Moesziomyces sp. F16C1. The sequence goes on along the minus strand of NXFS01000033.1, from coordinate 106,227 downwards.
CCGCGCCATTCGCGCCATCGACCTGCCTTCGCTCTACCAACAAGTCGAAGAATTCAAGCGCTTTGTCAGAAAGTGGGAGCGCAAGGAAGGACCTTCCCGCCGCGTCTTCGCGCACAACGACGCGCAGTACGGCAACTTGCTCGCCATCAAGCATTACAGCGCCTCGACTGCACCTCCAGCCACCCAGATGGGTAACGGATCGCGCGATGCCAAGGTGGCTCCGGCAGAGACGCCATCCATCCCAGCCGGCATGCCACGCCTCCTGTCGAACGGTGTCAGGCGCGACAGTATCGCCTCTGCTGCAGGCTCCCAGAGCCCCGAGTCGGTCCGATCCAAGAGCCGAAGCCGCGCCAACCTTCGAAAACCGGCCCCGCTCCACCATCGTATCGTTGTGATCGACTTCGAATACGCCAGCCCCAATCCGCGCGGTTATGACATTGCCAATCACTTCCAAGAATGGCGCGCTGACTATCACCACCCGACCCTCTCATGGTCCCTCACACACCACGCCAGCTATCCTGATCAGGAGCAGCGCCGCAAGTGGCTGCGCGCCTATGTCGAGCAGGGACGGCTGTTGCGAATGGGTGGACGCGCATCCAAGGGAGGTCCCGCAGCCATGGATGTGCCCGGCGACATGGTGTTGCCTCCTGCGGTAGCGTCGCTGCAGTATCCGCCGTCAAACTCTGCCATTCAGGGTCCCATCACCACAGAAAGGCCAAGCGCGCCTGTAACCCCCGGCACCGGCGCTGCCCAAGTTGCGGCTCTGGAGAAGTCCTTGGGCGACCGCAGCCGTCCCACGCCGTCTCAGAGGACGTCGAACGAGTCTGCCGTGTCGACCAAGTCTGGCAGCGGCTCATTGGCCGGAGCGTTGCAACGCGAGGTGGACTCACAGACGTCCAGAGTAATCGGCCGACGAAGCAGCAATGATTCGATCTCGTCCTCGTCTTGGCAAGCACCGCCATCTGGCTCGCTACGAGCCACCAACATCTCTGCTCCGAGCACCCCAGCAGGCTCACTCGGGCCCATGTCGCCGCTCCTCGACGGCTCGGCTTCTCCGCAGGTGTTGGCGCTTGCCTCGCTCGATGCCAGCATCGAGAGGGAGATTGACCGACTCGAGCGCGAAGTGGACATCTGGAGTCCCGCCACCCATGCAGTCTGGGGCTTGTGGGGCATTGTGTTTGCCAAGGAAGAGCTCGAAGCCGTCCTCAGCAAAGCCACCGCAGAGGCTCGCGGTGAGCCTGTCAAGGAGACGGTGCTGTGCGAGACGAGCACTCTCAGCGTGCCATCTGCAGCCTGCTCCGAGACGTTTGACAACCTGCGATACGCGCTCGGTCGAATAGAACTGTTCCGCTCAGAGTGGCAGCGCCTCAAGGAGTTGGGCATCGACTCTATCTGAACGACAAGTTTTTGCCGCGATCGTAGCAGAGGCACGGCCAAGTGCCGGTGCAGCGCTGGCGAATCTCGGTGTTTGTTAGGTTGCGGTTCAGTCTCGGGAATCGGAAGCAGCCTTTCCACAGCGTGCTGAGCGTGTTGCGCGTGAAGCTCCACATTTTGAAGACGCAGCTGATGAGCAGCCTTGCCCTGAGCGCCGAGTTCACGCATCCACCACGTTCGCCTCCACCATCACTAGTGCCATCCATCGCAGCAGCCATTGTCTTCGTTCTGCATCGCTTCGTCCTGTTCGTACAGGCACAGGCAGAGTGCCATCGGCGCTGTGCAGCATGGACACCGCAGCGGCGCAGAATTTTGCGATCCGCAACCTGTACGCCAAGGTGGAAAAGGTCGGCGAGGGTACCTACGCCTCCGTCTTCCTCGCGCGCAACGTCAAGACGGGCCAAAAGGTGGCCATCAAAAAGATCAAGATCGTCTCCAACGAAAATGGAATGGACGTCACCGCCATCAGAGAGGTCAAGTTCCTCAAGGAGCTCAACCATCCCAATGTGATCAAGGTGCGTTGACCCGACAGTAAAGAAGCTCCTACGCTGTCATACATGGTGCATCTGGGAGTCACGGTGGATATTGCTGACACTCGGCTCCTGAACTGGTAGATGGTGGACGTATTCTCGTCGGGCTCGGCCTCGCCTTCCCTCAACTTGGTGCTCGAGTTTCTAGACACGAACCTCGAGGCGCTCATCAAGGACAAGGCGCTCATCTTTACGCAAGCCGACATCAAGAGCTGGATGGCGATGCTTTGCCGAGGTATGGAGTATTGCCATCGCAATTGGGTGCTCCATCGCGATCTAAAGCCCAACAATTTGCTCATCTCGCCCGAGGGGGAGCTCAAGATTGCCGATTTCGGTCTCGCACGCGAGCACGGAGACCCGGGCGCCCGCATGACGCACCAAGTGGTCACACGTTGGTACCGTCCACCGGAACTGCTGCTTGGATCGCGCGCCTACTCGTCTGCTGTCGACATGTGGAGCGTGGGCTGCATCTTTGCCGAGCTCATGCTTCGCGTTCCGTACCTGCCTGGCGAATCCGACGCCGACCAGATCACCACCATCTTCAAGGCGCTCGGCACCCCAACAGAGAAAGAGTGGCCCAGTCACAAGTCGCTTCCCGACTACAAATCGTTCGAACAGCATCCAAAGTCCAACCTCGCAGACCTCTTTCTGGCCGCGAGTCCCGAGGCGCTCGACTTCTTGCAAAGGACCCTGTTGTACGATCCTCTCAAACGGCTCAGCGCTAATCAGTCGCTCCATCATGCGTACTTCAAGCAGAGCCCATCCCCAACGCCGTTCAAGCAGCTTCCACGCCATCCCACCAAAGCATTGGACCCCGAAGATCCGGCATCGCATCCGTTGTTGTCGGACAGCAAGGAGAAGAACGAGGCGCGCGAGAAGCAGCACACCGACGCACGCAACGGCGCCAGCGGCAAGAAGCGTCCGCTCGATGTCAAAGAGATCGAAGAGCGCAAGCGTCTTGCAAGAAAGCTCGCTTTCCAGTGAAGCTACAGCCTACCAACATCTGTACTTGTAACCGCATCCGTCATCCACCCTTTGGCATCCACTTGAGCTCCTGTCGGCGTGGACCCAGAAGGTGAGAGTCGACGAGCAGCAGAGTACAGTGAAGTGACCGGATTTAACACTTCAACATTTTCGTGCGCGTGCAGCAGGCTTCAAGGCGCTGCTGTGGAACGTAAGGCGACGGATTGGGGCTCCGCTTTCCGCGACGCTGTCAGGTAGCGGCGGTGACCAATGCAAGCTGACTACGTGCCCAGAAGCTTCGCAGCAATCAACAATGATTGGCACAAAGGGCTTGCACATCAGAAGGAACAATGGATGGATTTGAAGCGGAAGCCCAACTTGTCTCAATCACAAATGGGCGGAGGCCGAAGCTGCAAGCTGCACGGCGCGGGTATTGAAGACGGCCCGTGGCGAACGATCCCGTGCGATTCGAAAGACCTCTCAGCGCTTGGCGTCCTTCGCCTACTTTTCTGCGTCGTCTCCGCATCTCTTCGCACGCCATCAAGGGACCTAGGCGGCCGCGAGACGGGTCCACTGACACGGACAACAACGTGACTTTCTCAAGGCTCTCCCGAAATCCGGCTACCAGGGCTCACACGGCCCGCCCGGTCGTTCCGATGGCGCAAGCGGGCACATTGATCCCTGGGATCTGCTGCTGCTCCGAGACAGACCCCATCATCCGCGAGCATGTTCGACATGGCAGTCTGACCTTTGCTCGGCTCGGCTGGGCCTGAACCCCTGGGGCTCGGCATGCAGTCCAGGGCCATCCCGGTTCCGCTCATTCACCCACGAGAGCCCGGCCATTCGCGGCTTCTCACTTTTTTTTCCGGCTGGTTCACACAGCCGCTGGAGCTGGCACATGCAGAGTGCATCGGGCCCCGTAACTGAGACAAGGACTGTGCCGCACAGCCTCCCTTCTTCCTCCTGGCCTCGCTCCAATGCATCGCTGCCTTCGACTTTCAGCGGCGTCGCCACCCTCCCCGTCTTGGGCTCGGTAAGCTGACAGCTCCCATGAGCTTGTCAAGGGGACCGAGCTCACCACGGTCAGCGTTCTGTGATCCATTTCTTCAGCCCGTGGGAGAGTCGCCCCGCACGAGTCCGCACAAGCCGGCCAAAGCGGTGAAATCGCACTCTGTCAATGGCACTGTAAGTATGAGCCTGCATGCAATTGTGCCTCACACAAGCCGCAGATAGTGTTTTGACTGAGACAATGCAGATGATTTCTCGAATATGCGAGTGAGAGCGATACTGATACAGTGTATGCAAATGGAGGCGTGAAGCAGCATGGACCAGGAGAAAGGAAAATCGTGGAAGCTGGTGGGTATATGCTTTCCGGAAAAGAGACGGGACGAGAGAAATGCGAGGCCTAGGCAAAAGCGCCAGCAAGCGCCGACACAGTAGCATTTGGCTCCTGCGAGGAGATATAGCCAAAGTTGATCGGGAGCGGAGCCAAGAATTGCTCTGTGGAAGAATAGGCTGAAGAAGCCGCCGATGGAGCTGTAGTGTCCACCATGACGAGGTCCTCCATTGGGAGGGCAGGCACGTGTGCGGCAAAGTCGTTGGCCATGCATGGGACGTTGTAGAGCTCGAGACCGCCGACAAAGTCATGGAAGTGGGTCTGACCCGAAGCGCACGGGTCGATACTCGAGGTAGGGAAGGTAGCCGAGAGCGGAGTGTTGAGCCCAGAGAAGGTCTCGCTCATGGGAGTGAGAAGGGCGCTTGACGACGAGGAGACCGAGAGAGTTGGAGAGGAAAGCGAAGACGAGAGTGCCGGAGTTGAAAGAGGCTCGACCATGAGAGGAGCCGGAATGGGATGTGTGAACGATGAGGTGCCGGTGATGCTCTGCAGCTGAGCCGAGCTTTCGGGAGAAGCGACGACCGTGAAGTAGGAGTTGACGTCTTGCTCCATGGGACTCGAAGTCGGAGGTGGCGTGATTGGCGAGACAAGCATAGCAGCGGGCATCTGAGCCGGCGAAGAAAGAGCTGGCTGGCAAGTGTAGAAGCCGGTGGGATAAGGCGCCATGCCGTGCATGAAGGCAGGGGGAACGCCGTAGGCGGCGGCAAACATCCGTGAATCAGGAAGATGGCTCCTGTCATAGTAGACGCGCGTCTGTTGCCGACGATGGATGAGCTGGCGCTTGTACGAGCGCGCCTTGAGCTTCTCGTCGGCAGGCACAGGCTCGTAGCAGCACTTCTGATCCTTCTCGGCACAGTGTGCACAGCCGTCCAGGTTGCCGTTGCACTTTATTTTTCTGTGGTCGTGAAGGAGTAGCAGGGTCAGTTGTGGGCTCCCAAGGCTGCAAGATGAGGTCGCGGGGTCAGAGACGTACCGTCGACGGCAGGCGATGCACGCTCGCTGAATGCGGCTACGTCGCGACATGGATATGGGCGATGAGAAGCCCATGTACTCGTGGAGCAATTGCATATTGGAGTGGGCCTGAACGGCGTCGAAGGAAGACATTGGGTCGGGTGTGCGTGATGCTCTTGAAGTCGAAGGGAGCGGAAGGTGGAATGAGGATGAGATGTCGAGGCTTAGGGGCGAGCGGCGACCAAAGGAGCCTTGTCGGAGGATCTTATAGGCAAGCTTGGTGGAAAGTATGACATGCTACACCGTGAGCGCGCTGGGCGGGGCGGAGAAACATTCAGGAACGGTGGAGCTGTAAGTGCAAGCCCCGGTACCTTCTTTGCTCGCCTGTCGTCGGCTGCACTCTGATCGCTTGCAATGTGCCGTGCAGTATCAGCTTGCAGGCCTTACCCGGTGCCGTGGATCCTTACTTGAAGCAAGCTGCAAGCCGTCCGATCTAGGGACGGGCGGGCAAGATGAGGTACAGCTTGGGAACGCTTTGTTCCTTCCTGACGCTGCTAGGGAGCGTATGCATTGGCAATGATCTTCTTTGATTGCATGTCTCAGGGGAGTCCCTCGTTTGTACCCTTTGAAGTCACGGACAGACAGACCGTAAGAGACCAGGATAAAAGGCCCGGAAAATACTAGAGACCGGGACGACTGTCTTAGATGAGTCCCAAGCGAATGGCAGGCGAACCGGAAGACTGGATCACGGGGCGTCACGAGGAGGCGCAGGTCAGCAGGCGAATGCTTCCGCGGGCCACATGGAGCCAAGCGCTGGTCCCGACTGTCAAGCTTGCAAAGAATGCAAGCCGACATTGAGGACAAGCATGACACAATGGGAGATTTTCAAGGTCTGGCCGCCAAGCAAGACGGCGCGGGAGCGAGCTCTGCTCGAAGTCGGAGGCACACCATGCAACGGGCTGCAGCTGTCCCCCGGACAGCATGCAACGGGCTGCAGATGTCGAGCGGGACGCGTGAGGCTTTTGCCGCCAGGAGGCGCAGGAGGCGCAAGAGGCACGCCATCGCCGAAGCTCCGGAATTGCTGTAGTCGATTCAGCCCACCGCCCAGTGCTGAGGGTGGTGAAGGCGGTAATGCACGAGAGAGATAAATAAATAAACAAACAACTTGATAAATTGGCCACTACTGTATAGTAAATTTAGAGAGTTTTCCAGTAGAGAGGAACCGTGGCTCTGGACAAGATGCTTGAGCGGCAATTCTTTCACCCACTCTCTTTTATTCTTTTTTTTTTCCCCTAGATTTCTTATTTATATTTCAGGCGAATTCGCGTAGGGCGGAATCCCGACTGAAAGGCTCGTTTTCAGGATCTGCACCTCGGTTCGAGCTGCGACCCTGCAAATCACTCAAAGTTTGCGGGAACAATGTGGGGATGTGGCGCACAAGCATTTCTGGCCTGCCGAACGTGCTTTACATTGTAGTTGAGACCTTACCGTGCAGAGTGGCGACCTTGGTGCCCCGACCCGCCTGTGCCTCTTGCTTGCTTCAACATGCAAGTGGCTTGCTCAGCACCGCCTTCTCAAGCTGCAGGGAGCAAGGCTGGCTGTGGTGATGAGACCCTGACCTGAGCCCTTCGCCACACTAAATCCCCGCCGCCTAGGTAAGGGGCGAGGCGGAAATTCTCCAAGATCACAGCGCAGGACAGTCGGCCGTCTCCACGTGGAGTCGAGGCGCACCACGCAAGCACATGACAGACACAGAATCATGCAGCACGCAGCCTCGTGAGGAGGTTACGCAGCAGATCTGACGTTCTCTCTGCTTTTGGGTCCGAAGCGGTCCCGGCAACGGAATGGCGAAGATGTGAGAGCGTCGTCGGTCAGTACACTTGCGTATCTTTCCCGACCTTGCACAGGCGTACGCGGGCCTCCACAAGACACAACTTTCCTTTCGTCGGCCTACCACCCTTTCCCGAGCCTGACCGACCAGGCCAAGACTCGGACCCGAAAATAACAGAACGGCGTCAAGGACGCTGGACCTCTTCAATCTTCTTTTCTGAATTTACCGGCTTCTTTGTCCAATGATTGCCTCTATTGAGAAGCGTGCCTGCGTCGGCCCCTTTCTGTGAGCGTCTCACTGAGAATCGAGCCCATCAGAGGCCGACGCCGATGTCAGGACTAGCCAGTCAAAGACACCTTAGCCATGTCAGATTCTACGAGTCTCCATCGCAGCCTCAAAAGCACAGCTCACGTATGACAAGGAACGTTCTGCGAACAAGGCTGCCTTCTGCCCATAGCCTCATGGTGTCCTTCATGCTGCAGCACGACTCGTTACATCCTGCACAGACCACAAGGTAGACTTGTCTGGCTTATGCAAGTACTGCAGGTCGGAAGCCGAACGGCCATGCCATTCACTTGGCGACCTTGAAACAGTCGGGGTGCGAAGTTTTGCGAGATCACGAATCTGACGATCAAGAAAGACACGGGAGACCTTTTCGGTCCGACGTTCAGTAGGGCCAAAACGTGCGGATGTCGGGAGTTGACTCCATCGGCTTGGCAGAGGCTTGCAACGGCGAAGCAAGTGTCTGTGGGGTGGCGACCGGAATCCCGTGGGACAAGCCGAGATGGGCGGCAGGGAAGGGGAAAAAGGCTCAAGCGAGTGGCGCATGAGATCTCAATTGTCGATCGGCGGCGCTGAACAGTGAGCAGGCGAACGGGTGCTAGACTCACCGTACCTTGCATCAAGCCGACATCTCCTCCAGCGCCGCGGAATCGGATCACAGTCGAGAATGAGAGTCGCTACGAGTGGAAATCGGCCTTGCGACTGACAGCTTGCATGATGTGCCGGCGCCGCGCAGAAGATGCATGGATGGCAAGCCCAGCCAACGGCTGTGCGTGTAGATTCACTCTGTAGGACGGAGCGCGAACACGACCACCGGCGTAGAAAGATTCGCCTGAGTCTCAGCGCCCGGGAGGCGTGCAGATGTGCACCCGGTGCGGAGCCGAGTCGAGTCGGGAAAAATTGGCTCGCCCGCATCTCAGCGGGCTGAGTGAGACAAGGACATTCCAGACGCTGGCCGAGCTGAGTGCGGAGCTTCGGCAGAGCACACACGCGGGATCGTGCAGCGAACACGGCACCCCACAAACTGCGATTTTCCTGCGGAACGCTTTTTTTCTATTTCTCACCGGAAAGCAACTGGATAATATTCAATACTAAATAAGCTCGCTTCGACCATTTGTGAGCTCAAATTGAGAAGGGAGATCCCCCGCCACGAGTCACAGCAGCCACACCGGATCCTCTCCTGTCTCGGTGCCAGAAAATGCGAATGATCGGCTGACGCAGGCGTTTATTGTTCCTTCCCGCCCGGCCCCGGGCTCAGATGTTGGCATTGTCTTTAACAATTCCACAACTCGTTGAAGCCCTCCAATTGCGCCCCGCCTCGCCGCAGCTGCGCACGAACTTCCTGGGACCTGAGGCACAATTGAAAACTTCGCTCGCCTGCGCCATTGACAGGGCCTGCCCGCCCTCGTGCGGGGCTGAGAAAGCTGTCCTCTCTCGTTTGTGAAGCGCCCAGCCCACGGCGCCCGTGGGCGAGATGAGCCTCGTCATGCACGCAGAAGAATTTCTTCCGCTCTTGTCCGCGGCCGACACAAGTCGGCACAGACGTACCTTCTGTACTGTAGGCTGTCTCGGATATCGGCTGGACCCTGTCCATTTCATCCGCGGATTTGCCACGCCGCACCAAGGTCGCCATACGGATCCTGTCACGGCAGATCTGCCTCACCGCGCCATCCCGCAGTGTGCTTCTTCGTTCTCAATACTTGCCTTGCATTGCGTTGCGCTGCCTTGCGTTGCTTTTGCGGCAGGGTCCGTGCGCTGGAATCCGGCTCACTAGTATGTCTGCTATTTGCTGCCGTTGTCTGAGCAGGTCAAACTCAAGAAGCCGATGCCTCACGGTGACGCGGATACAATACGTTGTCTAGGTGTCAATTAAGTAGCGGAATCGTGCTCATTTCTCAGTCTGTCTGCGAGGCAGCTTCAGAACCAGGCGTTGTCTTTTCGAACCAGCAGAGATGTTGGACAGCATCGGCTCGGAGATGACGCTTTACGAACGGCGATGCTCCCGCCGCCACCCTTCTTTTCTCTCGCGGATCGAGGCACGAGCGACAAGACGACCGAGTGGCCAGGATCGTCTGGCGACAAAACCTGAGTGGGAAATTGGAGGCGAGACTAGTCGGTGCAGCTCGCATCCACACTGTGCCCTGACGGAGACTCCGGCTCAACAGCGACGTGCTGAAGCGATGCGCCGCTGTGGTAAGGCGAATCGCCACGGAAAGCTGAGTGGCTGAGGACCCCTGCCGCGAAAGAGCGGCACGGCGTACCGAGGGCCCTCTCCCCGGCGGGGTTTAGAAATTTGGCTCGCATTGCTCAGCGTCCCGCGAAGATCCCCACACGAGAAAATCAGAAAATCCGCTCTGCGGATCCGCTTTCGGGACTCAAACATTGGCTGTCGGCCAACTGTAAACCTATTTTAGTTACTGTCGCCAAGTGCTTGATGTTCGACGATGATCACTCAAGGCGTTCGGGTCCGGTGTGCCTGGTGCCTCCTCAACGTGCTTTCGAGGCGTTTCGATCATTTGTTGCGCCTCTCGAGGGCGTGCGTTGGTGGCGGAGCTAAGCGTACACAATTCGAGAGGAGGCACCATCAGGCCGTGAGCCAGATACTGAAGCAGGCCACCTGTCGAGATCTCCGGTCCACGGCTTCTGCTTTGCGGGATCTCCAGTTGTTCAAAGCCCTCAAAAATGAAGTATGTTTATAGAGGCCCTGGGCCGAGCCGAACTGGCTCGCCTGACACGAGATCAGCTGTCTGTGGGTTACCTGGTTGGCGCAGCAATTGCAATGCCGCCAAGCGAAATGCTCGAAGCACCCCAGCGAGGTAGGGCGCTGTAAAGCTGCATGGACCCCTGGGGCCGCAACCTTGGGAGCCACATTTCCGATTGATTTTCAAGGACATAATATCGAAGAGACATTTGAAAAATTTACTTCGCTAAAAAAGGTCCAGCGCCACAGGCCCGCCAGCGCGCGTCAGATCGGGACTGGGTTAGGTGTCTAGCAGGCCACTGCGCCCACCCATAACAGGGAAGGCGACTTTGAGACGTGTTCTAAGTCGTGTTTTTCATACACCAACGACAAGATGCCAAATCTAGAGTCTCAGACGAGTCAAGCGATCAGAGGAAGGGAGAGAAGCGATTGATTTCGAGTCCAGAGAGAACATCTTGGACGGTGTCAAATAGCTATGCGGAAACAAAATGAAACCCAATAAGGGAGTTTTTCTGAGAGACCCAGGCCAGCGTAAGCAGCGGCGGGGGGCGCATCGATCAGACAACCCTATGACTAGAACAGAGAAGAAAAAGAAAGGATATGATCCAAGACGTGACGTTTCGATGACCGGTGTTGATGACCAAGATGGATGTTGCTGAGTAGCCTTTTGCGGATTCATTGGCGCTGAAGAGCGTGTAGTGCTCTTGTCGCCGCAGGGCAGCATGCAGATACGCAGTAAGACACGCTGACTTAAGCGTGGTTGCCGTTGCCGTTGCCAACGCCGCTGGAGTCACCAGAGTTGCCGTTGCCGTTGAAGTTGCCGCTGAAAGAACCAATGTTGTTGTTACCGTTGCTCTTGCCAGAGTTGTCACCGGAGTTGACGTTGCCGTTCGCGTTGCCGTTGGCAACACCGAAGTTGCTGCCACCGTTGGAGTTACCGCTGTTGTCACCAGTGTTGAGGTTACCGTTACCGTTACCGCTGTAGGAGCCCTGGTTCTTGTTACCGTTGGAGCTACCGGAGTTGTTGGCCACGTTACCGTTACCGTTCAGGTTTCCGTTCTTGGTGCCGGTAGAGCTGCCCCAAAGGCCAGTGTTCTGGCTGCCGTTGTCGTTACCGGTGTTGGAACCAGCGTTGGCGTTACCGTTTCCGTTACCGCTGAGCGAACCCTTGTTGCTGTTACCGTTGTTGCTACCGGTGTAAGCGTTTCCGTAGTTGCCCCAGGTGCCGAGGTTGCCGTTACCGTTGCCGTTACCGTTGGCGGTGCCGACGTTGCTACCACCGTTGTTGTTACCAGCACCGTAGCCGTTGTTCAGGTTACCGTTAGCGTTACCGTTACCGGTTCCAGAGTTGGAGTTACCGTTGAAGTTGCCGTTGTAGACACCCCAGCCGTTGCCGTTGCCGTTGCCGTTGCCGTTGTACGAGCCACCGTTGTAGCCACCGTTGTTGCTACCCGACGAAGCGGCGCCGTTGCCGTTTCCGTTCCAGTTGCCCTGGGTGGTGCCCGTGCTTTGCGTCGGGATAGGAGCAGCCGAGACAGCAACGGCGAGCGAAGCAGCGATGAAAACAGCGGAGAACTTCATTTTGAGATGCCAAGGATGTGGTTGTGATTCCGAAGAGGGGATCAGAGAGCTTGAGTAGTATGAAGAGAAGAGTAGAAGAGAGATGTGTAGGAGAGATGAGTGATGATGAAAAAAGGGGAAGACAGACCTTCTGTCGGCCTGCTTATAAACCTTTCTGAGGCGCCTGGTTGACATTCCTTCGAGCCATAGCGAGGCATACTGGCAAGGATGGGCCTGTACCGGGTGGCGTGCCTGGCAGACTACAACGACACACTACCTGCCACCGTGGGGAATGCTACAGCTGACGAGCAAGCGGCGTGGACGTCAGCCACGGCTGATTCTTGCACATCGGTGTATTCCCGAGATTTGCCGTCGGGGAAGGGGCTCTCCCCGTTGCATCGCTCGCTGTATGGGCAGATCCGGCTGCCGCTTGGGACAGGTGCGAGCTTCCAACGACGTACAGTATGTAGCAACGACACACCCGCTGTGGTGGTAGGTGGCGGACGACTGCGCTTGCCGCGGGTCGGACGCATGTCATGGAGATGCGGAGAGAAAGGACGGCAGAGAGGATCGAGACTGACATCTGCATGCGGGCCCGCGCAAATTAAAGCGCCGGGGAGGGCGGTAGGACGGATAGACGGAAAGCCATGTGCATGCGCTCCCCGCCTGCATCATGCACTTGTACGCGTGCAGGAACAGGTGCTTACCGCTCCACCACCTCCCCGCAGTCTGCGGAAAAGACGCGGGAGACGAGCTGTTTCGAAAAATCAATTTCAATCAGATTTATTTCGATTTTGTATTTTCAAGGCAGTGCTCTGGCTGGCCCTCCCCAACACAGTAGACGCATACTAGCATCTGCCCGGCGACTATAGAGCAATTTGTCTATCGGACGAAGTCGTCTTGCTCGAGTGCATCGCGGCTGGTAGAGAGCACGGTAATTGGGATGCCCAGAAGAGGGATTCAAGGGCTTGCACATGCGTCAAGGCTGCAAACCGGCACTGAAGAAGGCCGATGGATCTGCGAGGAACCGGCTTCTAACAGTATACCGCAACGCCCAAATGAAGGTGCAAATAGCACCAATGATCATCCAGACGCTGCCGAGATTGCGGATGGTGCATCTCCAGCTTAGATAGAGCCATAGTCTGCGGTGCTGCTGCCTGTCGCACATTGTCCTTGGACAGTTCGTTCTGATTCAACTTCCGATACTCAGGGATTGTACCCTCTTTTGTTCTCGCTGCGCTTTCAGGGACGAGATCCCCATGTCTCCCCTGGCATGGACGCAAGGAAGTGCTCGCACGTGCTGGTGCAGGTGCCTGATTTCCTGAGAGCACACACATGTCCGCCTCAGGGGACTTCGTCAGGCCACTCTCGCTTCCCTTGCAGGCGGATAATCATGAGAATGCCATGTCACAGCACTTAAAAGCGACGGGATGTTTCTCACCAAGGACGGGAGCAGAGTAAGGAAGCTCGAGTACAGCCTCCCCATAAGGTCCTTGAAAGCGCGAGGAATCTTCGCTGAGATTGAAAGCGGGACGGACAATGCATTGCCTCATTCGTTCGAGCTCGCCGCGGAACGTCATCTTACGCATTGCTTTCTTCAGTTGCGCTCGTGCTTGCATCAAGGCCAAGCAAACGAGCCTTGCATAAAGGATTAGAGAGCAATTCTTCGGCTCCGGGCGACTTGTAATGATTCTATGCGAACGTGCGGATTGTTCTGACTTGCACAGCCAACAGGCTCGCTGAAGTTCATCTCAGTATCAGGGCAGCGTCTTTGATTCAATCACAGGTCGTCGCTACATGTAGCGCCTGCGGGAAGCTCCGAGCTTTCCGCTTCAATGTCCCGTACTATTCAGTAGCTGGCGAGATTGGGCGCGCAATGCGAGAATGACAGTGAAAAGAGGCAGTAGGGTGCTCGATCGCAACGGCAATTCCTTTGAGACCGTTTCAGAGGGTTGGGACGGACTCTCCTTGCCCTGAAATTTGCTGAGCTTCGTACCGCACACTTACGGTTTTAAGGAGGCACAAGACTTCGCTGTATTTCTCAAGCCAAGATGACTGCTTGTGTAGCATCTGTCGCGAAGGGGCTACGCACAATTGTGAGGGCACCTTTTCAGCATTGTCGATTGGCAAGGACGCCATGGGGATCGTGATATTGATCGCGTGAATGTTGACGTGCAGCTACAAGCATGTAAGACGAGTGAAGTGACAGAACGTTCTGCCTGTGCACTATTGTCTCGGACCATTCCCAGCAATCACACACGACGAACAAGGGAAAGCAAATGTCATCATAGCGCACGAGAACGGAGCATTCTTTGAGATTCCATTAGACGGCGCCTGTGTAGAGGCGCATCGGCGGAGTGTCGCTCGCCATATGGGCGTCCTTTTCGCTGCTTGTCTCGTCTGCGAGCTGCTGTGAGCCAACAGCGGTCCTGTCGCCTCTGTGAGCAGCACTAGAGAAGTGGGTGATGTATCTGCTCTTGACTCGCTGCCCTGCGGTGTGGAAGAACGCTTTCTGCTTTGACTTAAGTCTGAGAGCAAACTCGTTCTGTCCAATGTCGGGTAGATACTTTTCCAGCACTCCAGGATCGAGGATGATCGGGAAGAGGATATGTAAGGAGAAGAGCAAGACCGGTGGGATGAGCAGCTGGAAAGATTCCGTGCGCCACTTTAGCGGGATAAGCGGCGAAGAAGCCACAGCCAGGGCGATGAGGCATACGGTCATCACCACGTATACCGTCCAGAACCGACGGATGACCTGTTTCAGCGACGTCTCCTTGAAGTCCTTGTTGGTCGATCCCCAAGTCATGTTGTAGCCAAACATGTGTGCTGCAAGTGCCGTCATGACGTGGAACGCGAGACCGCTGAAGAAGACGGCCATCGCTGGTGCATGTCCGATGGCTTGTAAAGCGGCCCTCTTGAATGAAGCATGGCCAGAGCGAGCACGTGCAACGATCAGACCCAAGCCACCGGCCAGCGTGAATACCAGCGTCACCGTAACCAGGACGTCGAAGGAAGGCAAGAAGATTGGATCCAGGTAAGGCAGGAACAAGCCTTGGACCACAACCACAATGATCGTCACGGGAAACGAGACCGCCAGAGCATAGTAGGTGGAAAGGTAGGAGAGAGTCGCAATCTTGTACGAGGTGTTGACGTCACTTGCGATGAAAGTACGGAAGAGCTTGCTGAGAGGACCGCGGGTGAACCAGTAACGAAGTGGGTTGAACACAATCTCCGAGCAGCCATATGCATATCTGAGCAGAAGGTGTATGTCAATAAGAGGTGAACGCGAGGAATGCTGCTCCTCAGATGTACTTACTTTTGAAAGCGTGCAGTCTCATCCTCTGGGGTAAAAGACACGCCCTCCGTGAAGCCTTGGTCCGAGTACGTTGCCCAGCGAATCACGTAGCCCTTCATCTGCAGCTTGAGCGCCATCTCGAAATCTTCGGATACGTGGTGAGGCGAGAAGAAGGTGCGTTCGCCATCGGTGTCAAGGTTGGACACCTCTTGGACAGCGCTCCAACGAAGGAAGACGTTGTGCCCCATGAGCGGTGCCATGGCCCCGTTGGCACAGACCCATGAGATACTGAAGTTGATACACGACGACGTGAAGTAGCCGATGAATCTCTCGAAGTAGTGGTTCTGCACGTACATAACACCGGAGCAGTGCTGCAGAGCACCGACCTCCGGACATCGCTCCATCTCGGCCGCGGCTTCTATCAAGCAATCGACAGGCATCCGCGTGTCTGAGTCGATCAAGAGGATGTAGTCACCGATGCGAATGTTGCCAGATGCCCAAGCAAGGCCGTTGCTCTCCTCGACGGCTTGAGCCAGTGCATCATTGTATCGCTGCTCCAAATCGCCTCCGCCGCCGTCGCTTTCGAGGATCTCCTCGGTGCGCAGCGAGAGGTTGTAAGTAAAGTTGAGGTTGGAGGCCTTCTTGAAGCGGCCTTTGCGAATGTATCCTCCTTCTTCGCTGCTGTGACGAGGACGGGCGACCCATCCCACGCCCATGGCATTGTAGTAGCGGATGCGTTCCTCGGCTTCTGCGCGCGACAGCAATCGGAGGCCGTCTTCGGAAACAACGATATTGGCGACTCCTCCCAGCGCGCGATACGCGCGGACAGCGTCCATCGCACTCTCCAAGCTTGGTGCCAGTACGGACGAGAGACCCTCCTTATAACAGGGCATGTTGATCGTGAATTGTGGCAGGGCGTGGTCCGGCGGGAGAGGCTCGCTAGCCTGTCCACTGTAGTACAGCGAGTTTTCGTGCATTTGGCGAATGGGGAAAAAGATCTGCGCCACGCAAGCAGTCAGATTCTCCCACAAGAACTGTGAGATCAACATGAAGAAGGGCAGCAGAACGAGGAAGGCGAAGCGAGCGTAGTTGCCGTCCACCAACGTTTCGATCACGACTTTACCGATGAAGCCGGACATCATAAAGACATTGAGACCCAAGCCCAGGCCGGTCACAAGCGGGGCCAGATATCGCACTTGTCGATCCTGCTGCAGCGTCTTTTCGCCCGTGATTGGATCGTTGGTGACAACCGGACTCGGTAGTACCGGCTTCTCGTCCAAGATGCTGGCATGATCATCGTCTCCGACACTGCTGCCGATCGACTGACTCGATAGCCCCTCTACAGTCGGCGGAGAGGGCACGAAGTAGTCTTGCGTGGGCTGGCTGCTGTAATGGGTAAAGATGGAGCCCGGGGTCGAAGCTCCGCCAGCAACACTGTCGCCTTGCCACGGCATCGCCCGCAGCGCTGGCGGTGCTACTGCCGAGGACGGACTCGCCGAAGGAGGGGTGCTGCCCTGTCCTAGACGTGTGGCAAGGAAGCGAAAGATGCGAGCATCGGCGTCGCGTGCCATGTTCCGCAAAAGGCGCGGGCTGCTGTGCAATAGGCACAGAGTACGCTCTTGACGCAGTACGAATTGGCAAGGTGCGCGGATGCTGTTGCTGGAATCGGAATAGAAGTCGATGGCACTCTGCGCATCCGCAAAGATGGGCACTGCACTCGTCATGCCACGACGTCGGCTGAGATGGATCACGTCACCGCTGCCGTCACTGTGCTGCTCGAGCAGGCTCGACACAAGTGGTGTTGCGGTCAGCAACATGGAGTTGGCAGACGACGCATTCGCTGCAATGCCCAGCAGTGCATCGCGCCACCTCGACAGCATCGCTGCATTCTCGGTCGGGAAGATGCTGTCAGCGAGCACGACGCCAGACGACTCGTTGACTCCCATCCATCCTTCTTTGACGCCAGTGGAATAGAGAGACGAAGCAGATTCCATGTTGGCAACACTCATTGTGTTGATCGAAGTGGTGGACAACAGATAGCAGCGGCGTTCTTGGTCGTGCCTTGTTTATGAGGCACGCACGCTCGAGTGTCGACGTCCAACACGAGGCACTGTGAGGCTACGACACGAAAGGAGAACCCATCTCTCCTTCACATCATTGCCTCGTCACAATGCCCTGGTGGCGATAAGCAAGCTAGCATACGAATTTAATTTTCGTGTCGTATGCCCACAGAAGGCACGGGAAGCAGACACGGGATGCTCGGAGAATTCGAGAAAAAAAATAAAACTGTCAAACTACGTCGGCGCAATCTATGATCTGCGCCCAGCCAGATGATTGAGCCCAACTACATGCAGGTGCCCGCGGGGAGCCCCGTCAATTTATGCAAAAATAAACTCGTATTTTCTCGAAAGGCGAGCGGACGCAGGAGTTGATTGTCCTGATCGGCAGTCGAGTAGCGCAGCACTGGGAGGCCACTATATAAGTTGAGAGCCCAGTACTGCGCGAGGTCTGCCCACGCATACACGCACACACACGCCGTCCACAATGCTCTTTCGCAAGAACAAGAAGAGCGAAGCTCAACAAGACTCGGTCTCGCCGCCGTCGAGCAGTCCGGATGTCGACGACCGACTTTCGGCTGACTCGCGCCCGATCACAATAGACTGCCTGCCTATCTCGAAAGCAGTGCATCGCGATCTGCTTCAACCTCCGTATCGTTTTGCGTCCCGACGCATCGATGCTGACACCTGGACGCCTCCCAATCTGTGGAGTCTGTCGAAACGAGGCAGACGCAGCAAGCGGATCGATTACCTTTTCGTGGTGATTGGTATTGCCTTCGGTGTTCTTGCGTCCGGCGCAGTCATTGGCATGGGCATCTTCAGCTTCATTAGCGGCCAGCACAAGTACTGTCTCGCGCTGGACGAGCAATTCGATGGACCTCTCAACACCAATCTTTGGACTCGCGAAGTACAAGTCGGTGGCTTTGGCAACAAGGAATTCGAGTGGACCACCGCCAGCTCGAACAACTCGTACACCAAAGATGGCAAGCTTTACATCACTCCTACGCTCACTGCAGACGTGATCGGCGCAGACGCAGTGACAAATGGCTACACGGTCAATCTGACTCAGTCGGGCGACTGCACAGCAGCCCACGTGCCCTGGATGGATCGCACGGACAGCGACGACGTTCGCATGGCCTCAATTCGCAACGCTGATGTCAATTGCCAGATCAGTAGCAATCTGACACTTGGTTCCGTCATCCCCCCGGTGCAAAGCGCCCGCCTGACCACCAACTCTAGCTTCTCCATGCGCTACGGCCGAGTAGAAGTGCGGGCACGCATGCCGACCGGTGATTGGCTCTGGCCTGCCGTATGGATGATGCCGCGAGACAGCGTGTACGGAGAATGGCCAAAGAGCGGCGAGATCGACATCTTCGAAGGAAAAGGCAATCGGGCGCAATCGCGTGACCAACTGCTCAGCAACACCATGCGAAGTGCGCTACACTGGGGCAACGACGCCAGCACGGATCAGTACCTGAAAACCAGCTCAGTGTCGACCCTTTGGCGCAACCTTTGGAACGACGACTTCCACACCTTTGGTCTCGAGTGGGACGAGCACGGCATTTGGACATGGCGCGACAGCCGTGCGCGACGTGTGCTCAACGTCCGCTTCAACCAGCCGTTCATCAACCAGATGCCCAAGGTGCAGCTTCAGAACGGCGGGGGCATGGTGCCCGCACCAAATCCTTGGAGCAAGAGCGCCAACAATGCGGCGCCGTTCGACCAAGACTTCTACCTCATTCTTAATCTTGCCGTCGGCGGAACCAACGGCTATTTTGCCGACATTGGCCAGCCATGGAGCAACGACGATCCCCGCGCCGCCGGGACGTTCTGGAGCCAGCGTGCCAGCTGGCTTCCGAGCTGGGGTTCGGTCGAGAAGCGGTCCTTGGTGATTGACTATGTCAAGGCGTGGAAGCGATGCTAGGGTATTGGGTCTATCACAGCTCTTGTTCCGTCTCGCGGTCTTATGTACATTTCGTTCAGTAGTGTCAAGCCTGTTTGGTCAGCCCGATTCCGTGTAAGAAGTTATGAAGCGTGAACTAGCACAGTGAAAGCAAGGGAGATTCGCCACTTCGACTTGCATGCAGGATCTCGCCTAAAGAGTGCAATTCCAATCAAGTGAAACTCCGAACACTGTGCATGCACGGCGTGCAGGAGGATCTATATTGGAGACGACGCTGTGAAGTATCCGTACAATCAAGACCTGGAATCAACTTGCTCACAGCACGAATGTTTCAGCCATCGGAGAAGCTGCTGAGGTCCGCTTACTTTGAGCTGGATCCCGATACGTCGCGAGAGCGCGCAGACGACCTCGGCTGCAGAGCTGCAGGCGTGGAAGTGAAAATGGGAGAGGTAAAGGATCGGGAATTGACCCGATCGAGGTGGAGAGAACACGCGTCGGGCCGGAGCCTCGCAGAGATTGGCTCGCGAACCGGCGGGGTTGACCGGCGCGCGAGCTGAAGCGATATCTGAAGAATTCAGGGAAAAGGCACCCGGCATGGTTTTGTGCGGACTGTTCATGCGGCCCACACCCAGCTTTTGGGGGCTTAGAAATCCAGGTATCTAGCTCATTACTTTAATCTACATCGACTCCTGCAACATTTGGCGAGGAGCCGGACCCGTTACTTTACACAACCATTAAGCACAGTTGGAGACCAGAATTCGAGCTCTATCCGCAGCGCTGCCACATCTTGACGTAGTCCACCGCCATTCCACGCCTCTTGGGGTCTTTCGGCCACGTTGGACCCCAGGTGTTGTCTTTCGCCTCGATGAAGGCGCGCTGAGCGTTGGGGTCCGAATTGGACCATGGCCCATTGGTAAAGTAGCCACCCGTACCGCCGACAGCAACGTTGAGGATAAGGTAGAAGTCTATGAAAAAAGGTCAGAGGTCAGCTTATTGTATCAGTCCTCCCCTCCCGTCTGTCGTGAACATACATTGATCAAACGGTGCCGCTTTGTTGTTCGCCGAAAGCCACGGATTAGGCGGAGGGATGATGGCGCCTTTGTCATCGCGCTGGATGGGCTGACGATCAATGGCAAAGTTTTTAAACTTCTTGTTGAGAACGCGGTAGTTTCGGGTGTGCTCCCAGGTCCAGATACCGTGCTCGTCCCACTCGAGTCCGAAAGTATGGAACTCTTCGTTGAAGTATTTGCGCCAGAGGAGGCGGATACCCCTCCAGTGACGCTGCAGATTGTGAGCAGCGTCAATGCCAAAATGAAGCGTGCTGCGCACTGTGACAGAGGGACGCGAGGACGTCAGTATTGGTTTGGACGGCACAGCGCAGTACCTTGCTACTTACTTGCGTTGCAGTGCACGTCATATCGCGACTTTGGCTGGTTTCCATCGTTTTCGAAGATGTCGATCTCACCGGATCGCGGCCATTCGCCATACACCTCGTCCCGAGGCATCATCCAGACTGCAGGCCATAGCCAGTCGCCCGTCGGCATACGAGCACGTACCTCGACCCGACCGTACCGGATCGCTGCAGTTCCCTTCGTCGTCAGACGCGCACTTTGGACAGGAGGAATCACGGTACCGAGCGTTGCGTTGCTGCGGGCCTGACAGTTGGTGTGCGTGCTGTTGAGAGCGATCTGCATCGGGACCTTCTTGTCGATCGTGGTCCACTTCACTTCCTTCGTCGTACAAGTGCCGTCGGCGGTCAAGTTCACGGTATAGCCATCGTATACATTAGCCTCTCCGATCGCATCGGCGGTGAGTGTAGGCACAATGTACAGCTTGCCATCCTCGGTGTAGGCATTCTTGGGCGAGTCTGTTGTCCATTGGAACTCGCCATTACCGTTGCCGCCAACAGACACTTCGGGGATCCAGAGTGAAGTGTTGAGCGGCCCGTCGAAATGATCCTCGAGCACCAGGCAGTACTTGCCCTGATCGCTGTAGTAGCTGAACAACTGCAAACCAACCCGCAACGCGCCGAACAGTAGGCCGGCGATGATCCCAATCATCAACACCAGACAGCCATGCCTGCGTGATCGCCGCCCTGCACGGCTCTGGGTCCAATAAAGGCTGCCATGGTCTTCTTTCGGGCCTTTTTTGCTGCTAGCCTCGAGAATTTGTTGTGGAGAGATGCGAGTGCTGCGGAACTCGCCCGCACCGGTCGGTCGTCGCAACATGATGGGGAGCGAGAGGGTGGTGTATGTGGAAGTCGGTGAGCAAGATGCGTCGAGCTGTTCTTGTAATCGCTCAGCAATGAAGTGGCTCGTGTGTCCGTGGCTGGCTTCGTCTCTTCTGCACGGGCTCGGCTCGTGCTGTCCGTGCTTTAGACTGACCTCGGTATCCGCTGAACTCTCTGCAAAGCTGGAGCACCAGTATCAATCTACGAGCGCTGTTTCTCAAATTAAATCAATCGTGAATCGCACGCACGGGAACGCGTGACATCCTTCTTTTTATTCTTATTTTGACTTTATTTTTAATTAATCTATTAGATTTATTTTATTTATTTAATTCTTCCTGTAGTTTCGGGCCGTTCACTGTAGACGCGGCTGATGGCCTGGTCGAGATTCGCTCTGCCGTACTTGATCTTCCGATTTTGTCGATGGAGGACTCATGTGGCTAGGAGAGGAACTATAGGCACGGATGTAGAGCAGGCTGCGAATAGGGAGAATTAATTCACAGTCGTGTTCTGCGACGCCATGCCGAGTCGTGGGCCACCTTCACGACATGCAGGCAGCAAAGGTTGAAAGCATACAAATAGACAGCCGCTGACGCCATGACAGGCCGCCTCTTCCATTTCCATATCCTCGACACTGCACTTGGTCGCATCACTCAACAGCGATGTCGCTCCCCGCCGCTGTGCCCGATGGCCAGCAGCACCATCCTCATCCTCAGGACAACGTCGATGTCGACGCTCCCTCATCCGAGATCATGGCTTCGCCTTCACTGCCTTCCTGGCCGTCGAACAGCGGAGCCAGCAGCACATCTCACTTTAGCAAGAGCGGCTCTATCAGGTCCGGCCTGCGCAGTCCTGCCTCAATTCGTCCTCGCAACAATGGTGCTCAGGAAGGCCTCTACACGACGCGTTTTGCACAGGCTGCGGAGGTGCCTCCGATGCCGTTCAGCCCGATCTCTTTGTCTCCCAAGGCTCAGGATACAACGGTTCGGATGATGTTGGCGCACATGTACCGAACTGGCTTACGCGAAGAGTGGCTGCATGACAATGATGCTGACGACGAACGAGAAGGTATCTTCATGCTGTACGACACCGCTCGCCACGGGATCTACGCTCATCCTGTTGATGCCGAATCGGAGGCAGAGTGGGTCAAGGAGCTCTTGGTGTCGTTGCAAGCAACTTGCGCCGCTGTCGCCAAGCCTGCCAGCACGGAGGAACTTCTCAAGCACGTGCCTCTGCACAAAGCCATCACACTCGAGACAGGCGAAGAAATTCCGATCGTAGACGACCTGTCGCAGGCCTCCATGCTGGCACCTCATTCTGGCTGCCTGTTGATTCGCTCAACGGGGATTGCCGTTTCGTACGGTAGCGCTATGGACGTCTTGCACATGGCGCGTCAGCTGGACGCCGCTCTGGTCAGCGCCTTGTTCGCCTACACGGTTTCTGGGTCGCCTTCCTCCCTCGCCATGGCAGCCACCGTCGTACAGCAAGAGCAGCAGCACGACGACGAAGCGCGAGCGGTCATGCACCAGCAGCCTGACGCACAGCAGCGAGAATGGCTGTCCATGCTGCCACCGAGTGACAAACCTCACCACGTTGCTGATGCCAACGACTCGACGGCGGATGGCGATAAGAGCTCTGTCGAGAAGACCGCTGCCCCCGTGGTCCTGTTCGACCAAGAAAGCGGAGAGACAGTGCTGGAACCGGAGCGTAGCTCGACACACGTCGCCGCTCTGCTCACCGGTCTTGGTGTCGCGATCAACATGGTCATCATGTCTCTCTTTGCCCGAGACGTTGTCGTCAACACGCTGGCCGACAGCAACTACATGCGCGCCGTTCTGCTGGTCGCCATCGTGCCGCGATTCCTGGTGGCCCAGTACTTTTGCGACCACATCATCCTGATCCTGGCGCAACTGATCTTCCCGGTTTCGCAGATGCACCGCAACTCGCTGTACTACTCCGGCTCGCCCAGTGCACCGCTTGCCAAGGACCACAAGCTTCCACACTTCACCATTCACATGCCCTGCTACAAGGAAGGCTTGCATACCGTGCTGGCTCCAAGTCTCAAGAGCGTCATGACTGCTGTGCACGCGTATAGGGCCCAAGGCGGCACCGCCAACGTGGTTGTTTCGGAGGACGGTCTTCGTCTGCTCGGCAAGCAAGAGGCCGAAGAACGGGTTCGATTCTACAACGCGATGGGATGCTCCTGGGTTGCACGACCGGCTGACGGCGAAAAAGGATACAAGCGTCTGGGTCGTTTCAAGAAGGCATCCAACCTCAACTTTACCTACACGCTGTCTCTGCGCCTCGAGCAAGTCATCGAAGAGATCACCGCCACACGACGACAGCAGCGCCTTGCCTGTCAGAGCGCCGCGGGAGGCGCCAGCATCAGCGAAAGTGGAGACGAAGCGGATGCCGAGGAAGAGGCCATCTATGCAGAGGCCTTGCAACGCGTTCTCGACGAGTCCGACGGCCGTGCTTGGGCTACGGGAAACATCCGCATGGGCGACTACATCCTGCTGATCGACTCGGACACGCGTGTTCCAGAAGACTGCCTGATGCAGGCGGCCGCTGAGATGGAGCGCTCGCCCGACGTTGGTGCGCTGCAGCACTGTTCCGGCATCACCTACGTCCAGCATCACTACTTCGAACGCCTGCTTGGATACTTTGTCGGAGTTTTCACCAATTTCAGCATCTCCTGGGTCTGCTCCAACGGCGCCATGGCTCCTCTGATGGGCCACAACGTTTTCTTACGATGGACAGCGCTGCAACAGGTAGCCGACAAGAAGCTTCTGCAGGAGGAACGTCAGATCTTTTCGTCGCAACACGTATCGGAGGACTACGAGCTTGCCATGCGCCTGCAAATGGCGGGATACTGCGTCCGATGGGCCACCTACTCCAACCAGGCATTCCGCGAGGGTGTTTCGCTCAACCCGACCGACGAAAAGGCGCGTTGGCAGAAGTACGCCTTCGGTGCATGCGAAATCCTCTTCAACCCATTCGTGCGCTGGTACAAGGGACCCTTCACCTCGCTCTTCTGGCGCTTCATGTGGTCGCGCAACGTGCGCACGGCCGGAAAGCTGAGCATGCTGTCCTACCTGTTCTCCTACTTTGCTCTGGGCGTCTCGCTTCCCCTCACCGTGCTCATGACGGTCGTCCAAGGCCTCTTCTGGCCCACACTCGACACCTCCTTCAAGCCCATCTTTGACACGTGGATCTCGGTCATCGTCGTCTTCAACCTCGCCGGCGCCATCGGCTTGGTCACCGTGCGGGCTCGCGCAGGTCACAGCACGCTGCTGCAGTCGCTCTGGGAGGGGATGAAGCATCTCCCCGCCATCGTCGTCTTCTTCTCGGGCATCACTTATCACGTGGCCGCTTCGATCTTGGCGTACTTCTTCTCGGTGCGAATGACATGGCAAGCGACGAGCAAGGACTTCCAGCAGACGTCGATCCAGCAAGTTATTCGACGCTTCTGGCACTGCTACTTGACGATGACGCTGCTGTTGGTCCTCAGCGTAGTAGCGGCCAGTCCTCTGGTACCTACCGGATGGCGTATCGGAACGTTCACTATTCTCTTCCCTCTCTTTTTGGCCATCTTCATGCACTTCCTCTTTCCCATCCTGCTGGACCCGGGTATCTTGCACAAGTTCATCCCTCGATACTACGCTGCCAAGGCCAAGGCGGTCGAGCCGTCGCGTGCTTTCTTCTACGGTGCCAACGCTGATGGCGCCAAGCCGGGACAGTTCCGTATGACGTTCGATGACGAGAAGGCAAGCATGCAAAAGTCGCCAAGCTCGACGTTCACCACCTCGTCGCCGTCTTTCGACTCTCTGGCTGGCGGATTGCATTCGCGCAATGGCAGCGCCATGTTCACCAACACGCTGCCTTACTCACCCGCCTCGTCCTTGTACCATCATCATCGCGGAGGAGCCAGCAACGGTGTTGTGCCTCTTTCCCCGCCCGCCTCGGTACACAGCATGGGCGCTCCGTACGGCATACCTTCTCCTGTTCAGCGCATGCCTTCCTACTTCCGCTCACGGCCTGGCTGGCATGCAACGCGACCAAACCATAGCCCTGGTGCGGCATCGAGCGTCGTGACGACAACATCTTCCATCTGATGGCCGGCTCTGCTAGTCAACATCCATGTACGTAGAGATTCCAGACCGGATGCTCCTTGTCAGCTACCCGGCCTAGATAATAGACCTCTTTCCCCATTTGCTGCTGCGGACTGGATGACCGTATCCGTGACGTGGTGGTGCAAAGGCTCAAACAGCTTGACAAAGCTGCATAGCAATGGCTGCTCCGCGGGCGCTGAGAAGCTCGATTATCTCCTCACTAGACGCGAATGTCCAGCCTCTTCATGTAGAGCGTCGATTGTCTCTGTTGAACGTGCTTTGCCTGTACTTTCAGTTGGTCGAACTGGCTGCATCTGTCGCACTGAGTTCCCGTCTCAGTCTGAGCCGGCTTACGAGAAGATTGTGAGCCCCTACTTGCATGCGAATCATCATATTTTGAACATTCGCCGTTTCGTGTCGCTGCCTGAACCAGTGCTCCATCATCAAAGGGCTGCTCGGTCACCTTTGCAATTCTTCGCACTCACGCGGAAATGTTCGTGTCCCAAGACTCTGTTGCATCGTAGATCTGAAGTGAGGTTCACACGCTGTCTTATTCCCGCTCTGAGTGCATGCCGGCTAGAGGCTGGATTAGTGTGAATGTGCTCTGGCCTTTGCTTGCACGAGGTGTCCGTGTCTGTTAGTTGCGAAGGAAAAACACGCAGCCAAAATGGACATTATTTCTTATCAGACCCACTCGTCTCACTGCTTTTGCAGCTGGGCCCTGCATCCCACTTGTTCGCCCTTCCTCGGGCCTCACAGCCACCACCGGATCCCGCAAAATTGGCGGCTGCATTGCCGTCGTGCTTTCGAGAGGTCGCGGTGTCGACTTCTGCAGGATCTCAGCGGGTCAATCTGAGCTCACGGCCGAATTGACCTGCCTTCCTCTGCCGAAGCCTGGCCACCTTAGAGCGCGCTTACTTTGTTTGCAATCGCGCCGAGCGGTTCGCTGGGCCCGCGCTCAGCGTCAAGCGCAACTTTGGTGTGACAAAAAAAAATGTGAGATGCGGCGTCTCCATCCCGCGTCGGGGTACCGAATCCTTGGGAATCGGGCCGAACTGGCCGCCTCGCGGGCTGCTTGAACGGAAAAAATCACCGAAAGTTTAGAAATAAAATAAATCTGTAGTTTGGAATCTTCCCGCGCTGTTCGCCTGCCCTGCATGAACACTCCCGTGCTTCGGTTCATGCCGCCGATGCATTCTTTGTGTAGATTGATGGAACCACGATCTGTAGATTTGCGCAGAATAACGACCTGGGTTTGACGTGCGGCTGAGTGTGTTCGGAATGATATAAGAGCTCCTCAGCTACCTGGCTGTCTTCGCGGAGGCAAGACGCTCCCATCACCATTCCGAACCCTCCTCACCACAGTGCCGTAAGACCGCCATGAAGGTTATCACTGCGCTGGCCGCCGCCTGCACGGCAGCATTGTCGTGCGGCGTCGCCTTTGTCGAGGCGCAAGCATCGTACGGAAAGGCGGACTGTCTGACAGAGAACTGTCACACGCTCCGAAGCGGCTATTTGGACGGGTACAATTTTGATCCCGCCGTTGTTGGAGGAGCCTCTTGGGGTACTCTGTGGAGTGTCAACCCAGGAGCTGGCAACAATGAGCTCTTCCTTGCGCAGCCCATCACCTACACGCCGCCGGGCGGCACGCAGTCCGTCATCGTCATGTCCGAGAAGAACCGCATCTACGTTCTCGACTCGGCAAGTGGTGCCACACGTAACTCGCTCACGCTGGGTGCGCCTTTCGCCGCCGGCGATGCGGAATGTTACGACGTGAATCCCAGCATCGGCGTCACTGGCACTCCAGTTCTCGACCCGGCGACCAACACCATCTACTTTTGGAGCAAGAGTTACGCCGACATGTCGGGTGCAGCTACCGGACTCAACAACGGACGCTACCGCTTCTACGGTCTGGATGCCGTCACCTTGCAGCAAAAGTTCGCTCCGGTCGACATTCAGGGCATCAACCCTATCAATCGTCCCTCGCAATACTTCGAAGGAGGTAAGCAGCTGCAACGTACTGGCTTGCTTCTCGCCAATGGTGTTGTGTATGCTGGCTTCGGAGGTCACTGCGACAACTACAATTACACCGGCTGGATCGTCGGAATGGACGCACAGACGGGTGCACCAGTCACTGCATGGACATCCGAGGCCGGATCCTATGGCCAGAACGGCGCTGGTATCTGGCAGGCAGGTGCCGGCATCTCATGGGACGGGTCCAACATGTGGATTGCGACGGGTAACGGCTATGCAGGCGGCGAAGAGCTAGGCGCACAGCCGCGGCTGGGACGTACTCCACCCGGCGCGCTGCCCATGTCTGTAGTCAAGCTAGGCGTCGACCCCAACTCCCGTCAACTGAGCGCCGTCGACTTTTTCACGCCATCCGACTACAAAGCCATCGATGCTTCCGATCAAGACTTTGGCTCCAGCGGTGTGGCGATCCTGTCGAACGGCTTCAGTGCCGGAAGCGCGCATCGGCTGGCGGTCGCCCTCGGCAAGAATGCCAAGGCCTACATCATGAATGCCGACTCGCTTGGCGGGTACAAGACCGGGTCAGGAGGCGGTGACGGCAACTTGCAGACCATCCCCCTTGGCGGCCAATCGTTCAGTACAGCGGGTGCATACCCTCTTGAGGGAGGCTACATGTACATCTCCGCCACCAACACACCCACGATCGCGCTCAAATTCGGTGTGGACGCCAACGGAAACCCATCCTTCTCCCAGGTCGGCCAGACGGTCAATTCTGCCTCCTCGACAAATATCCGCGGTATTGGTCACAGCACCACTACCTCCAACAATGGTCAGCCTGGAAGTGGACTGCTGTGGATCACCGATGCTTCCAACGGCAATCTTCGAGTCTTCCCTGCCATTCCCCCCTCCAACGGCAGCATGACACCCATCTTCGTTGGTAACAACGTTGGTGGAACCAAGTTTCAGCGTGCTGTGCCAGGAAATGGACGCATGTTTATTGTGGGCCAAACTGGACAGGTGACTGCCTTTGGTTCGCCTGTCAATCTCCCGCTCAACTGCACCTCGTCCTTGCCCTTTGGCGACGTGATCCTGGGGCAGAATGCATCGCTGACCGCCACCTGCCAGCCGCTCATCTCCTTCACCCTTTCGAACCTGACGCTGAACGACGCTACTTTTGCCGTCACTGGATTCCCTGCCAGTGGTACAAAGTACACGGCTCAAAGCGCCCCCTTCTCGTTCAACGTAACGTGGTCACCTAAGCGGGTCGGATCTGTCTCGCAGACTCTCAACGTCAACACGGTCAACTCTCAGGCAGGCTTTGTGACGTCAGTGCCGGTCGTCCTGCGCGGCAATGGCGTATCTTCTGCTGCCACGTTCAGCTTGACGCCAAACAATGTCGCATTCGGTGGCGTTGTGCCCGGCGCAGCAGACTCCATCGGAGGTCTCAACAAGTCCTTATCGCTCAGCAATCTCGGCCTCGCCACCCTAAACATTCTGTCGTGGGATTTTGACGAGACCTACATCACCGGCGATGTCGGCGACGATGATGATGACGACAATGCCAACAATGGACCCACTGGCGACGTCGATGGAACCTTTGACAAGAAGACGACAACAGGTAACTTTACCCTTTACGGGATGCCTAGCACCATCAGTAGCCAAGGCAGTGTGGCTCTGGCGCTCAACTTCAATCCCACCGTCAACGGAGACTTCAAAGCCAACTTGACGATCTACACCAACGGTGGCAACTCCAGTGTCTTGCTTACTGGCAGCGCCGACGGCCCCGCCGTCATGCATGTCAATTTGGACCAGTACGATGGCACGATCGCCAATGACTCGACCTACATGGACTTTGGCAACGTCCTCGTCAACAACGTGCGCACGCAGCTTCTTCGCGTTCAGAACTCCGGTCAATCCACGCTCACTATCACCAAGAGTAAGCCTCCAGCAGGACCGTTGATCTACGCCCTCAACCCGGCCACGGAGCTGACGGAGGGCTACACAATTGCGGCCAACACCGAGGCCACGGCATCACTCCAGCTGACGCTCGGAACCAGTCAAGTAAATCAGGACAGCTACAATACTTCCAGCCAGTGGGTGCTCAACGGCAACGATCCAGACTTTGGCGTGCACTTTGTGCAAATGTCTGCCCGTGTCATCACGCCGCAAGTGGGACCTCTTCAGAACGTGACGCAGCCGGGCAACGTCAATGGGACTGGGCGATATCGCTACCTGGGCTGCTACAGTGACAACGCCGGCGCGCGAACGTTCAGCACGACTGTCAACATCAATCAGGCCACGTTTGAGAACGGAGCCTGCATGAACGCTGGCGCCGGTCTCAACGGCATCGGAAACTTCGTCAGCACCGAGTACGGCCAAGAATGCTACGCTAGCGCACAGCCACCGCCTCTGTCGAAGAAGGCAGACGACGTTCGATGCGACAAGCCGTGCAACGGCGACTCCACGCAGATCTGCGGTGGAAGCAGCTACATGTCCGTGTTCTACGATGTCTACGCCTACAATGCCTCGTCGGGCACGCTTCTGCCTGGAGCGTTCCCAGGCCCTGCAACGGTTGCGAACGTCACCACAGCGGGCGGCAATACCTACGTCTCATCCGGCTGCATCAACGACAATGCCGGCAACCGCGCGCTCAAAGCGGCGAATTACGTGGACAAGAACAACATGACCGTCGAGTCATGCGCTAGCTTCTGCGGAAAATCGTCTTACAAGTACTTCAGCGTGGAGTATGCGCAAGAATGCTACTGCGACAATGTCTTGAGCGCCGACGCGGCAGCAAACCAAGCGCAAACGGGCTGCAACTTCTTGTGTTCCGGAAGCCGAGCCGAGTACTGTGGTGGAGCGTCGAAGGCAAACCTTTACGTCCTCAACTCGACAGCTCCTGCATCGACGACGACGACGGCCTCCAGCACAGCCTCGAGCTCCTCCACAGCCTCGAGTGTGTCCACCACCTCGAGCACTTCCACCGTTTCAAGCTTGAGTACGACCAGCACGACGACATCTGCTGCAACGACTACGACATCCTCGACCACCTCGAGCTCTGCGAGTGCCACCCCGACTTCGACAGCCCCGACTCTGGCATACCGCGGATGCTTTAGCGATCCCAACTATGCACGCGCGCTGCCCACTCGAATCAGCTCGGTGGCTAATCAGACGGTTGAGCAGTGCACGGCTCAATGCACCGCCGCAGGCTTTACAATCGCTGGTGTCGAGTACGGCGTGGAATGCTGGTGCGGCAACTTGATGGCATCCTCAGCAGTCAATCAGACCAGCGACGCACCGTGCAACATGGCTTGCAGTGGCAACGCCAACGAGATGTGCGGTGCAGGCAACCTGATGAATGTATACTCGAATCAGGTCCAGCTCCAGCCCTCCCAGCCGGCAACCATCGGCTCATTCTCGTCGCTTGGCTGCTACAACGATACCACCAATGCTCGCGTTCTACAGGGCGCTAAGCCGGCTCTCGGAAAGAACAACACCTTAGAAAACTGCGCTCAGCAGTGCTCCGGATTCTCCTACTTTGGTGTCGAGTATGCCAATGAGTGCTACTGTGGCAACACGCTGCTCAACTACGCTGCCAAGCAGGCACAGACCGATTGCAATATGCCATGTGCCGGCAACAGCCTCGAGCTTTGTGGCGGCTCCGGTCGCATCGGACTTTATCAAAACACGGCCTCGTCCAGCACCTCGTCGACAACAGCAAGCAGTACCACGTCGACCGCAAGCACTGCAAGCTCCACCACCACCACCTCAACAACAAGCTCAGGCTCTGTTTCGTCCACATCGAGCAGTTCTGATTCCTTCACAAGCAGCACTTCCACGACCGCCAGCACTCCCACGACCGCCAGCACTCCGACAACCGCTCCGACGTCTACCTCGACGACTGCCTCGACCTCCTCCACTTCCTCTACCTCATCGTCGTCGGCCGCCCCAGCCGCGACTGGTTTCACCGCGCTTGGCTGTTATCTCGACGCTGTCAACGCGCGAAGCCTCGGATACACGGCGTATCAGAATAACAAGACGAACACGGTGGACGGATGCGCTTCGACTTGTCGAGCCAAGGGCTACCGCTTCAGCGGTACCGAGTACGGGGGCGAATGCTACTGCGACAACTTCCTACTCAATAACGCGTACCGCAGTGGGCCTGGAGCCATGGGCTGCACCTACGTCTGCGCCGGCAACTCTTCGCAGGTCTGCGGTGGCAGCGGTCGCATCAACATTGTCCAAGACACGACCTGGCAGCAGGAGCTTTTCACCGTCAACCAGTCGGACAAGTGGACTTTCAACGATTGCTACGCCGACAACGCCAATGCGCGCATCCTCAACGTGACACTGTATCAGAACAACTTCAAGTCAACCGTGGAGACTTGCCTGTCTGCATGCGCCGCCAAGAACCTCACCGTCTGCGGTGTGCAGTACGGCAGCGAGTGCTACGGCTCGGTAGCCTTGCCAAGCAGCTCATCAAAGGCGCCTGCTCAGGGAGCCAACGACCCTCTGGAGCGCGGCTGCTCGTTCGGCTGCGCCGGCAACTCAACACAGGCTTGCGGCGGCTCGTCGCGCATGAACGTATTCACCTTCGACCCTAAGGCTGTCTCCGTTTCTCCGTCCACCGTTCTGATTGCCTCAACCTCTTAAAAGGCTCAAATGCTTTGCATGTACCCTCACGCCTCTTGTTCTCATAGATCTGTCTTCCTTCGACTCTTGCCGTTCGAAATGGAAACAGAACCCGCTCCCCATTCTGTGTCTGCGCTAGGACTTTTGAGAGCGCGTGTGAGAAGGTCGACAAAGCTCATCACGTAGAACCTTTGCATCGACTCGCATTTTGTGAGTCCTATTCGGAATATGCATGGAGCGGCAAGACGCATCGATGTCCCGATGACCGGTGTCTGCAAGGGGATTTGACCGATAGCGAGAGATATGATGTCAATTGTCGAGTTACAAGAGGCGTGTGGGTTTGCGAGCAGCTTGGCAAGCGAGCTTGAGCGAGTCTATGAGTAAATGTGTGAGATACCGACACGTGGACGCCTTCTGCCCCCTTCGTAAATTTACATGCGTTCGTACGAGGCACGCTTCAGGGCGGCGTGCATTTGGTGAGACTGCGTGCGTGAGAGTGAAATGAGAAGGCCGCCGCGGAGGCTTATCTTGGTGCCGACAAAATGAGGGCAAGTCGACCCGATCCAACCTGCAGGTTCAACTTCACTGAACCACGTCATGTCGGCCACCGTGAAGGCATCATCCTGCTCCGACGCGCCTGCAAAGGCCAGTTGCATCGTCGCTGCATCGCAGGCCTCCTCATTCTTATATTTCCTAGGTCATCTGCTCTTCACAATCATATTCCAATTCGCTCAGAATTTGGGTTGCCAGCGCACTCGCTCCTGGGGGTTGAGCTGCCATCTGCCATGGTTTTTGGGCTCGCAGTCCTTCTCATAAACCTCATAGGATCCACTCGAGCTCCTTTTATTGCACTACATTTTCGTACGCACATTCTTTCCAATTCCGCATGTTTCAAGACGAAGAGGAAGCGTAAGCTTCACGTCCTTTACGAGAAAGATTGGGCGACACGGATGTGCCGATAGTGCGCGCATGATGAAGGGTGACGGTGAGTACAAACAAACGAGCGTGGAGCCTTATCAGCCACGGCCCCTTCGAAAAAAAAAAAAAATCGGGTAACACGCGTATGGAGAGCTCGCAATTCGCCAAAGCCTCAATGACGGCACGTCAGGAGGCGCCATCTCGATCCAAGCCCGATCGCGCCTTCACTGCGCTTGAATCGCAAAGACCCGGCCCGGAGAAAGACGACTCTGACACAAGGGGCTGGACTTGTCCGTTTCCACGAGTGAAGTCTGTTATACTTGCCTGAGACTTGTGGCATTTGCCCGCAGAGGAGTCGAGTCGGATGCAAGGTTCCCACCAATGGCAGTTACCGAGGACCTAAATAGGGTTGTGCCTCGAAAACTGCAAACCTTCTGTTTTTGCGGGTTGAGTCTGAAATCACTCGATGGAATGTAAACGCTGGCACCCATTCCATGAAAAAGCGTCGTGAAATGCTGTTCAAGAAAGTGCAAAACTATACAGACGGGAAAAGAGGGAGAGGCAAAGTTCGGAAAGTTCAAAGTACACAGGCGCATTTGCGAAAGATTGGCCCCAGGTTGCAGAGATTGGTGGAAGGACGGGGCGTTCGGACAGTCGAGCACGTCGAAAGTTGCAGGCTGAATGTACTCGATGCTCTTAGGTTGACGCAGGACCTCTTGCAGTGCAAGTTGTCATACCTGGGTGTCGACATTTCGCCAATTTGGTGATTCGCTTCAGCAGCATCTGGTCGGTCGTGATCTGCACGCAGCTAAGCGAGCGATCCGAGTCTGGGTTTCCGGAATTTTTTGGGAACCAAAACACGTTTTCTTTTTTTCATCACAACTCCGCTCACCCTGCAAGATGTCCCTGCATCCGCCTACGGCATTCCCGGGCAGCGCAGAGGTCCTCTCTACATGAGATGGAGCAGAAACACGATACTGGCGGATATATGAGTCCCGGATTATGCCTGTCGGGAACACCTGGATGGATTCGTGTCTCATGCCAAGAAGCGGCCCAGCGAGAGAGGCGCAGTTTGTTCCAGCACTTCCCGGTCCGAGCACGAGCAGCTGTACAGCCTTTTCCGATAATGCTATCAGAAAGCACTGGTGCTCAAGGGCATCAGGCGGAGCCAAATTTGAATGCCCTCAAATCACAATCCGGCTTTACTGACATTAATTTTGCCGCCAGACTGTCGGGCTGCCTTCTTTACAGTTGTTTGCTTGCCACGAGTCGGGGCTCTTACGGCCTGCACGTGTTGCAGACAGGGTCCCGTTCAGGTCTGTTCCGACTACTGCGTCGTTGCTTCAGGTCTGATTCATCTCCCAGAATCCGATGCATCAGGTCCCGCCCGCATCCCTGTTTGGCCAGACCACGAAAGGTCTGAAGGACAGTCATTAGGCTTCCCACGCTTACCCGAAGGGACTCAACACGTCTCGTACAGATTGACAAGGGTTCGTTCTGCGAGTTAAATTCAATATCGTCCCTTCATGCCTCCACGTCGGTGCAGCCGGCTTAGAGCAAGCAGCGGCTTGGACATGGTAACCGACGGCAAGCTCGGATCGCCTGCCTTGCTACAAATAAAACCTTCTTCACTATCTCAGGCTCAAGCCGACCCGAAGCCACATTCGTTCTGATCCAGCACCACGCATCTCTCATCTTTCCATTTCTCTGCTGCTTGCACACACGTACAGCCTGCGGTCACAGCAATCAGTTCAGCAACGACACAACCACCACGATGCACAGCAAACTCTTCCAAGCCCGCCCAGATGATTCGATGGATCAACGCTCTCGCATTCACATCGCCTGCATGCATTGTCGAAAAAGGTGAATGACGACGCTTGCGATGGCAATTCGTGTGCTTGCTCGTACTGTAGCGATCGGGCAGCATGGCTGACTCAAATCCTCCCCTACGTTCCCAATCGACGCACCTCAGGAAGATCAAATGCAATGGAGATATGAGGGGATGCAGGCACTGCGAAGAACGCGGCCAAATCTGTCGGTACGAGCCAGTCGCTGATGATGCAAGAAGAAGAGCAAGATCGTACAAGCGTGGCTTGCAAATTCGCAAACAGCAAGGCGCAATCTACTTTGACGTATTCCCTTTTGCGCAAAGCAGCCAACAGCACAGTCCAGCCAAATCTCCGAGCAAGACACCCGCTTTCTGGTCAAGCTACTGCTTCTCTCCACTGATGGGACAAGACGCAATCCGACCAACGACAGGGCCGTACTTGCATAAGGCTGGCAACGAGCTTCACTCACATACTCAAGGCATGAATCTCCGTCGAGCTCACCGTGTCGAGTCAGATCGTCCATGCTCGGAGGGCTTCATCCCGACGCTAGTGCCCTGCCAGTTTTCTCAGCATGCGGATCAATCTCAAGCTCAAATTACGATTCGGGCCCAGCGACAACATCCATTGCGAAGCAGTCCCGATACGCTGTTCAGCGATAGCCACAGCCTCGGCTTGTCCTCTCCCTGCACATCAGATAGCGGCTTCAGCATGCTAGCCGATGAGCCTTCGCCCCATTTCACCGCTTTCGAGACCTTTCCGTATCCGCAGAAGTCCATTGCATCATTTCGCTTCGGCTGACCCAGCACTTTCCAAGCTCCGCGAAATGCAATGGGAGTTCACGACTTTGGGTTATCTCGCCACACCACACACGGCGTTCACACACATGGAATCCAGCTTGAAGGCACCAGCAGGCTCGAGAAAGAGGGCAGAAGGGCACACGGACAGCAGTGCGCAGTAAGTTGCTGTATACAGTACTCTGTGGTGCCACATGTGGTGCGTGCAGATGCGAAAAGCTCTTCGTCGCGCCGATTGTCCTACATGGCTCTCTTCGCAGGCGTAAGCCTGATACCTTACCTCCTCTGGGTGGGAACTGGAGAAACGGTCAGGTACGTCAAGAACCAAATGCGTTCCTTGACTGGGTATTTGATACAACTTCAGTCGGCTGCCTGACCATGCAACCACTGCCAGCTTGATCCAATGCAGCCTCGTTGCTGCTGACATGGCCGCAACCGCAATTCAGCAAACCGCCTGCCCACGCCCCTTTGCTGGGCGGCAATTCACACTTTGCAAAACTGCATTTGTAAATTTACACGTGTCTGACTGGATTGTGCGTTCCTCCGGGCCAAGGTCAAGGCAATGGCATGTGGCCCTGGACGAGTATGCTTTAGGCGAAGGGGAGGAGGGACCGCGCGTGCCAGGGTAGTAGCTCGGCGATTGAAGGCTTGAGCGGAGGTCCAAAGAGATTACCTCGGCTCATGCACGTACCCGAAGGGAAAGCGAGCTCCGATCGGAGGAGATTGAGATTGCAGACCCGGGCAGGAAAAATTCAAGAGGCCTTGTAGGAGCTAGATGGCAGGAGTCTTTGCTAACGTAGTGATGCAGGTCCGAGAACCACTTCGTCGAGATGGGATTCAGGTAGGGACGGCGGTGAACAGAGAATGCACACGGTCTACGACGGGACGCGACTTCGACATAAGCACGTCTCACAGTCTCATTTCGGCTTCAGGCTCCTCGCGAAAGTCTTGCTAGGTCGTTCGTTTCTACCGATGTAGTCTGCGACCGGGAATATCGGTGCCTTTATGTTTATTTTCAATCACGAAGCCAACGCTGTAAGTAGATCAATAGAAGACCCAAAGAGTCTGCTTCTCAGGAAGGCAACAGCCTCCGAAGATGGGAGGATAAACTGCCAGTACAGTCTAGACCTTTTTCGATGCTCGCGGGGAGCCGTGTGCAGTGGGTTATGCCGTATATTGATTGCTGTGCTTAGCCGAAGGGCTTGGCATGTAGTCGCATGGACAACTCGAGCTCCATCGCCTGCCTTATGCTCTGCTTACATGCACGAGACCGACAGCTGCAATACCTTTGCGCATCGTGCCAGCGGCGACCCTGTGTTCTAATGCATGATTGCAATTGGCGATCTTCATCGCGTGATCTCCGAGGGCACAAATCGATCCCTTTGTGTACCGAGGCATCTGAGATGTGGGGTTGACCGTCCGTCCGCCTGCATGAAACTGACGAGGACACCGGAACTCATGTCGGTTCCCCCTGATACCTTCCCGTTCCCGCGATCCAGGCCGTCGAAAGAGTCTCAGCGGTATGCGAACCGGATCAAGCACGCCTGCCACTTCTCTCCCAGTGTGTCGTTCCTTGACTTGTTCCGAAAGACCTGGCATGTCCTCGCGCCGTGCGGTTGAACTCTCGCAGCCAATCCCAGATGGACAGCAGAGGACATCAGACGTCCTCGGAAGGACGATGACTCTATTTGCATGAGTGACGTGTGTGCGGGGCCCCTTCTGACAGGACCGCCACTCCCAGGGTAAAGTCGAAGATGCCGGAAAAAAGCCGGGACGCATTTCGCAGAACGACAGTAATTAATGGTCTGACCTCGGGCACTGTTTGACATCCCGACTTTTGTCGCCTCGCCCACATTCTCAGTCGTGAGACACATCTGGTGTACGATGGCCCTTCAGGCTACTGCTCAGAACCGTTGTGGCGATCCCGCCTCGGTGGGATGCTTTACGGCCTTCCAGTCTTCTGCGGAAGATGGCAGTGCGCTCCTTGAACTTTTCGGCATCAAGGCATGCTGAGCACGCAGATTATCCAAGCCAGATTCATTAGCTCCCCGAGATCTCAGAGCGGCATCGTGGAGAAGGTGAAGCGAGAAAGAACTGGATTTTGAGAGCAAAAGCTCGCACATAGGGTACAGAGCGATACCCGAACCTTGCATTAAGGACCCATAGGTGCGACTACAGAGCCTCGTACTGCATGCTTCGTGAGTATAAATAGTGCCTGTTTTGGAACGTCCCAAGAATCCTCTCTCATTCTCATCGACCCAAGACCTCAAACCGATTCGCTTCGAACAAGAAAGAAAAGACGACCGTCCATCATGAAGCTCAAGGTCTCCGTTCTTGTGGCGCTCCTGCCTGCCGCGCTGGCGCTACCGTCACCTTCGCCCTCTAATGCCGGGGATATCGATCTTTCCGATCTTGCCGATTTGCCTGCACCTTCCGAAGTACCTGTCGATGTCGTCTCCTCGAGCGTCAACCTGGTTGCCATTGCCACCTCACTTGCCGCCGAGCAGTCCATCACGTTTCAGGCAAGTGTTCCGACTGCGACACCACTCAGAAAGCGTCAGACGTCTTCCTGCCAGGCATTTTCCAAGTATGCGTCCGCCAACCCGGACGTCACAAACACCGTACAGGGCTTCCAAAGCTACTTCACCGATGCCTCATCCAGCCTCGATGGCTACGGCCTTCCCATCTACACTGGCGTGAACTCCGCCGGACCTAAGAACGGCCTGCTTAGCATCAACACGTACACCACTTACGATCCGAGTGTGTGCAAGGCCAAGTGCGACGGCATGGGCAACTGCCAGTCCTTTGCCATTTGGCGCGAGCGCGTGCCGCAACAGAAGTACGATGCAAACGCTTGCCCAATCCCTTCCGCCGATGCGGCTTACCAGACCAAGTGTCTGTACTACTCGTACCCCCTTCAGACGAGCGATGGTAGTAACAAAGGCCAATGGACGAACAACGGCAAGTTCTACGTTGCGCAGACCTCGGTGAAGTTCTTCAACAAAACGCCCTACGCGCCACCTACGATCTCCAAGTTCAACTCGCCTGTAGGGGGCTATGGTACTTGCGCTCCGGC
The DNA here is from genome assembly GCA_003004725.1 of Moesziomyces sp. F16C1. Lineage (NCBI taxonomy): Eukaryota > Fungi > Basidiomycota > Ustilaginomycetes > Ustilaginales > Ustilaginaceae > Moesziomyces > Moesziomyces sp. F16C1. Next base: position 67,765 of record NXFS01000033.1, on the reverse strand, counting down.
AGTCAGCGATGCTGATAAGGACAAGGTCCTGACCGCCAGCGGCACTTACTATGCAGAAGCTCTTGCTCGAGATCCCGGTGCGATGAGCACCGTCATAGACCCGAGCTTCTGTGCTTCCCAGTGCCAGTCAATCACCAAGGCTGGAGCCGCCGATCCTACCTCGGGCATCAAGCTCAATTGCAACATGTTCAGCTTGTTCCTTCTGCGCAGCAACGGCAAGGATTTCTGGCAATGCCAGTACTTCACCAAGGACCTCGATGCCTCGCACAACACAAAGTGCGCATCAGGCGCCGTTGTCGCCAGCTGGAAGTATGTGCTCACCAATCCTGCACCGTCCTATGTCAACACCAATCCTCCGACGACCCCGCCTACTTGCACCGGCTCCGACAGCAGCACGTTCGGAGTGCGATGCATCGAAGACTTGAACGATATCGAAGGGCGCTCGGACGTGAACGTACAGTACACAATAAAATCTGCTCCGGGAGAGTCACACTACTACCACAAGACCGCCAAGCTGATCGGCTTCGAGGATCCGAGCGGAAATGAATATTACATTCACGACACTCAATTCAGACAGAACGACGCGACATACCTCTCGACTGATAAGACCTTTGGCCTCATCTACAATGATTCACCGAACACTTACACGTTGAAAGCCAGCGGTTTCGTATTCGACCTCGAGTCCATCGACCTTGCAGGCTGGTTTCTGACCATTTACCAGCGGGGCGCGACAATGACCCTCTATGGAATGCGAGACGGCGCAATCGTCACGCAAGCTAGCCCTGCGCTCCAGATTCCAAGCGCTGCAGGTCAACCTTTCGCACACGCTACTGGACTTCTCGATCTCGGCTTTAAGAAAATCGACTCGCTCAGAATTGTTACCTCAATCGACAATTACGGCCTTTTCGCCTTCGACAACTTGGTCCTGACTCGATACGCCTCGAACACGCCTCGCGCCCGCCGCCATCTGGAAAGTGTCAGCGGGCCCGTCGTCGTCCCCTCTACCCTTCGCAAACGCGACGACCTTGTCTTCAGCGGAACAGTGTCACCGATTGCATCGGAGATGTATGTGTTCGCAAACGGTACATCTACGCAGACCCAGACTGCATCTAAGTAGGACGTTGGAGGCTCAAAAGCCACATCGGTCGATTTGTTGCAACGAGGACAATTGACACACGCGAAGCCGTAAAGGTGACGACGAATTGCGAGCTTTGTATAGGCGTCTTTCTCTTAAAAGCCCCCTTCCCCATCTTCCAAGATCAGACTCACTTCCTTTCCGAGCTCCGTTCACAATCGTATGTTCCTAGTTTCATGCGCGCCACAGTCTTCACAGTCGAGTTCAGCTTCCTTTGATCGCTGTTCGCGACTTGGGACGACGCATCCCGGCCGAAGCTGCGCACGCGATTTCTTGCGGCGCTAATTCGACATCGCTCTGAATCACACTTGTGTTACAAATGTCCGGTGTGCATCAGCAGCAGTATGAAGCATCGCAGGTAGTGTTTGTATGCACCGTCCATATGCAGCATCCTGCTGGTCGGCATCAGTCGCCGAGACGTGATACCCACCCGCGGGCCCGGGCAAAGGAGGGCTCAGCGCAGCTGCAGCTCGGTGTCTTTTCAATATCGGACCTTGAATCGTAACCTGAGATTGTTCACGTAACCGAGGCGAGGCAAGGCTGAGGTTTGGCTCGAGCAGCACAGTACGTGTTGTGCTGTAAGTTCTGTGCAAAGAATTGTGAGCCACCCAATCTGCCTCCCATGCTATACTGTACAGTACAGTACAGTACATTGTATTGGTTTCTGTCTTCGTTGAAGGCGCTGATTCGAAGGGCGCGGGCGATCCAATCCGCGAGAGTCGAGGAGACGCGCGAAATTGGATGTTCCGGCTACTCTTTGTGCTGCTCTGCACTTCTGCGAACCTGTCCGAGCTTCCCACATCTGCCCTGTGCTGAGATTGTCGTGATCGACGACTGCCGCCTGTGCATATTGCCGAACGCTAAACTACCTTTGCTCGGCCATGTCGCCTGATCCTCTGCCTCTGCCTCATCATAACAGTGGTCCGGAAGGCTGTCAGGACAGCTACTCATATGCAGGGTCGAAAGGAGGTGCTTACAAGCGACCACCTCACAGCTCACGTGTCTCTGTACGCCGAGCCGCACTGTGTCTTGCTGTCCAAGCTCATCGATACGGCTCCCAGAGAGATCGACCGCGTCCTTGACTTCAGAAAGAGCGGAGATGCAAGCGTTCTTCAGCTGGGTCTGACCTTGATCAATTCGATCAAACCCGGTTTCCCTTCCGACATATATACAGTATCGCGCTGCGACGAACGACGTTCTTTTGCAGACATCCACTCCAGTGCAGCCATTCAGTCACAAGACCCATCTCAGCTCGAGCTCATTGCTACACCCTTTCTTATACCTTGATACCGAAGAACGCTCGCCAACGACGACAGAAGCTGAAGATCCAAGAAGCCAGGAATAATGGTTGCGGTAGGCAAGCGTCTTCTATGGAGCCTTTCGGCCATATTTTGCGCCCTGGCCGCGATTGTGGAGGTAAATGCCGCGACAAGGAAGCCGTTGATGTGGGTGCTGGTGCATCATCGACTCAAGCAGGCTCGAATCGACCCCATCGTATCTCCTGGAAGACTCTCCAGTCACACTCATTCTTTCGTCGGCTCTAATGGTATCGGCATGAACACCACCACTGCGGAAGCGCTGGACAGTGCGTCGAGCTGCAATACGGCGGGCCTGAGCGTTGACAACTCTGCCTACTGGGCCCCGTCATTGTACTCATTCGACAGCACCGAAAGCACGTTCACCCCAAGACGACTGTCGTCCGTCAACGTTTATTACCTCATGAGGGGTAAAGGGGACATCACCGCTTTTCCCCGGAGCATGCAGCTGCTAGCTGGCAGAGCAATGCGCAAAGGACCCGGACCGACGAAACAAGCCGACAGTGCGGTCTCTTTCGTCTGTCTCAATTACAAGAACGGAAGTTCTCAGACCCGTACTTTACCGACAAGGGCCTGCCCTCAGGGTTTGAGGACGCAGGTCATTTTCCCTTCGTGTTGGAATGGCAAGGACCTCATCTCTCCCGACCAATCTCACGTCCTCTATCCCCTGGGTGACAACGCGGCCAACGGGCCTTGCCCTGTATCGCACAACATTCGACTGCCGACTCTGTTCTATGAGTTTGTCTGGAGCGTCGACAATTTGGTCAATGCAAACAACTCTCAATTGGTCCTAGCTAACGGTGATTCGATCGGATACTCGTTCCATGCCGACTTTCTTGCTGCCTGGAACACGACAGTCCTGCAAAACGCCATTGAGCAGTGCAACGGAAATCTCTTCAACAATCTCGAAGCCTGCCCTCCGTTCAAGGCAGCCGCGAGCAGAAAGTCTTCGCGGCTTTGCTCCTCGACCTCGCCGGATGCAGTTTATCCGACTAAACTTACCTCTTTGCCAGGCTGCAACGTTATTTGGAATGGTCCCAACGCCGGTCAAGGTTTGACACCCGGTTGCGATCCCAATAAGGTGGCGCTCAAGCCTGACCATTGGCCAAGTGCACAGGATCCTAGCTCCTCATGACGATCGATGTACTATCCATTGTCAACTATCTGATCCCGAGCATCTCTACACCGACCGTCATCCTCGTAACGACGAGATTTATTGATCTTCCGGAGTCACTGGTCCAGCCTTTTCCCTTCTCTTGAAGGCGAGCCCGCTTACTTGAACGAAGGAGTGCGGCAGACATGGACTGCCCCTCAATAAATTGCTGAGGTCTTGAGACTGTCACAGTCTGCGAGGGTGGATGCTAGGACACTGACGGTGCAGGCGACAGACAACGAATGTGTTTGGCAGCTCTATCAGTGATACCTTCAGTCTGTCCGAGTGAGTGCGAAACTGACTGACGAAAAGACTGAGGTACTAGCAGGAGGTACTGTATGTACGTCGCACCCTTGCTGGGTGCATGCAACACAACCTCCAGAGCTGTGTGTCGCTGATCGGGTGGGCCGTACGCCGCATGCAGGCGTGCATACAATGTCAGGGCCCTGGATGGGTACCACTGGCCGAACGAAGCCGGAGTCCTACCAACAGTGACGGCGCAACAGCAAAATGTGTGTGAAGAGAGAGTGAGGGAAGACGCCCAAGACTCTTTAGCCGGAATGACGACGAGAGGAACTCTAGCATGCTTGGCGGTCAGATCTTATGCCCTTCTCAGACCGAGCCCCGTTTCGTCTTGCTGCGTGACCTTTCATTTTGAAATCTGAATGTTAAACGACGGGGTTCAAAGGCAGTCAGGATCACTTTGGGTGACTATCGAACAGAAACAGGAAGGGAGGAGAGTCACCTACTGCGCAGAATGCGTTCACGCAATCTCAGACTATCAACCACAGTCTAATTGTAGGCTCAAGGAAGCAATTCTTGTCTACCGGTATGAGGTCCCTCACTACAAAGGAGATGGCCTGGATAACGACATTCGAACACAGCGTACTACGATGTTGCTCTCGTCTTGCAAAGAAGGAAAAAGTGCGAAACCGCATTACAAAGGACATTTCAGACCGAAAGACCGCTCTCTTGAAACTGTACTACTGTATTGGAGTAACGGCTCGTTCTGCTCTGCTCTGCTTCAAGGTTCGGTTCGAGCGAAGTATGCGAGGACTGGATCCGAGTGCGATCAATTGCTGGCAGCTCGGGAAAGCGAGGTACCATATCAGGAGCGAGGACCACAGTCGAGGCGAGGTTAGGCGACATTTCCCAAGCCATGCCCCACGGGCTAACGCAGCGACGCATGGGACACTGCAGCGGACACTCACGTTGCTGATTGGACTAACCTGTAGAGGACGCTGGACCAAATCGAGGGCTGAGCGCCATTTCGGCGTGTTCGGGGTTTGAATCGACATGGCGACGCGAGGCTTTGCCGCCACAGTGATGGCCAGATTCACGGGTCGCCGCACTCGTATCCAGATTCTTTTCTTTTCGAGCCTCAACGCCTTCATTTGGCTCCTGCTCACAGCATTTGCAAAGCCTACAGGCAATCGGTCATTAGTCATGATGCTCACGCGGTCTCTCGCCACTCCCCGAGGGAAGTGACAATAGGCCATGTACAGTCCCACGTCGGAGACATGGCTGACGATGCGTTTCACGAAATTGTCATAGATAGCTTGCTGTATGTGTCTACAGGATATCAGGCTGGTGAGGTGGGAACCGTTGAAGTCATCCCTTCTGTGTATTCACTGTACATTAGGACACGATTCAATTACGGTTTCGTGCCGGAATTCACATTTTGCGAGTCAATTGGGAAAAGGCCAAGTCACAGCAAAGGCAACAACACTATAAAAAGCGTGCCCAGTCGCTGCTGAAAGTGCGCCGAAGCGAAGTGAAGTGAGGAGTTGACAATTCCCGAGGACGGGCCGTACCCTCAGGGAGTTGTCACAACGCGGGGCCTACCAACGATGCTGTGAATGCAGATTGCGTCAACATTGAATAGAAACCTGGGTCTCTGTTTATCCAGATCTGTTCTGCAGCGGATGCAGACCCGGATTAGCAGCGCCAAGCATTTTCGAACGGCCAGGGTGCTCCTGGAAGTACAGAATTTCAGAAACGAAATACCAATTCAACACTCTTCAAAACGACAATCAGAAATGTTTCACCGGAGGTCGCCGGCCCATCTGCCGCCGCTGCGCCCGTTGGGTTGCGGCATGCACATCTCCGCTCCTGCTGCAGGACAAGAATCAAAAGCGAACGGCGGAGTTGTTGGGTCCCGTGGCGCCCAAAAGCTAGTTGTCTGGACTCCTTTGCCAAGGCCCGTGTGACGTTATATTTGTTAGGTCTCAGAAAGGACCTGACTTGTATCAATTCAAACCCCACGCACTCGAACTGAGCTGACAACAGTCAATCACACCTGTCACGCCACTTGTCATCAGCTTATTCCGGGCCGGTACCCGGACAGGGCTCACGTACGGATTTTCCGGTCTACTAGCCACCGCAAGGAAAGCAGGGGGCGCTTGCGGAATCTCGTGCCGACTACCTCTGAAAACCGCGGGATCTCCTCAGATCTTGCGCAGGCTACCTTCCCTGATTTCAGTGCTAAGGCCCAAATCGAGCTGTAATCGTGAACCAAGAGCACAGAGACGCCACTAACAGTGGTCGCTGAATGCGAGCATCGGGTTCCAAGCTTTGTGTAGATTCGCCATCCTTTCCCCTTGCGCAACTCGCGAGCCGCACTACTTTAGTCATTCTTTGGCTCCCCTTCCGACAGAAGTTGGTGAGACTTGTCCAGCCCTTTGTGCACAGAGAATCTGCTTGCTGAGACGGAGGGTGAAGCTGGATCCAAAAGTTCATCAATAAAAGCAGAGCCCACAATCATCACTATTTGCGATGGCCAGCTTCTCCAACATTTGTTAGTATATGCTGATTGATCTCCGTTACACTGAACTCGAATCCGCCTTCAGACAATGTTAAGGTGGACGGATAGAGTGACACTGGACATGAACGAAGAGGGTGTTTAGCTACAAGTGTGTATGTACGACGAAGGAGCTGTTCTGTGGCCGCGCGCGGGTCAGAGGTCATAAGTCGTTCTTATTCGGGCCATCAGTCTGGAGATGTGATGGCGCGATGCGCGCGAGATTGAAAGGTCGCCCTGGTGGGCCTACATGAAAGTCTCTGAGGCTCGCGCTCGTAGGGTCCCGCAGACTATGGAGCCGACCATCAGAGTCGACTTTTCCGTGGTCGTTCTGTGACAACGGGTTCAGACTCACCTCGTCTCACGGAAATAGTCACAATTCCTAAAATTCGCGCCAAAAAGGAGATCGTATTAAGATAATGACATCGTAGAATTAGTATTTATTTAAATAGAATCGTACGCGGCGCTGAGCAATGATGCTACTGTAGCTTCATCGAGACGATCGCTTTTGAGATTTCATGGGAGTCTTCTTTTTGCACCTCATGGGTCAGAAGCTGAGTGCAGTAGCAAGTCAAGCAACCTGCGCTGACTATAATGGAGCAGAGGAGGAAAGATGGCAGGCAGCGCTGCAGCGGACGGCAAAATCGCTTAGAGACGGGAGCCTTATTGATTTTTATGTCATTCTTCGATCGTTCGACCCTTTGGCTGAGTCATGGGTTCCCGTGCTGGCTCTGTAGGGGACGCAAGCAGGAGCAGATGAGCCTGACATCCCACTGAGAAATGCTGGCGAGGGATCCACACCACAGAAGGGAGAAAACAGGAAAACAAAAGGAAAAATCCCCTCTGACTCGCTCCCGCGGGGACGCCTTTGCATTGGCACGATCGAGAGGGAGTGAGTTCTACTAGGTTGGACCCTGCGGGCCTGATTGCTCCCATGACACATCATCAAGAAAGGGCTTGTCCACGGAACAAGGCTTGAACAGCTAATCTAGCGCCCAAAGCTCGATTTACTGCGACTGTTTGCTAGGGCGCCCCGCCTCTCCGACTCTGGCGTTCGAGGAGCACGTGCAATTATTAAATAAACTGAATACTCTGCAGTGTACCAAGAAAATACAGTAAATTAAGAGAGAGATTGATTGCACTGCCTGACACAACTAGACCCTATTGGACAAGCAGGCGTGTTAGGCGATGGCCTCGATGCAGCCTTCCCGCACATCGCAGAGAAGTGCAGTCAAGCACCGTAAACACGGCACTGCTTGCTGTCACAATGCTGTGGGAAGCCTTCCTGACGACATGACAATGTATCAACCGAACCTTTTTATCCTACAGCAGAACAACAGCGGGACAGATCGATGGTTCCATCTCGGCACCGAGCAACAAAGCCAAAGCCGTAAAGAGAACTGCAGCGTCGGACAGAGCGGTTGAGGATGCCTTCTGGCTACCTTGCTGTCTGTTAATGCAAGCATCCCCAACTCAGACCGGGCCTTGCATATTTGAACCACCGCTCCCGTACCTTCCCGTGGCCGAAATGTCTCAAGCCATCTCTTGGTGATGTACCTGATCGACGGATAAAATGACTCTATGAGCCGTCATGTGCTCCACAGCTCTTGAAGGGCTGTCATTGGACATATCCCTATTCGGACGATCGGGCTTTGACTGCGTGGGAACGGGATGCAGGAACCGACAAGAAGCGTCCAGAGCCAGAGCCTTGAACGCCTCCCGGGAGGTCATGTTCTACTGAGACGGGCAAGTCGCCCCTCGGCTTGCTACTTGAGCAAGTATTTGCGTCGTGGTTCAAGAGTGCTCGGAGGTGTTCAGAGAACGAAGGATAAAAGGCGCCTACACCCTTGCATTTCACCTCCGTTTCTTGTTCCCATCCTCTCTTTCTTACACGCAATTCTCTCCCTTTGCGCTTTCAAAGATGAAGACTTACATGTGGTCCAGTATGTCGGCTATGCTAGCCTTGGCTATGGCGCTAAGCGTGTCGTCTTCGCCAGCCTCCTTTGTCCGCCGTGACGACAGCGCCGGAAATGCGACGGTCATTGCCGTCAGCAGCAATGTAGACAAGTACTCGCTTGACGATGGCAGCATTGACCTTGCCTCGCTGATCGACGACTCGGCCGTGACGCCGATCGAGATCCCTGCGACTGCGACGGCGCCGACTTTCCTCAGCTTCCCTACCGCATCGCTCGTGGCTAGTGCTGTAGCTGACGTAGACATCGCCTACACCACCACTGTCGCTGTCGACTCGGCCGAGGCCACTCCTGCCGTGTCCAAGCGTGCCGTTCCTGCTGGTACCAAGGGCCTTGGCGGCGTCCCCGCCGCCTGGGATGCTAGCTTTTGCAAGGACACCACCCCTGGCAAAGGTCCTGTCCTCAACCCGGACACCACTGAGAACTTCAGCAACAACAACTGGGTAAACCAGGCTTTCGGCCAGAGCGCTGCTGCTGCCGCCCCTCAGGGCTACACCAAGGCTTTCGGACCGTACTACAAGGCGATCCAGGCAACTCAGGCAACCGCCAGTCTGGGTATCGACGGCAGTTACTCGTCGTATGACCCTGCCGCGTGTGCGAAGGAGTGCAACAAGCGGGACGACTGCCAGGCTATTGTGTTCTGGATGTCGCGCGACACCGACATCGACTACTACAGCGCTGCTAATCGGGAAGCCGACTACTGGCATCGATGCAACAACCCGCCCACCAGCCGTACCAACTACGTTTGCGGACTGTATTCCGCTCGTGTCACCAAGGACATGGCCACTGACCCCGGTCAGATGAAGGGCCCCATCTTCAAGACTGCCCATGCCGCTCTGAATGCATACTTCAAGAGCGACCCTGTTGTGCCTATCTCTGGTTACAGCGCTCAAGTTAGCCAGGCCGGCATCATCGACAACGGATTCACGCACAAGTACCTCATCGACATCCTGACGCCGAACGAGAACCCTCAGGCCTCTGGATTTGTTCCCAAGCTTTGCTCGGCCAACTGCGACAGCCGTGCTGACTGCGCCGGTTTCGACTCCACCTCCATGTACAAGGACGGTAAGTTCGTCGGTACCCTGTGCAACCTGTACAGTATGTCCTTCGATGTTTCCGAGCAGCCCGCCAAGGGTGGTCAGTACACCAGGTCGGGATACGTCTCCACCCAGCCTGCCATCTTCTACACCAAGCAGCAAACCGCTGCTTAAGAGGATGCTCTTCATGTGCTCTCGTCCAGGCGCCACGGGCTTGACTGAGTTCTTTGCTCTCGCCTGTACGACTCCTCCTACCTCGCCAGGATCCGTTGCCCTTCCACAACTTACCCTCGACCCAATTTCGTTTCCATCTTTCTTCGTCACCGTTGGATCATCTGTTTCACGCGATCGTCTTAGCCGAGGTTCATGTTAACCATGTGTTCACCGCAATCCCATCTGTTTTGCTCTCAAAGCGCGAGCTCTGTGTAGAAGGATGGCCAACACGGCTGTGGTCGTGTTTCTGGATTGTGCCTGTCAAGTTGTTCAATGTCCTTTCGAGACCGAGATCCGGTCTTTATGCAAAACGCGCTCAAAGACGCGCACAGAATAGAGTCAGGTTTTGACAACTCACCGCGTATGGCAACGCCGATGTCAAGTATTGCACTAAGTCTTTTCTTCTCTCTCCCATTTTTGTTTTTTCCAAAATCAAAGAGAAAAAAAAGCTCGCCCTGTCGGGCTGCGGCCAGTTGCACCTTTGGCATTCACAGTGGTTTCTCACGAGCCGACTTTGGCCGGAGGTGTCTGAGAGATTTTCTTGCCAGACTCAAAAGGTCCGGGCAAACGCACCAAAAAAAATCACATCGAAATTACTCGAAGGCAGACATTTTCCCAAAACAAAATCCCGTGTCAAAATGCATGAAATTACTGGTTTGTGTGGTGGCGGCGCATGGCTGGACGAGACATATGCTCGACAGATGAATGCCATTGGTCTTGATCAGCCGAGCAGCAGCGAAGTCGGGATGCCTTTGCGCTTAGCAGCTGTGCAGCCAGTTCAAGCTGAGCTGCCGCCTCGTGAAGCAAGGATTGTTGCTGCTGCATCCACACCGCTTCGGGATCGACTGTCCAAGGGTCCTCTGCCACAACATCTGCCGCTGATGATCGACTTTGGGGAATGTGCAGGTCGCGGGTATGTTGAGCGGTGTGCATGGCAGCATTGTCCATCCGAGGCGAGCTTGAAGCGGAGACATTGAGCGAACCGTCGGATTGCGATGGGGAAAGGCCGGTGTGCGACCTTGACAGCTGCATCGGCGATGGGTAGCTCGACGAACGAGAGTGGCAACGCCGAACTCCTGAATTGGAAATAGCAAAAGAGCCTAGAGCAGACGGTACATCTTGAAGAGCTTGTTGTGCCAGGCTCAAATCGGACCATTGCTTGATATTCGAGACCAAGGATATCGGAGAGGCATCGTTGCAAGATACGCTTGTCGGGAGTGTATTGAGTGAAGAGCTGTGCGTCAGGTCGTGTGCCCAGGGTGAGATCGGCTCGTCCAACGGCGGAGAGAGGCCGACAGGCTTGACGCTTTCGCTGCTACTGCCGCAGCTACTGCTACCACTGGAAAGGTATGGTGTTTGTGACATGTCGAGTCCCTCCGACCAGGCTCGCGCGGAAGGAGCGCGACCTTGGCGACTAGACAATGGCGAAGCAGGCATCGAAGTTGCCGGGCGAGATTGCGTTGTTGGAGAGCGCATTCTGTATGCCTCGAAGCAGCGCCTGATCTCTGCTGAGGGCCACCCAGATACCTCGCCCCACAGGAGCAGGTGGAGACAGTCGTGAGCCTCGTGTGTTGCGCACTTTGAACGGTCGCGATCGAACGCGTCCAAAAGACTGAGATATGTGCTCTGATAAGCGCTGTTCTGTTGTTCGATACCCCAACCCTCTTGTAAGGCCATCAACTCGACGTGTAGAGAGGTATAGATGTCCAGATACGAAGCAAAGGTGACAAAAAGGTGATTCTGCGGAGCGAAGCAACCTCGTCGAAAGTAGTCGTCGACAGCGACGATAACGGCCCGCTCTTGCATTTCGGTAATGGTGTGCAAGTCCAGAGGAGCGTGACTCTCGAACGTGGCTGCGTTGTTTTGCGTACGTACGCCTAGTGGCACACGCAAAGAGCGCAAGTTGGGCGAGCCAGCCTCTTCCCATCGGTACACCAGATCGCGAAAGGATACTGGAAATTGGAACGCATCAAGCCAGCTTCCAATCGTTTGTTCACCCGTGCACGGGCGCCAGTATTGCAGAAGGTTGTCGTGATCGGATACAGGTGTCTGAGGAAGCGATGCAGCCTGGCTTGCCACTGCGTGAAAGCCATTCTCGGCATCATCCAAGGAAGATTTGCTGCTGCTGGCCACTGGAGGCGGCGGTACGCCGTCTGGCGTGATCATTGAGAGCATTTCCTGAAGCTCGCTGGGCGACCACCACAGCTGGGATTCCCTTGCGTTTGTTGTATGTGTGGACATGATGTGGCAAGGATGAAGGCGTATGTTTGGGAGGGCTGTGCAAGAGCTTCAAGGTTCGGGCAAGGTGTTATCATATTATATACTCTGGCTTGCAAAGCCGCTCTAAATTTTCCGGCGTGATGCACTGTCCTACAATATGTCGATCCATCGTAGCTGCTGTGAGCGCGCTGGAGCACGCGGAGTTTCGGGAGCGATAAAGGCTGCAAGTCTCTTTTTCCGGTGCCCGGCTGCCGGGCTGAGCCAGCGTGTCTCGCAGGGAGCTAGACGCTCACAGCAGCGGGCAAGCACGAGAAGCGGCGTGGGCACGACATCTCAACAGAGAGGTTTCAGTGCCACTTCCCGAACCTCCCCGCGGGGCAGCGTGCCAGGCCTTACTTTCGAGTGTGTCGCTTATGAGGAGTTTGCTGTAGGATAGCGTGCTGTAGAAAGCTCTTTCAGAAGTCTTCTCCTGGTCATCCGATGCGCATACCCTGCGCGTGCGTGTTGGTAGACACGTGCATTCGCGTCGGCCTAAGGGCGCGAATTACAAAAATTGTGGGTGCGATCTGGCGGGGTTTTTCTTTTCCAACCCAGTGGCGATATCCAGATTTGACATCTGCATTGTCTGGGAAGATCCGCAGTTCATGCAGAACTGGTCACGTTAATCCGTTTCAGACGATCAGCCCAGCTGGATGTTGACGCCCTGGCTTCTCTTGCCAAGATAAGGGCACCTAAAAATTTGCGTCGGCTTGACCGGGGTACCACCGCCGCACTGCATCTGCGTTCACTAACGCCACCCCCCGGTTCGAACCCTGGATTCACTTTCCGTCGGCCATCTTGGGTGCCGCGGGCCAAGCATGGGAAATCCGCACCGCTGCGTCTAGACATCTGTGCCTGTCCCTGCGCCTTGCATGGGCCTCGATTAAAGCTTGGACCGCGGACGATGGATCGACAGTACAATCAAACGAGACCGACAATGCAAGATCGAGCTTTGCGCTGCCACGGCCCGGCAAAATTTGATTCGCCTAGTTCCGACACGCGCACGTACCGATGCACACTGGAAGAAGTCGAGTAGTGTGAGACTGATACTCAGGGTGATACAAGGGCTCGTCCCTGAGACAGGGCTTGCTCCAGGACAACAGAGAGTCTTTGTACGGTGGTTAGACGCAAACAGCTCACGTTTGGCATCTGCACGACCCTACGTGTTCGTCCCACACTGTACGAATTTTTCGCAGTAGGCACGAGTTGGTTGGTAGCGAACATTGTAGGACTGCGGACTGCTGCCCTTCACTCCACCATCATGTCAACAAGCTGCTACGACTACCCCCTCATCATGTCGGATCATCAGGCCAGCATTCGAGACTCTGCGTCGGCTTGGATGCCAGGGAACACTTCGCGTAGGGCTGGATTTGGCACGTCGTTTGCCAGACGCCCGGCAGCTCAGAAGGTAGACCAGACCGTCGTGACCCTCTCGCTCTCGGGTCCCAGCACTGAATACGAGCGACGGGGCCTCTTCGGAAAGCCCTTTGAACACAGCGAATCGCTGGCACCGACCCCTCGATCTGTCAACACTACATCCAACGCACCTTTGCTTAGCAGCAGCTTGCCAGGAAGCATCGACGGCAGTCCATCATCCATCGTTACGCCTGCAGGACCCGCAAACGATCAGCAGCTGATGATGCAGCTGTCTGGCAATGTGGCAACCTGTGTGCATCAGAATGAACTGATCATATCGCTGCTAGAGCGGCTTGTAGCCGTAAAGGAGAACATCGCAAGAAGGCGCAGTGTAGCAGGCGACAGCAAAATTATCATCTCTTCTCCCGTACCGCCGCACGCACGACTTTCCTCGGACGAAAGCTCAAGCGCGGTCCCTGCAGCGTCAGGGTCCGCCCATACACATGTCCTACCAGACCCAATGGGCAAGAACCCGACAGCGCAGCACTTCAGCACCGATGTTTCCAACGCAGAGACTAGCGTCAACGCTTTGTACGATGCACCTGAAAACATTGCCTCTTCGTCCAGCGCGGCGATCGCAGTTCAAGACGCGGGCAACCTAAGTAGCATGCTCTCCTACTCCCGCTTCCAGCAATCGGCCGCCGTGTACAACTCGAGCAGCGTGCTGCAAAGTAGCGTTTCTGGTGACACCCCCTCGCGGTGTGAGAACGGCGGATTCCAGAGCTTTGCTGCTGCCATGGCTGCCGAAGAACAGGTGTACAATGCATCCATCATGTGCTACTCATCCATGGGTGAGACACCTATCTCGCACTTCTTGATCGACAATGGCGAGCAGCGACGCTTGTCGAGGAGGTTCAGCCTGCGCGTCTCCACAATGTCGCAAAGAGACCGCAGCGACGTCCATAGTGACGCTTCGATCAACTCGATACAGCCTCTTTTAGACGAATGCCAGCAAGAAAAGAAACGCAAAAGGGACGATGGTGAAGACGCAGCGGATTCCTACAGAGCAAGTCGCCCGCAGGCTGCTAGCATCAGCTTGGGAGGAAAGGACGCTATCGGGCCTTGGCAAGATTGGGAAGTGCAGCGCCAACATGCGTCTTCAGTGCTGGAAGGACTGCCGAGGGCGAAGCATCGCACGTTGCGCGAGGTGCGCGCCGAGATCAAGGCCAACTCGAATCGACCGTCCGGAGCTGTGGGCCGCATACCGCTCAAGCAGTACCTCGAAGTGAGCGGACCGGAAGAATGCCGTGCGGTTCGCCGCCTTGGACGCAAGCTGTACACGGCGTGGCTTGAGCCCAACACGCGACTGGGCAAGCAAGACATTGCGCGCCTTTCTGCGTGCGTCAACTGCCTCGAGTACACGTTTCCAATCTTGGCTGATTGCGAAGAGCATTGGAAGGCGCGTCAGGTGATGCTGCAAGTCATCGACAATGCCATCGACGAGCACAAGTCGAGCGAGCGTCGGAAAGCTACAATGTCTTCGGCGGACGTAAATGAAGCCCCTGCTCGGCGGCGCGGCCGGCCCAAAGGCACCACCGCGGCTGCTATGGCGCAAAGGCGGCAGGAACAGATGCTTCCCAACGCCAGCGAGCAAGACAACGAGAGCAACGAAACGGATGCCGACAGCCCCAGCGATTCGAGCGAAAGCGAGAACGAGACTTAGTCTGTTGTGCTAGTACACGCCTTGATTCAGACTCGGCTCCATCCCCTCCATGCTTGCAAAGTCATTTTTGCCGTCTATGCGGTCCTGCCAGATGCACTGTAATGTCTTTTTCGATACTTTGTCTGCAATATTCCATTGCACAGCTTGCACTACAGTAGTGAACAGCGACCGGCGATAAGCAAAGGCGACGCAAATGCGCTCGATTTCCTGAGGAAATGGGATGCCACAGTCGAGCTGCCAGGGTCATGAACGTGACTCGCTAGCCGAGCGAGGTGAGCCTTGGCGATCTGATGTCCATGCTTTGCGGTACGATCAATCAATCCAAGGACAAGTGAGCACGTACTGTAGCTACAAGGACATGAGCGCCCTAGGCCGATCTGCGAGAGGGATATTAAGGTTTGTGGGACGGGAAGCTAGGCTGCAGGGTGCGCACAGTAGCATGATTGCGTGCATGTAAAACTTGGATCTTGCAGGGAAAACAAAGTGAAGAAAATGAGGCGAAAAGATCGCGTGCTTGGGTGTGGCGTGCTGTCCGGTTCTGCGCCCGTCTTGTAATTGAATTGAGGCGTCAATTTCGAACGCCATTGTCGCGGCGAATAGCGGCCCTTGCGGAGTGTCCATCGGAGATTTAGGCGGTTTCCGAACGCGCGCGGGCAACTCGGCCGTTCGTCGTGAAAATCAGAGAGAAACATTCAAGCTCCGCCTCGGCCAACGACGGCTGGGCACCCAGAAAATCGATGAGTGCGATCCTCATTGGCTCGCCAAGCTGCGAGCCAGTTCGCTTCAACGCCAAAGCTCTGGCTGCGCGCCATCGCCTGTGCATCGCATCGCAGCGCCACGCCATGCCACGCCGCACCGCACCGCACCGCCGCGCCCCGCCGCGCCCACTCCTTCTTCGTGCAGGGCGGGAACGTGCGCCGGACCTGGTGATAAGCTCGAACGCCGTGTTCGCACGGCTCACTCTGCCGGGCTCCCGTCAGTCCGCCTGTGGCCAGGCCTGCGCGATTGTCCGCCTGCAAAGCCTAGCCTTGCCTCGGAAAGGCGGCCGTCACCAACATTATCCGCTCCAAATCTCACTGCGCCATTGGCAGGCTGCAGCTGTCACGTCCCTGCGCAAGGTCACGCCACGCGAGCTTGCAGCCGCCGCATAGCCTCCGCTTCCCGCTGTCTCACAAGCTCAGATTGCGGACAAATTGCTCGGACATCGACGGCTGTCCGAGGGAACGGCTCGATAAGAAGACACGGCCAAAGGCAAGATGTTAGGATCATCTGCTCAACATCAAAGCATGGTCTCGATTTTGATGTTCGCCTCTACCGACCTCACACAGATCTGCGGTGAAATTAGATATTCTCCGTGGACATACGGAGCTCAGCTTTGGACGCGCAGTTTGAGAGCCCTCGGAAGCTGGTCGGAAAAGTCAGCTTAATTTCCGTCCATCCTCCTGTGCTCTCCTTAAATCCATCGCACTCTGCAATGCCTATGATTTGTGTTTTTCGCCCGGTATTTGGTAACAGCATTCTTGATTTGCATTGCCGTTGTCCATGTGCGCCGCCCACATGCTACAGTAGCCGGACATGGGCAATTCAGGCACCTGCCAGCTTGTTGAGACGTCGAGCGATTTCGACCGTGCCTCATCAATCCTCCACATTCGTTTCCCGCCCTGTTCCCGTCGACAACTCCCTTTGCGATCTATCTCGCGAAAGGCGTACGATCCTCTCCGCGTCTTCGGCGTCTTTCTGCGTTCTTCTTCACGTGCACGTTTATCGCCGACCAAAACCTCCCCACATCCTCTTCCCGCAAAGCACGACATGTAGCCCTACTTCCGGCCCGCCTACTCGCTCTCATTTTGACATCCAAATGCCAAGGGAAGACGTCATCGCACCGGACTTTGCCGCTTCTTGATGTGCGCAACTCTCAAGTGATGGGCATCGGAGTCCACGGGTCACCATGCGTGCAGACCCTGTCCACCTCGGATTTGCAAAACTGGTTCCGTTTTCCGGAGTGCATTATTTCGTGCTCCGTGGATTAGGTTGGACCCTGATCGCTTGCTCGGAGCCCATCCGCGATTCTACTTCGGCGTTTACTGAACGCACGCGTTAGCCTACACTGTAGTGAGCCTTCGGCCAAGCATGCTTCTGACTCTCCATCGCGCCCAGTCGATTATGGGAGCCCCTTCATCGCCGTCCTCTCGTCAAGAGTCGGTACAGAAACTTCTCCATTCTGACGCCCACCGGGATATAAAGCCAGCAGCCTCGCTGCTCGATATCTTCATCCATCCCATTCATCCTAGACAGTCTCACCTAGCCTCTCGACATCTGCAGCCCAGTTTGCCGCGCTCTTCTCTGCGTCATAATCGACTGCCACTCGATAATCTCTTCATACCCTGCTGTCCCAGAGCAAGACAGTCAAAAACTTCTCGGCTATGACCTCTGCAGCAGCAACATCGTGGGTTGGCACCCTCCTCAACCAGGCATCGGGCGGCAAGATCTTCCCGCGTCCCGACCAGCGCCCGAACTTTGTGCTCCCTTCGCTGCTCAAGTCGACGCCCCCATCCTCAGCAACGTCTACTAAGCAGGCTTCTGAAACTTCGTCGATATACGAGCAACATGCCCGCAACACCTTCGCGAAAGAAGCGTCGCTGACCCCGGTCCTCGGCACCGACCTCGAGCAAGCGCTCTCGCAAGCACCAGGGACAGGCACCCTTGCTCGTGTGGTCAGCCAGGCGCACCAAGTAGCAGAAAAGTCGACAACAACAGAAGAGGACGAGCATCTCATTGTCGGATGGTACGACGATGCGGATCCAGAAAACCCACGCAACTGGTCAAGCGGCAAAAAGGCTTTCGTCACCTTCCTCATCGGCCTGCTCACCTTTGGTGTCTATTCAGGCTCGGCTATCTACACGCCTTCCATCCCGGGCGTCATGGCCGAGTTCGATGTCGGCCTCACCAAGGCCACGCTCGGACTTTCGCTCTTCGTTTTGGGATATGCTGTCGGGCCAATGTTCTTGTCGCCGTTGAGCGAGGTGCCAGCGATCGGCAGGAACTGGACCTACATCCCAAGCATGATCGTCTTCATCATCTTCAACATCGTCGCATCGGTGGCGCCAAACTATTCGACGCTCATGGCGATGCGCTTCTGGACGGGTTTCTTCGGCTCGCCAGCCCTTGCAACCGGCGGCGCCAGCATCTCGGACATGTACGACGGTGTTGGCGTGGCGTTTCCGATCGCCGTCTGGGCGATCGGCGCTGTCTGCGGTCCCGTCCTCGGACCGGTGATCGGCGGATTCAGCGCCATGAACCTGGGCTGGAGATGGCCTATGTGGCTGCTCACCATCCTGTCGGGTGCCACGACGATGGTGCTCGCCTTCTTGCTGCCCGAGACGTTCGAGGGCTACATCCTTCTACAGCGCGCACAGCGACTGCGCAAACTCACGGGCAACCAGCAGATCCGCGCGCAAAGCGAGCTGGATCAGCAGGCCACCACCGTCGCATCGCTCACCAAGGAGGCACTGCTTCGACCGCTTATCATTTCGATCGAGCCGGTCGTCTTCTTTACGTCGCTCTATCTCGGAGTAGCCTATGCCCTGTTCTACGAGTACTTTGAGGCCTATCCGCTCGTGTTTACCGAGCTGCACCACTTCAATCTTGGCGAGTCTGGCTTGCCCTTCCTCGGCCTTGCGGTGTCGGGCGTGCTGACGCTTCTCGGCTACTTGTGGTACCTTAGCAAGTACTTCAATCCGCGCTTCCTCGCCAAGGCCGCCAAGGGCATCATCGTGCCTGAAGACCGGCTGTCGATCGCGCTGTTCGCGTCGTTCTTTGTTCCTTTGTCGCTGTTCGGCTTCGGTTGGACGAGCCGGGAAGACATCCACTGGATTGTGCCGATCATCTTCAGTGCGCTGCTGCTTCCTGGCGTGTTCCTGCTCTTCCAGAGCATCCTTGTCTACCTGCCCATGTCGTACCCCAAGTACGCTGCGTCGGTGCTGGCAGCCAACGACCTGATCCGGTCTTCGATCGCCGCTGCGTTCCCGCTGTTCGGCAACGCCCTGTTCAAGAAGCTGGGAGTTGGCGTGGGATGCAGCGTGCTCGGAGCCATCTTCTGCGTGCTCATCGTGCCGCTGTGGGCCCTGCGCAAGTACGGCCATGTGCTGCGCAAGCACTCCAAGTATGCGCACGTATACTAGACTTTGAACCCTGATACCCTTCCCTTCGATTTCGCTGTGCCAGCTCCGCCTGACCTTCGCAATATAGAGTTCTGCCCGCACACGTGTACGAGCCTGTGCTGCAACCGCGGATGTTCGTATCACGCGTCCGTGCCAGGGACTACAGCTTGCTGCTTGGCAGGGTGGGCTTGTGACCGGAAGCGAGCCGCGCGTTGACAGTGCTTGTGCGACGCCAGGCTCTCCATGCACCTGCGAGGAGGCCGCATGGAGGGACGAGCCACTGCAGCAGCCACCTGAGGCTGCCGAGACCGGAGTAGCCGTCGATCCACCTGGCGACCATCCTGTCGACCTGGATGCGAAGTGCGAGCGGCGTCTGCTTCTGGAGACCCTTTGTCCATTCTGGCGCCTGGAGCTCGTTGTGGTCGTCCAGCCTGTCGCCTAGGTTTGCTGAATTGTCGAGAATGGTGTCCGCATAGACCAGCTTGTCGTCGAGTGGGAGCTGCGCCTCGAGCCTTTGCTTGGCATCGGCCTCGGTGAGACCCTTGGACTGGCCGTCACGAGCAAGCATGCGGGTGAGTTGATCTTGTCTACGACAGTAGACGAGCACAAGCTCGCCGCAGAACTTCCAGAGACCGGCTTCTACGAGCAGTGGCGTATCGACGACGACGACCTTGTAGCCTCGCACCCAGTAGCCGATGAGCTTCCATACCATGCGACGGCGAATGGCGCCATGGGTGATCTTATTGAGCACCTTGGTCTTTTCGGGTGTTGCAAATGCGAGTCTTCCAAGTTCTGCGCGGTTGAGCGTACCATCGGATTCGTTGATGACCGTCGGACCAAAGGCGGAACGCAGCGCGGCGAGAGCAGGCTGACCGGGCTCCACCACCTCGCGCGCGAGCAGGTCGAGATCGATGATGGGAATGCCGGCTGGGTGGTTAGAGATGAGGTAGCTGGCGGTGGACTTGCCAGAGGCGATGCCTCCTGTCAGACCGACGACGAGCATGGCGGTGTGGAAGAGTGGTTGAGAAGGGGACGGGATGGTGGAATGAAAGCAAGCCAAAGCGCGCGTTCAGATTCGCAACAAGTGAACGGTGGTGGTCCATGCGAAGGGCCTTCACAGAAAGTGCCGATTTCATTTCAGCCACGCGTGGCGCGCCCCGAATTCGAACGTTTCCCACTTTGTGCATGCTACGCTGTGGCTCAATGTAGCTTGACAAGCACAACCGAAGAAGCACACACTTTGAGCCTTTGCAGGTGCGGACGTCATTGAGATCCGACCGTAGCCGAAGAGCTGCTGCGCTGTATGTCAAGGCGGACGAGATGAGGACAGCGTGCAGAGGCCAGTACAGCCGGCCGGTCGAGCAAGCGGTGTGCGTCTGCATCGGAATGAGCTGCAGCGCCTCTGGCCTTTACTGCGGAGAGGCCTCTAGCGCAGCGCTAGGGACGAGGCCCAGCTCGCGCAGCGTCTTTGCTGCATCGCTAGCGTCAAAGAACTTGCGCGGGAAGGTAGTGGAGAACTGGCATGAAAAAAATGGCGCAACGGTGTGAGCAACGACGCCTGGACTGCCGAGCCTACTTTTTTTCTGCTTACCTTGAGCTGTGCACTGCCGCCATCCTTGCCCTCGGCTCGGATCTTGTCGGCGACGTCGGCGAGTGTGGCGTCGGCCGAGAGCGTGCCCATCCACATGCCGCCGGGCGCACGCACCCTGAGGCGTGCGTCGTTGGCCGAGCTGGTGGACGCCTGGGGGCCTGCGCTCGCTGCGAGTGCTGCAGCGCTGGGACCTGCGGGCGCGGCTGCTGTGGGAGCGGGCTTGCCCTCGCGAGCCGCCTTGTCGGCCGCAGCCTTTGCGGCGCGTTCGCGTTTGTCCGCCTCGATCTGAGCCTTGACTTTTGCCTTGAAGGCGGCATCGTCGGCCTTTTCCTTGCGCTTGCGCTCTGCCTCCTTGAGCTGCTCCTTGCGCTTCATCTCCTCCTTGACCTCGGTGAGGTCTTGGCCCGCCTTGCGACGGATCTTTTCGTTGACGCGCGACTCCTCTGCGTCGATCTTGCTCTGGGCAGCACGCTTGGCCGCGAGCTTGGCGCGTAGCTCCTCGAGCTTGGCCTTCTTCTCCTCTTCGGTGAGCGGCTTGATCTCTTCGGTGCTCTCTTCGAATGACGTGTGACCCGATTTTTCGGCGTGGAACTGGGCGAAGGCGGGCGACTTGAAAGTCTTGCCGCAGTCGGAGCATTTGATGGACTGTGAGTTGAAGTGTCAGCAGAGCGGAAGTCAGTCGACGGGCCTCCCTAGAGATGGCGGTAGTCAGGCTAGTGTGGTCTGGACTCACCTTGGCCTCGCCGACATTGTTGACGGCGTCGTCAGCAGCCTGCTGGCCCTTCTTGGAGACCAGGTCGGCAAGAGCGGCTTCGTCCTCCTCGTCGTACTGTGGTGCATCATCATATTTGTACTTGCATAAGTATGGCTTCTGCGGACAGTTGTTGGTGACTGGACTTGGCTACTCACATCATGACCTCCGGCGCCCGAGGACGTCGCGGCAGCAGCGGAAGCAGTTTTGTAGTCTGTCGGTACGGGACTGTCTTGGTTGGCTTCCAGGTGATCGAGTGCGGGCTGGAGACCGGCATTCTTGGTGGCGTATAGGGCCCAATCGACTCGCTCTGGGGCGAAGCCCATGTCGAGAACTGAGCCGAGACGAGCACAACAACAGACGTCAGAAACGGTCAGTCGTGCTTCCCAAACGAGGGTGTAGGGATCGACATGGACTTGTTACTCACGCATGCTGCGATCGCCCATCTTGTATTTGCCTTTAGGTGCGTGCTTGGTGATGGTAGCGAGAGACGGGAATGGAAGATTGGGGATGAGCTGCTGATCGACCGAGCAGGGCGGCCACACACACGACACTTTTCCTGCGCATTTGGCCCGTTCGCCTCCACATGAGGCGCCCCACGCGCAGCTGGGCTCTGTTAAGGCACGCGACTGGACCCTGCGGCTTGGTTCCGAGACCCGGGCGTGTCAGTTTTTCTTGGAAGGTTGCCAAGCGCTTTTTGGCTTGAGGATGAAAGCCTGCTCCTTCCCTTGAGAGACGATCAGCAACACACGAGCCACAAAGAAAGCAACTCAAGGGGCGGGAGAGCACAGCACTGCACGGAGCAACCGAACCATGCCGCAAAAGGAGATCATCTACCTCTCCTTTGGCTCCTTTGCCAATCACATCTCGACGCACTTTTGGAATGAGCAGCAGTCGTACTTTACCTACGACCAAGCTGACGACGCACATGCAGGTCCATCCGGCTCTACATCGAGAGGCGCGGACGAGGATGAGCCGCTCGTCGATCACGACGTCTCTTTCCAGGCAGGACAGACACCGTACGGTCACGACACGTACAATCCGCGAGCCGTCATTTTCGAGACCGAGCAGGAGTTTGGCGCTCTGGCCAAGCTCAACGCGCTCTATGACTCGTTCCCTCCCGACTCGACCGACCGCAATGTTGCGCTGGATAGTCTGCAGAGCTGGGGAGCCGAGGCTCAGGTGATCGCGACGCAGAGGATCCAGAAGAGCTCCTATCAGCGCCGCCTCGAGCTCGAAGACCAAGGCATCGATCCCGGCTCGTCCGATGACGAGGCTGAGGCGGGAGGTTCCGATGGAGAAAATGCAGCAGCAGCAGCAGCAGCAGCAGCAGTGCCTCCGCAAGCCAAGCAGAGGCGCAAGCAGAGGCGCAAGCAGAGGCGCAAGCAGAGGCGAATGCATCGCTTCTGGTCCGACTATTCGCGCACCTACTTCCACGCCAAGTCGCTCGTCTCGGTGGGCGGCGAGCTCACGGCACCCATGCTCGGCTCGTACAACGCTGCAGAATCACCCGAGGCCAACGACGGCAGAGTGCGCTTCGAGACCTTTTCGCAGGGAGCGGCACACTTTGACGAGCTCGAAAAGCGAAGCGAGGTGCTCGACACCAATCTGCGCTGGTTTGCCGAAGACGCCGATCTGCTGCAAGGCTTCCAATACACCATCGGAACCTCCGACGCATTCGGTGGTCTCGGTGCCAAATATCTCGAGAGTCTCGTCGACGAATTCCCCAAGATCACGCATCTCGTATTCGGCTCTGCCTGGGGCAACACGACGCTCATTCAAGACGATCAAGACAGCGCCGACGCGTCGTGGCAGAACAGGCTCGCCCGCATCCGCAAGATGAACAATCTGCTCTCTTTGGTACAGCTCATGGAGTATTCATCCGCCCTTGCACCCGTCTGCGTTCCACATGGCGGTCGATCCACTCAGGTCGGCACCGACTGGCAACGCTACCTCGCACGCATGCACCTCGACGACATGCACCATGCCTCCGCTCTCCTCTCGGCACACATCGAGACGGCGACGCTCGGAACGCGCCTCCGTTCGCGCACCGAAACTCTCGGTTCGCTCGTCTCGCGTCTCAATTGGCGTCGCGATACCAAGCTTGTCCACCTCGGTGGTGTGCTGCCCGTTCCATACCCGATGCCCCTGTCGTCGTCCTCGTTTGAGCCCGCTTCCTCATCGATGGACCCGGTCGATGCACTGCTGCACTCCTACGGCTACGGCGACCGCGACTCGAGACAGCGCCAACGCGGTGCGCCGCTCGAATCGCAGTCCCAGCTGGCAGCACGCGGAGCTCAACTCGCTCTCTCGTCCTGGGTTGACCTCTCGCTTCCACCTTCGCTCGGCGGCGGAGCATCGCGACGCAAGAAGCTCCTTTACAATCTCCAGCGTCCCTTCTCGCATCACGCCGTGTTGCGTAACTCCAACCTTGACGACGCAGTGCTTGGCTTGGGCATGCTCGACTCGCTCCTGACCCAAATCCGCGAGCCGTTCGGCCAGGGGGTCTATATTCCGCAGTCGTACAACATTCCCTCCTCCTTCCCCAACTTTTTCTCCCATCTCGACGCGCAGGGAAAGCCCATTCCTCGCGCGTCAAATGCCGTCGCGGATCCAGCAACCGAAGGCAGCGCCAGGGTGCCACGACCAAAGCACACAGCGATGCTCTCGTCTCTCAGTGCCACTCCCTCCACCGTACACCTCCTGCGCGACGCCAGGAATACGCTCAGCGAGGCCCTCGGCGGTCATGCGCCCTTGGCAGCCTACGGTCTCGATGCCGAGGATGCCAAGGACAACCTCAAGGAGATCCGAGAGCAGATCGAAGGCTGGATCGACACTTACAGCGTCGACAATGATGCCAACAGCGCCGAAGACGACGATCAAGATGGCATGGGCACAGACGAAGAGTATGACGTCGACCACAACCCAGACGACGGCTTGGACTGGGATCTGTAGCCTTTCATCACCATGCAGCGCCATACCACATACACTGATGACGATACGATGCGCAAACATGCGACTTGCCACAATGCATTGATAACCTACTGCCAATAATGACGCAGAATGACATGCATGAGTTCTGGTCGAACCTGTTCATTCACGATGCCGGGCTAGATTCCATAGGCGCGCACCCTGGAAAAGTGAAAGGGGCGCGAATGCTTTTGCGGCAGCGGCAGCACCTCGCCGTTGGTGAGGTTGACGCTGTGATACTCGAGCAAGTCGAGCTTGTTCCATCGGCCTCGGGTGGTGCTGCGCAGGCCAAACACCATGCGGAAGGCATACTTTTGCATGCTCTTGTCACGCAGGTCCTCGACGACCACCTTGGGACCCCTGGGCCTGCCTTCGTCCTCATCGTCTTCCAAGCCCTGCTCAAACAGCTCCCATCGACCCTTGGAGAAGCCTTTGGCCTTCAAGCCCGGCTCGAGCTTGCGTACGGTTTCGGAAGGCGCATCGGTGGTGAGGAGCGAGAGCGCCGTGCCGTCCGGAAGGAATCGGATCGAGCGGTAGAATTCCACCACGTGGATCACGCGGATCCACGCATCCTCGCTCATGCCGGGACGAGCGTAGTGGCACGCCGCAATGTAGCATCCGTTCAAACGCACGCGCGGCTGGTTGATAAACACCGTGCGCCAGTCCGAGTGATGGCGCTCGTACAGGCTGGACAGGCTGGCGGCTGCATCGAGGATGGGCGGATAGTAGGTCTCGCGCACAATCTCGCGCCAGAGCGAGGGCGCCTTCGTCAAGAGGCGCATCTTCCAACATGTGCGTCCGAGGATTTCGACGGACTGCCAGTCTGCGCCACCAAGCACGACGCCGATGCCGAGCGGCTGCTTGCGGGCGATGACGCCAGTGGCGTTTGGCTCGGACGTTTTGTCGTTGTCATGATCGCCTGGCTGTGACTGGGGGGTTGTCTCTGCCTTGACAGGATTGGAGGCTGGTTCTTTTCCGGCCGGTGAATGGCTAGGTGCCTTGCGAACGCCGTTAGCGGCTGAGCTCCCAGCACCAACCGGACCAAGTTTGTGAGTCTTCGATGCGTCGCCGGCAGCTTGACTGGGTTTTGCGGTACTGCGGCCAGTCAGACCAGCTGTAGCAGCATCCATGGCGGCCTGTTCTTCGGGTGAAGGTTTGACCTTGACGACCTTGGCGCCTCGCCTGCCTCTGGGTGCGATGATCATGCGGAGGATGTGGAGCAAGATTTCGTCTGGCAATCTGGCGATGGGCATGCTCTTCTCCTCGTCCTCGGGAGCGAAGGCGATTGTGTTGAAATCTCTTTCGCCGCCGCGCTCGATGGACATGGAGTCGAAGAGCTTGGCCAATTCGTCGGGCCGCGACTCGTGCGCCTTGGCTTGTCTTTCTGTAGACGTTGGCTGGATCCCAGCTGTCGTTTGGTCTTCCACAGACGCGTAGGGCTCGGCGGCATTGTAAGGCTGGCCTCTTGCCTTTGCCTCTGCTTCTTTGGCCTGGCGTTCCTTGATGGCGACGTAGCGGTGGTCGTCAAAGTCGAGCGCCTTGCGCACCTTGTCTGCGATGGCGGGGCTGGAGAGGAGAGCGTCGTTCTGGTGGGTGGAGGAGTTGGCGAGGGCGGGGTCGGTGAGGAGGAGATGCGCCCTGTGGTAGAGACGATCTGCGTGCGAGTTGAGCTTGAAGGCGCGGCGGTAGGATTCGAGAGCCTGGTCGAGCTGACCGCTGCGTTCCATCTCGACGGCGCGAGCGTAGGCTTCTACGGCGCTGCGCATGCCTGCTTGTGTGGCTTCGCTGGCATGGGCGGGAACATCGGGGGTGGCGATGACGTGCGGTGCACGCGATGATGCAGAGGATGTCGACGCCGAAGGCTGGGAGAGTGACTCGGACGCGGGCTGGCGCTTGGGAGCGAGTGGGCGTGAAGAGGAGGTGGAAGAGCTCAAGGGTGCTGCCGAGGCGCGAATCGACGCCGATGAGATCGAGCCATCGATGTCTTGGTCGGACGAGTGGCGAGGATGATATTCCTGTCTTATGAGGGGAGGTGGCAGGTCTTGAGACGATTGTGGTGGTGGCGGTGGACGACGCGGCAGTTTGTGGGCAGCCTTGGAGTA
The DNA here is from genome assembly GCA_003004725.1 of Moesziomyces sp. F16C1. NCBI lineage: Eukaryota > Fungi > Basidiomycota > Ustilaginomycetes > Ustilaginales > Ustilaginaceae > Moesziomyces > Moesziomyces sp. F16C1. The sequence goes on along the minus strand of NXFS01000033.1, from coordinate 41,226 downwards.
CTTGAGCGCAGCAGGCGCATAAATTTCTGCCTCTGGAAAGGGGAGAGTATGGTCTTGTTGTGGAGCCGAGAAGTGCTGATCCGAAGCGAGGTCTGGATCCTCGTCGCTTGCTTCACGGTCTTCCTGGTGTGTGGGTGCCAGGGGTACATGCGCCTCGGATGCAGAGGCATCGACGGCCGGATGTAGCTGCGTTGAGGCTGAGGGTTGTGCTGTCTGCGGATCGGGGTGCGTTTGTGTGTTTGCCGGCGGATGAGGGGCCTGGGCGTAGGTGAGATGACCTCTTGCCTCGACCTCCTTTTTCCATTCGGAACGGAATCGTTCGAGCTCGTCGTCGACATGATGGGAGGATGATTGCAGCTTGGGTATCGCAGGTGCATGATGGGATCGAGGCTCGAGAGGCGTCTGCGATCCGCTGTGGTTTGCGAGCGGGGTGGAGGAGGGCGAGTCGTGTTGAAGAGCGTCATCATCTGGTTCTGGATCCGAGAGCGGATCTGGCGGTGGAGTCTGCACCGAGGCAGCTGTATCTGGTCGGTCCATTGTGGGCCACTTGATGTGAGAGTACGGAGAGAAACGATGCCGAGGCGGAAGCGAGTGAATGGAGGGAGTGCACAGGGAGAAAGAAGCAAGAGAGGGACCCTGACTGGCACATCCAAGCTACTGTACTCAAGCCCCGCCCGCCTCCACACTGTGCACCGGCCAGTGTGCCAGTCGGGGTGGCCGACCGTGCTTTCCTGGTGCGGCTTCCAAAAAGACGCCGGACAGCCACCGCTGAGGCTGAGCTCAGTCCCGCAGGAAAAACGCGATCTGCAGTCGGGCCAGCCGATTACAATCGCCCGACACGTTTGACGATCGGCTCGCTTACAGGCCCGATGGAAGCCATCTTCAAAACGTCGCCGGATCGATACGGTGGATGCCCGTTCTCTTGCCATCACCACTACCACAACCCAACTTGCCTACACATCCACCCGCGGTGCCTTACTTCCGTCATGCCATCACGCAGACACTGACAACACACATTCGATCCAACCGCTCTCGGCCTCTCCCCGCTCGCATACATACACGAGAGCATGGCCGCGCCAAGGACGCCCTTTTCCCAGCGTCTCGATGACCACTCCCAGACGCACACCCTCAAACACTCCACCGGCGAGTTCGGCGAACAGGTGTCTCCGCACACAATGAGCGCCGCTGTAGACCAGGCCCACATCCAGCTCATCCAGCAGGTCCAGCATGAACTCCGCACCCCCGTTCACGGCCTTCTCGGCCTCGTAGAGGACATCCGCGCCGACATCCGCTCCGCATCCTTCCACGACCAGGCCGCGCGCAGATCGCTCCTCATCAAGACGGAATCGCTCGCCGGCCTCGCAGAGCGCCTCCAAAACGTCCTCGACGACTTTCGTGACTTCGCCACGGAAACCATCCATGCACGCGAGGCAGAGGAGGATCACGAGGTCTTCCCCGAGCAACCCGTCGACCTCGGCGACCTGCTCGATTCCGTAGCAGCACAAGCTTGGAACGAACAGGTGCGTCAGATCCGCGCAGAGGACGGCGAGGACGCTCGCCTCCCGCCCCCACCCGAACTCATCCTCCAGACCGACACCAGCCTGCGCGGATGGAAGACGGTCGTATCCACCAAACTCGTAAAGAAGCTCGCACGCAAACTCATCTCCAACGCACTCCGCTTCACCACACAAGGCTTCGTCGAAGTTTCCCTCTCGCCCTCGGTCGTATCCTCGCCCTCCAGCGAGCACGACCTCGCCTTCCCCTCCTCACCCCCTTCTCCCTCCGACACCGCACCTCCCGCAGCCGACCAGCACTTCGTCGATCTCGTCGTCGAGGACTCGGGCGAGGGCATGACCGAACACTTTCTCTCCCACCGCCTCTTCGAACCCTTTGTCAAGGCCGACAACTTCAAGGCAGGCGCTGGCCTCTCCGTCACGCTCTGCTCCACCATCGTCCGTCGCATGGGCGGTTCCATGCACGTATCCAGCGACAAGGGCAGAGGCACCATCGTCACCGTCAAGATCCCCGTACAGAGCCTGCCCCAAGCCTCCGTCACTCCCGCACCACCCTCGCAGTCCGACCAGCTCATCTACCTCTACGGCTTCGAAGGCCCCGGCCTCCAACGTCTTGCCCAGGTCATCTCAGCCCAGCTCGCCACCTTTGGCAACCTCTACTGCACCTCCCACATCCAGGACGCCGACTTCCTGCTCTTGCCCGAGGAGGTCTGCTTCGAGGTCAGCGGCGGCATCGACGCCATCCTCGAGCAAACGAAGCCCGGCGTCAAGATCGGCGTCCTCCAGGCGCACGAGGATGCAGGCATCGAGTACGCCGCCTTCAAAAACGGCAGTCGACGACCCACCTTTGTCACGCGCAAGCCGTTCGGCCCAAGGTGCTTCGCCAACCTCCTCCGCCTGGCCGAGCAAGACGACCACCACGACACCAGGACCGCCTCGGAAGCCGTGAGGCAAGAGCACGGCCACCTCGGCTACACGGCGCCTCCAGATCCCAACGATCCATCCAAGCTGCTACCAGAAGGCTCGGGTACGCCGTTGACGAAACGCGCCCGATTGCCTGCCACGTCGACAGAAGCCCAGTCCAACGCAGACAACAACGACCTTCAACCAGATCGAATGGCGTCCGTGGCGAACCAGGAGAAGCGCAATCGCGAAAGAGGTTCCTCGCTGCCCAGCGGCGACAAGTTGGCCGACCTCGTGGTAAGTCCCGACGCCATGGACCAAGTTTTGCGTGCGCCGCATCCCAAACCACGCATCCAGCCGCCCCCGCCGCCTCCGCCCGTCGCCCCCGCCACGTCTCACCCAGACTCGGCATCGCCTCCACGTGCTCCTGCGCTCAAGCCCAAGCCCAAGTTCAGCGTGCTTTGCTGCGAGGACAATCCGCTCAACATGCGCATCCTCACCACCATGCTGCGCCAGAGCAAGATCGAGTTTCACGAAGCCGTCGATGGTGTAGAGGCAGTCGAGCAGTTCAAAAAGCATCTTCCCGCCGTCACGCTTCTCGACATCAACATGCCGCGCATGATGGGCTTCGAAGCATGCCAACTCATGCGAAAGCACGTCGCCGAACAGCTCACCGACGAGGAGCGCCAGCAGAGCATGTTCAAGATCGTCGCCGTCACTGCGCTCTCGGATCGCTTCCATCAGCAGAAGGGCCTGGAATGCGGCATGGACGCCTGGTTCTCAAAGCCACTCAAGATGCGCCAGCTCAAAGACGACCTCGCCAGCTGGAAGGCTAGCTTCGAGGAATTGACCCTCCCAACGGCACCAGCCGACGCCTAGACCACCCCAGCTGTCGCCGCGCCCATCCCGCCGAATGCGGCAGACCAACCATTAGAAGCGCTCGCTCGGGAGCCCGTCTGGTTTAGATCGAGTCACCGATCGTATACGTGTACACCAACTCATGTAATTGTATCTTGCCACAGCCTATGCATCCGGTCTAGATTGAGCTATGTGTACACCGACTCGACGCCGCGGAGAGCCGTCACGGAGCGAGCGGAATCCTGCATATCGGGAAGTGAGGCAGGCGAGATCGGGCAAATTTCAATCCTCGTCTCGCTTTCCTCAAATTTCGCAAGACGGCTCCAGTGCCCTGAGGCGCCTGAGACTGCAATCGACACATCTGGAAGCGAGAAGATTTCGCGCCTGCGCCGCTCTCTGCGCCTCGTCAGACCACCATCTAGCTACATCGTATTCAGCGTCGACGAAGCCGACCAAGAACAAGTTCGACATGAGTGACTGGGGTATGTGTAGGCACGCTCGTATCTGCTCAGATCGTTAAGATGCAGCTAGCTGACGTCCAACCATCTCGCCTTGCGCTTCCCACGCCTTTGCCCTTTGTTCCGACTTATCGCTCATGTGCAGAAAACGACGACGAGCCGCAGCAGGTTGCTCCGCCTCCGAAGCTCTCCGCAGCTGGTCGCAAGAAGTTCGACGACGAAGACGTCGAGGAGGAAGTCAAGGTGCGTGCACTATTGATGCTCGCGCGCCGCACGCAGGAATGCTCTACTGACACTGCCTTGCATCTGGCTACCGCGATCGTAGGATGACTGGGAGGAGGAGGACTCGGAGCCAGAAAAGCCCAAGGAGCCCGTAGCCCTGCCGCCGCGCAAGAAGAAGAGCGTCAAGCAGAAGATCGCCGAGAAGGAGGAGGAGGAGCGTCTGCGTCGTGAACAGGGTCTCGACGTAAGTTCAAGTTGCCACGTCACGCACATCCACCAGCGGATATACTGACACACAAACCTTTCCGCACGCTGCCGCCTCGCAGGACGATGAGGAGGAGGAGGACTGGGATGCTGACCCGATAGCCAAGCGTCGCATGGAGCGCGAGGCCCAGCTCAAGTCGGACGTCGAGAACGCCGCCAACCTGCTCGGAACGGCCAAAATCGCCGACGGTAAGCATGCCTCTGCATAACACTTCTGGCTTCTCGCCCGCGTTTGACCGAGACTGACAATCCCTTCCCCCGACATCTTGCCGCGCGTTTTCCTCTCAGACGGCCTGTCGAAGCTCAAGTCGATGAACCCCTCGAGCAAGGAGGACTGGGAGTCGTTCGCCGACCTCATTTACGCCGAGCTCATCAAGAAGCAGTCGTCCAAGCCCGGCTTCGAGAAGCACTTTGTGTCGCACATGTACAAGAACATCGCCTCCACTCTCCGAGACGTCGACATCCGCAAGTCTTCCACCATGCTCAAGGCGTACGCAGAGGACAAGGTCAAGGCCGAAAAGGAAGCCAAGAAGTCCGGCGGCCAGAAGAAGGTTGTCACTGCCAAGCCCAAGACTGTCGGCACGGCTAGCGCAAAGAATGTGTACGTCCTCTCGTGTTCTGCATGCATGGCGCCCCCTCACGTACTCACTCCTTTCCACTCTTGTCTCTCGCTATCTTGCTCATACTCCCACCTTTTGACGGCTCTCCAGCATCGACACGCGAGCATGTAAGTGCCTTCCAGGCGTGGCTGCTCCACATGATCCTGAGCCTAACCCTCGACTTTTCTTTCCATGTCATCTCGACCCAACAGACGGCGACGAGGCACTCGACGACGACCTCGACTTCATGTAAAGCGCGCCAATACTGCAATGCTACTCTTGCATTTTCATGCATTCTTGTCTTCCGGCGACACGCTCTCTGGCGCACCCCCGGTCCGCAAGCATGCTTGTTGTGACCACAAAGACGCAGGCAACGCTTTGTTGCATCAGCTGCGCACGCGTGACGAAATGAGACCCTTCAATTCCCGACCACCTCGAGACACATCTTTGGCCATCAGTTTCAGACAGTCCCGAGCGTTGAAGAAATTGGCCAAGAACCACGGATTAGAGATTTCAGCAACATGCAAAGTAGCATCAAGACCAAAGACAGGAGAGCCGATAGAGAGAGTGGAGATGGAGGACAGGAGACAGGGCAAAAGGGCGAGCGTCTATTGAACGAAGCGAAGACGGATGGAAGGATGCAAGCGCAATTGACATTGCTGCGGTACTCCATTCGCGTGTATGACGTGCAAGCGTAACCGAGCGACAGGACTTAGGCGGGCGACATGTCGACCTCGGGCGCGCCATCCGATGGCATGCGCTTCATCGGTGGCGGGAGCACCATGCTGGTCGGCGAAGTCTCGCGCGAAAGCGCCTGACCGAGCGAGGGCAGCGTGGTGTTGTGCTCGCGGTCGCGCTGAGCCGAGTGGATGGGCGTCATGCCAAAGCCGCCCAGCCCCTTCTTGCTGCGCGCGACGCTAGGAGCGCCGGCTGCAGGCGAGTTGGACGCGCTCCCGGGGATCTGCGAATAGATGCTGGTGGGGCTCGACTCGGCGCTCGCCATGCCGTTTCCTGCATGAGCAAAGGCGTTACCGATCGAGCTCTGTCGCGAATGCGATCGAGACGACAGTGCGTTGGGCAAGCCCGCGAGTGGGTGCAACGTAGGCGAGCCATGAGGCGATCCCGAGCGGCTGGCAGGCGCCGAGCGTGAGCTGCTGCGCATACTCTTCTTGTGGTCGCCGTAGGGATGATAGTTGTAGGCGTGCGTGTGGTGGTGGCCGGGGAGCGGGTGATGACTGCCGTCACGGTGCGAGGCGCTGGCGGGGAAAGGCGGGGGCAGAGTCCTCGAGGATGGATCCGCCACCAGGTGCGGATAAGACGAGCGCGAGGCGTGGGGCTTGAGGCTGCCCATGCCGCCGTCCAGGATGTCTTCGATCTTGCTGCGACGCGAGCCACGCTCGGCATCTGCCGCGGGCGGGTGCGCAGGCGTCAGATGGTAGGCAGAGAGGCTGGTGCTCGAGTTGAGCGAAGGGATGCCTTTGCTTCGCGAACCAAAGCTGTGGCTGCGCGAGAGCTTGGGGGGCATGTGTGAGGGCTGCGCAGGCGAAGTGGAGGCCGAGGTGGAAGCCGAGCCGCTGGCATGAGAGTCGAGCTCGGCAGCGGTGCTTCGCTCGCCAGAGGTGCTGGAGGGAACGGCGTGAGAGGATCCGCTGGGCTGCATAGGGGTTGCGCCGAGCGAGGAAAGGTGATGATGCGAGCGGGAGCGCGCGGAAGACTCCATGTAGGGATGCGAGCGGTGTCGGTGGGAGCCGTGGTGACCGAGACCAGATTGGTGGGCGGGGCCCTCGTGGGAGCGGTGGTGGTGCGGCGGCGAGAGGCCGTGTGCGTGGCGGCTGTGGAGGACGGGTGAGCCAGGACGCGAGGTGTAGGGGCTGTTGGGGACGGTGTTGCCGCCGAGCAAGCTCATGTTGCGCAGAGGGCCGAGTACGGGGCTGCTGCTCGGGGTCCAGTGCGAATTGCTGTGCGTCGCGGGGGGCGCGGGCCCGGAGGGTGCGAGCGGCAGACGCGGAGGCTTGGCGTCGTCGTGCAGCGAAGCGGCATGCTCCGACTCGGAGGCGTAGTCGTCGCCGTGCAAGTGGTCGTCGGGCGAGAAGCGCGGCGAGTGTTCGACGCTGCTAGGGACGCTGGAAGAGGTGGAGGCCCAACCACCGGCGCCATGGTGCGAGCCGTGCTGGTAGTAGCGGTAGAGGCTTGGAGGAGGATGACTGCCGTTGTAGCCGGCGTGCGAGGGGCGCGAGTAACCACACTCGGCGGCGTAGCGGTTCTGTGCGGGACGAGCGAGGATCGCGGAGGCGATGCGGTCGTTGTACTTGCGATGGCAGTCCTCGTGCGAGCAGCCGGGCGGCGTGCTTTCGCCGGACGAAGCGGGCGGAGGCGGATATGCGTAGCTTGCAGAGGTGTGGCTGGACGCGGCGGCGGCGGCGGTGGGGCCGTGGGCGTGGTAGCGGTCGGTGTAGGCATCGGGAGCGTAGTGCGAGTGGTAGCCATGAGGCGGGTGAGGACCCGAGCGACGGCCCTCGCGCTCGGCACGCTGGAGTTCGTGGAGCTCGTCGCTGGCGAGCATGGCGAGAGCCGACATCTCGCCGCTGCGGGCGGGGCGAGCGGCGTGGCGGAGCTCGCGATCCGAGTCGCTATCCTCGGCGTCTTCCTCGGCGCCGAGCTGCCAGCGAAGCGACCTGTTGGCATGTGCGGATCCAGGCTTGGAAGAAGCCGAGGCGATGGCGGGAGCAGCACCGTGGGGGGATCCGCCGGACTTGCGCGCGGCTGCCTTCTTGTCGTCGGCATGAGCGCCACCCTTTTTGGGATTGGCGTGGATGCGGACGTGTCGGGTGAGCTCGTCGGAACGGCTGAAGCGCTTCTCGCATCCGGGATGGGTGCAGACGTGGGGCTTTTCGCCGGTGTGGGTGCGGATGTGGCGGGTCTGGTGTTCGAGACGGTAGAAAGCGCGCGAGCAGAGCGGACACTTGTACGGACGAGGAATCTGGGACTTGTCCACGGTGTAGTTGCTGGCGGTGATGGTGGCTGCCTCGGCGGCTGGATTTGCCATGTTGGGAGCGGTTGGCTGTGCCATGTTGGAAGCGCGGGATGCCACCAGGCCGGAGGCGCTGTTGGTGGAAATCAAACTGGGTGAGTCAAAGCGACTGACGGAGGCGTTCGGCGACGAAGATGTATGCGGTGATCGGTTCGAGCTGCTCGATGGTCAGGGTCGCAGCACAGGCGGCTATGCGTCGGGTTGGGCCAAGAAGGCGGGTGGATGCACGGTCGATCTGGAACGCGCGCGGGTGAATCGAGCGGTGTGGATGCGAGACGCAAGGCCAAAGGTGGATATGGCGAAGTTGGAAGATGGCTACGAGTGCAAGGATGATGCCGGTGGTGAGCAAGAGACAAGGAGACGATGGTGTGGTTGTACGGACAGGTGGGAGGAACGGGGAGCGCAGCGGCTGCTTAGCATCGATAAGCGGTGGGGACTGCGGTCTGGAGCCACTCTTCGGGCGGCCGAGGAAAAAATGAGGGGCAAGGCGGAGAGAGAGGCTCAAGAGGGGCAAAGTGGGAAGGCGGAAGGGGAAGGGGGGAATTGGGCGGGAAAAAAAAAAGAATTGCGGCAGCCGAGCTTGCAACGGACACCTCGAAGGCACCGAGCGGAGCGGCACGGAGGCGGAGGGCGAGGGCCAAGACCCGAGCGCGAGACGAGAGCGTGAATGTGCCGAAGCGGGCGCATTCGAACCGGTTGCGTGCGTCGCCTTAGTTAGCTGAGCCGCGCCCGCGCTATCGCTCTTCCTTCACCAGCGCCACGGCTCGCCCCACCTGCGTCGGGCGCTGCTGGGCCCTATGGGTCCTAAGCTTATCATCATGCAGTCGGCTCACCAGCCCCACACAGCCAAGGCAAGCCAAGCCAAGCCAGCTTGCATGGACTCCACCCCAGACGCACTCGACGCCCACTTTGGCGTGGCTGTCTCCGTGGAGCGTCGTCGTCGAGACTGCCAATGGAGCCCCTGCCCCACCTGCAGACGGACATGCGGATTGGGCTTACGACATTTCGAAAGCGGAGGAGCGGGAGCCAGGCGGACAGGCGGATCGGAGGGGGCAGGCGCTGACGAGCAAAGCGTCCGGAATGTCGTCTCGGGCGCTCAATTGGCGAGATCGCCCGGGCGAGCAGGTCGGAGTGCTGGTCTGCAACTGTGGGGTATACGCCGACAAGATCACAGCGTCGATTCGCTGTTTGGGTTTGGAAAACTTTGCCGTCGCGCACCACGCAGCTCGACGCATTTACGCACCCAACCCTGAGTGACAGCACTAGGCGAAATTTGCCGAGGCGCACCCGCAAGTGGGCTTTAGGTGGGGGCGGGGGGAAGTGACGACGCTCATCTCCCACCCGAGCCGCCTTTGGACTGCAGAATTTTCGAGCCTGACGCTGCATCCGCATCCGCATCCGCTTCTTTCCGCCCGCTGCAACACGTTCGGCGGTCAAGTCGCTTAGGACCGCAAGTCGTCGTCGGACAATAGACGCCGTCTTCCACGCGCGATCCAAAGTAAGCCGGCTCGGCTCGATACGAAAGCGGATTGGACGGGCACACGCCAAAAGTTTCGTCGTCGTCCTCGTTGTCGTCGTCCTCGTCTGTCTTGAACCGATGATGATCCACCGCAGTTTGCGCATTCGGTCATCCTAGTTTACAAAAGTCACGCGTCAGCGTCAAACCAGCGTTTCGGCCCGGTCCCGCTGCAAAGTTTGGCGTTGACCACGAAACCCGAGCCGCGTCCGGCTGCCCACCCCACGAGCCAATCGCGGGGGCGCTTCCACAATTTCGGCCTGACGCGCGAAACTTTGCTCCAAACTTGCACGCTCTTCCTGGGGTTTTCGCCGATCTGGGGGCCCCTTGATTGCTACACTAGCTCGTCCCAAGCCTCGGCGTTATGCGTGCCAGCATCTCGCATTATCGCCGCCGCGCAGCCCTGATGGCTTGGCTCGCTTGCGGAAGAAGTGACGGTGACAATTCACCGATCTGCCGTTCCAAGATTACGGTGCAACTACATCGTTCAGCTCACTCTCGGTCTTTCATCGATACCATGTGCCAAGCACACGCGCATACAAGACAAGCGGCAGCGGGCAGCAGGACGCGGCGTCACAAGATGAAGCGGCGTCACGAGGTGCAGGCCAACCGAGCTGGCTACCCGCGGGCCGTCTACCTCCACGCGTTCCATCGGAGCTTTTTTTTCTCTCCTGGTGGTCGGCATCTTGGCCCCCGCCACAACCCCCGATTGTCCAGGCCAAAGGGCTGACAGCTTTGCACTCGTCATGCGCGATGTCTTCGGTTGAACTTTGGCTCCTTGAAGTCGCAAGCACTGCGTTGGATTGGTCGCGCCAAGCAACTCGTCGCTCTGATCCTCCGAGACCACAAACTCTCTTCAATCTGGTTCCTGTGGCATGGCACGTCGTGCACAGCAAAAGTTGTTCGTGGTGCACCGGGTCTTCGGACCGAGTTCCGCCCATTTACACATGTGCCAAGCGCCGCTTGTCGACGATCTCAGGTATTGGTTCACCGTATGGATGGTCTTCCTCGGGACCATCCAGTACGAGCAGCGTGTCCAGCGGTGGGGTGTGGCTTGCCTGGATGGCGGTGCATGGTTGAGCTGTCATCCTGACTCGCTTAGCTAGCTTCATGCATTTGCTCGACAGGAGCTACGACCCTCGACGACGACGCCGCTCGCTGCAAGTTGCACGGGCAAGCAACCTCTCTCAGGCGGGTCGTTGCGTCGGATATCAAGGATGCACAGCGACAAGCGGCTCGCATGGCAAATCTTTGCGAGTGTCTGCTTTGCTTCTTGCATGCGTCGCGCTCGGCAGAACACCTGAGCGCGACACTCTTCCACTGTATCAACTGGCCCGACTCTGCTGCGACGGCGAGGCGGAATCAAGTGACCATGTCATGTCGGTCCAACTCCGGGAGATGCCTTGCCTCGATTCGCTCGAGAGAACCCAGCAGCAGGCACTGCCGAAGCTGGAACGCCGGATCTACCGAACATGCGAGCGGTCGCCCGATTTTCGCTTCGATCTGCTTCTCTTCATGCACTGCTTGGGTGACGCGTGTTGGGCCGAGGCTGCTTCGCCTGAGCCGACGCGCGTCGACCTTACTCATGACTGTGCATGCACCCTCAAGTCGACGACCGAGCGTGCTCCTTTTTCCTCAAAAAAAAAAAATTAAACAGCAGCTTGAATCTTGCCTCATCTAGACCCCGCGCGGAAGCCAGGACCGGTCATCTGTGTCACGCGGTGGGGTGCCTGGCTGCCGATCGGAAATTTTGCTCCCCCAGTCTCAGAAGGGGCTGGACTGTGTGGCTGCACATGCATGCATACACCCGGTCGCGACCCGTCCGCATCCCCACTCGGAGCACGAACGGTGGCGCTGCATGGCGTGCCCGCACGAGTCCTTATCGCGCACAGCACGTTGCTCCTCTGGCATCGCTCGTTGTCGCCTCGTTTGCACTACGACTCACTGTGCGGGCAAGCAACGCCACTTCTGGAGTGGCTCAGACTCGGCAAGGCCGCAAGGACAGGCTCATGATTGCTATTTCGGCTAAGCGCTCTGGGTCAAGGCAGTTGGCGAAAACGTTGCAGCAGCACAGCTGGACGTCAGGAATTCCAGGAAACCATCGGCCCACTTTGCGGCAACGCACCCCGCATCGATGTGCGATAGTCCTCCAGAGAAAATTGGGCTTCCTCCGAAAGCCGTGTGAAATGTCACATTCAGACCGTTCGGCAAGGCCGCGCCTCTAGGGCCTTCACCTCGCTACGAGTTCCGGTGCAGCCAGCTGTCAAGGTCTTGGCGAGTGCGCCAGCGACGCGGACTAGCGTGTGAAATCCCGCCACTAGCATACGGCCAGCCACTCGTCCAGCCCAAGCCCACTGTGCGCATCGGACGCACAAGCAGCCCAGATATCAAGGCGAACAAAGCGTGAAATGAACGTGCAAATATCACAAGCGAAGCCGGAGATACCGCTTAGGCGGCGCCAGCAGCACTACTCGTGATTGTGATTGGCAGCATCGCCGCGCATACTGGACCGATAGTAGCCGACCTGGGCCCACCTCAGCATCATCTTTCTCGTGCCCCTCCCCGCCATTTCAAGCTCCGTGCGTCCACGTTGCCAAGCGGCATGAAGCGACCCAAATCCCGTGGTCAGGATTTAACATCTGCCTGTCAACCCCTGCCTTCGGAGCAGCCACCTCCGAAAGCTTCCGAATCGTTCCTGCTCTCCGGTTCGTGTAGCGACCCGGGTAGCCGGTGGGGCCGGGCTCGGCCCCTCCATCTCGGCGCCTAGCGTAACACATTCCACCTCAATGGCTTTGCAATGCAGACGTGCAGCAAGCTTCGCACGTTGCTTCGACAGATTCCCATCGTTGAGCGCGGGGGTCAATAGTCGAGAGCAGGTCGGGCTCGGGCATTTGGTACGCCGATCCGATCGGCATACCCCATACCCTCTCCCCGCGCTGCAGAAACAATGCCGTTCACCGGCGAACTCTCGCCGGCGGCCACTTGCACGCCGGCAATCCTCTCCTGCCTCTCCTCGGCCTGACGCGAGCTTCCATACTCGTCTCGGCAATCTCGTCCGCTGCCAATCCTGTTGCCGGACCAACGCCTGTGCACCGCACGACGCCGAACCACGCTCGAGGTACTGCATGGATTGCATGAGACATTGCTCCCCACCCGAATGGCGGAACAAAGATTGCCGAACACGCTCCCGCTGCTGACAACTTGGCAACAGTCCGAGCACATGGACAACGCCTGAACAGCTTCGAAACAGCCATCGGTGTTCACGGTGACGCCGCTTCACTCCGTCAAGTTTGTAGGAGATCTACGCAATGCCAAGTCGGGCGCCACAAGGCTCCAGCGTCCGTGACCACGCCCGTGGGTGACAGGTACGCCGAGCTTGACCGCTACACTTGGTCGCTGTTGCAACAGTGCCGGGCTCATGATGAGACACGACGGCCCCCGTGACGAGTTCGCGATCCATTGGAGGGTCAGGCTCTGCAGCTCGGAGAGGCTCAATCAGCCCCAACCGTGCAAAGACGTACATTTGCACGGTGAGACATTGATGCGTTTTACGATTACCTATGTATATGCTTTACCTATGTGTATGCTACAGCTTCCCACCCGCCCGAGTTAAGGTCGTATGGAGTAGTGGTCAACTTAGGAGATTTTGAAACAGGCGACGATCATCGTTGCCTTCTCTTTAAATTTCTCTTGCCCCGGGTTCGAATCCCGGTATGACCTGCAGATCGCAAGTTGCCATTTTTGCCAGATTTTTGGCACCCAATACTTTCAACGAAAATGCAACCACCGTTTTTTTGTGCTTTTGAAGCATGAAGCTCTCAACACCATCGCGTACGGGTCGACCCAATACAGTCATCTTTATAGTGTCGTTCCCGCCAGCCTTTGTGGCGAAGATTCTTGCATAGAGCTCAAGCTCATGATGTGAGCGAGCGCGACGCACGACACGGACAGTCATATCGGGCATTTTCAGAGCACCGGTATCAAGTCTCGCATTCCAATTCAGATGTGTACATTGAAACGTACGGAGGGTATCGTTGGCCTTCACCTAGATCGCTAGAACTACCTCAAAACCTTTTGTATGTTGGGAGCGGATCGAAATCAGGAAGATGCGCAGCAGGATGTCGGCGGCTTGCGGCGTCCGAGTCATGACTCTGTGCGAGCGACTTTTTTTCTACCTCGAGGAGCGAGTCCAGGGTGAAGGTGCAAATGCACGGGAAGGCGGAAGGATCAGTCTGCCTGTCATGCAGAGCGTCCAGCTGGGCCGCCTTCTCGCGGATGCAGGCTACGGGCATAGGATCCTCGCATGCATACGAAGGAAGGTTGAGCGAGTCTGGCCTGCAGCCGCACGAGTTGAGCACCACCGGAATCGAGACGTGGAAGCGCTTCATCTTTTGACCATCGATGTAGATGAGCTCGTCAGTCTCGGGGCACTCGTTGCCCAGAGGGCGGAACTCTCCATCGATAAAGTCGATCTCGTAGTCGATGTAGCTTCGAAAGCGGATCGCAGCCTCGTTCCCCTCCACCGTCGAGGGTCGGATTTTGTTGTCGTCAGGAAGACGCGAGACGACTTCCAGCGACGGATAGCAATCGCCTTCGGGCGACACGCCTTCGCCTCCGCCCTGGAGCTTTTTGGTGCGGAAGAGCTCCTCGATCTGGCGACGATCAAGATCCAGAAATCGCACTTTTCGCGGCTTGACCGTCTCGACGTATCCCGGACGTTGACTCCGAGAGCTGAGAGTAGCACGCTGCTCGACAAAGGCACGCAGTCCGACAATCTTGACTCCATCCAGCGGGCTGAGCAGGTCGAAGTTGGTTCGCAGGTAGCCTCCGACGGTGAAGACTTCAGAGCGGTTGCGAAGGCTAAAAGGTCCGATTCCGTCGGCATGCGTGCGCACATCCTTGTCCCAAACGATCATCTCGTTGCCTCCATCGCTCTTGCAGTCGACGAAGTAGACCTTTTTCGTGGCGGTCATCGACCTGGAAAGGAGGCCGTGGAACGTCGCCTTGGCGACAAGCTTTTGATTGTTGGCGCCCAGGCTGCTTCGCTGGAAGGGAGCTGCATTGTGATCGACCAGGAAGCTGCGTTCAAACCTGTATGTCCTACCCGGCTCAAAGTACTCGAGGTCGAGCGCTTCGTCGATCGACTTCTCGTCGTGGAACGTACGGTTCATCTCGAATCCGCCGCTCGGGAACGAGATGCTTTCGTTTCCAGTCAAAGTTATTGTCAAGCTCTTGAGTCGATTGCGGACGAGGGAGGCCGAGGCGAATGACGACGAGCTCGGCAGCGGGAAGCGAATGTCGACATAGGCGTACAGCACCGCATGGTCGTCGTTCGACAGGCTCATCAGCGACAACTCGTCTCCGTCGTCTAGCTCGCTGTAGGCTGGCGATTCTCCCGTATGCTGTGCTGCCGAGGAGGATCGCGTCGGTGAGCTCGGCGTGGTCTCGGTGGGGGAAAAAGTGCTGTCTGACGGTCGCTGGCGCTGTCGCTTTGTGGGAAAAAGAAATACGTCGGTGGAATGCACGTCCACCGAGAGCTCCATATTGGCGCTTAACGGGGGCGAGAAGACAGCGGCGCTGACCTGTCTTGCCAACACTGGCTCTTAAGAATGCGACGGCGAGCTGAATCGATTCGTGGCGACGTCGAGATAGCGAGCAGAGTTGTCTGACGGAATATCAGAAGTGCTCTGGGAGTTTATGGGAAAGGGAGCGCTTAAGGTCTTGGAGGGGGAAGAGAGAGGGGAATGGTGGCTTCGAAAGCGACTGGTGAGTATACGTGAAGGAATTCTTGGCGAGCGACTGGAAATGACAGAGAAGCTACATATATACGACGCGAAGACGGTGCTTGGCGGGCTGAGAACTGGCCTCCGCAGTGAGGCGTGGCTCTGCGGGCTCCAGTCGGGGAGCAGACCGGAGGGCGAGGCCGAAGGAAGCTTGTGACATGTGGTCTGCGGAAGAACGTGTCAATGCCTGGAAGGCATCTAGTGAGAGGCTTCGTGCTGCGGAACGTGATGTCAACGAGCGCGCATGGCAGAAGCGGACGCGTGGCGGCATGACTCGGAGCCCTTGGTACCAAGGACGCTTGGATGCCTTGAACGTTCTGCCGAACCGCTTTGGCTTCTGGGAAGCCGATGGAACCGCATACAAGGAATCGTCTGAACACAGCTACAACACACAGATCGCAAGGGGTAAAAATGGGAGGATTGCATAGACGCGCGGAAGGTGTTGATTGCCGCTGTGGCCCGTGAAGTGACCGATCTAGTCGGCTGTAGGCGTCACGTCGTTACGGATGAAGGTTCGCCCACGCCGGCTCTCCAACGGAGGCGGAGATAGATGAGCGGGACGCGAGCCTGTCTTCTGCCACTCACCGTACAGGGTCCAACGATCCCGCCAGATGGCTGCAGCGGGAGAAGAAGCCGAGAGATCGCTGCGGAACGATGCGTTGACTGCTCAGGGCCTACAGGGCTCAAGGCTTGCGTCGCAGCAACGGGCAGACAAGTGATAATAGTGCAGGCGAGTCACGATCTCGGCTAGATCAGGGCGACGCTGCCGGGGCGAAGGGATGACTCGCGCCATTTCCACGAGCTTTCAGCGGCGCTTGGACGAGAAGATGTCCAAATAACCAAAGCGGGGTCCCAAATCATGGCGGCGGCCCTTGACGGTGTGACGTGGACACGAGGTCCAGTCCGCGGGGAGCAGGGCCGAGCTGCCCGTTTCTGCGGGCGCATGGCTGTCCTACCGCAGGCAATACTCCGCATACAGCACACAGCATGAAGATGCATAACTTGGCTTGGCAGTGAAATTCAACCGGTACCTGAACAATGTCGCTCATATTCCCGCTAGCTCATCGGAACTTCACGAGCTTCACTACATCTGCGGAATGCACACACCACAATTTGAAGTTTCCTCGTCCTTTCAGGAGCACATGCTCAGCTCATGTCGACGGCCTTTGCCACGGAGGCAGAAGGAGAAGCACAGCGGGGTGGGGTCGGCCTTCAAACCGGGCATTAATCGCGTGCTTTTGATTTTTTTTTGTTCCTTGGGAATTGTGCAGCGGTCAAAGAACATCTCCCGGACATTGCGCTGTCACCTCGGGCCTGTTTGCGCAGCTCTGCAGGGAAAACGACCAGATGGCCTGCCTTGCCGAACGTTGCGACAATTGAGCCTGGCAAGTCACCGTGGATCGACGTGGGGCGGTCGAACTACACGCGACGCCACGCGCTGCAGTGGAGGCAGTCTTGCATCGAATCCAAGTCGGAAGGCGATGAAGCGATGCCAGGCATCAACTTGCGCATCACCGCCACCCGATGTCGAATGACGCTCAGGGCCACTTGCCTCTTCCACAGCTCGCGGCGACGTTGTCGCTTTCGGAGCTCCTGACGAGCAATGCATGTTTCTCGTCACAGCGGCTTGCATGGCGTGTCACTCCAGCATGCCGTCAGGTAGGCTTTGTCGCGTGCGCAAATGCCTGGCAAGGCCGGAGATTATTTCCGAGTCATCCATGCTCGGTTTCTTAATCGGCGCCCTTCGACGACACGGCTCGGCGAGGATCCTATTCTCGAGGTATGCGACCATCAATAGACACTGGCACTCATGTTTCCGCGCAATACCCGCCGGCCTCACACCCTCACATCGGCCTCGTTGGCGCGGTGTTGCAGCGCGATTCGATAACCTCGGCGAGATTGAGCTGGCTCTTCATCGAACAATACCATAGATCACTCAATTCGGATGGCACCGTTCCGCTTCGCTGAGCTTCGTCGACGTCGAAAGCATCGAAGTTTTCGGAGCGGACGGAAGCAAGTGCGCGCCGAGCAGGATGAAAGATGGGCGCGTTTGGACACACTTCCGCGGGATGGTTATGTACCGGCGGTCTCCAATGCTGCGTTGACAAGTTTGTGCGTTGCCCACGGAATGGCATCTGGTGCAACATGCCACCTTTGTCACGGTAGAACGTGGACGAGATCCCGGGGCAGGCTGCGTGCGCACGACATCGCTTCCATCGTCCGGGCATACGGAGCTCCAACGCGACTGCCGAACGACTCAGCCGCACCTCGCCTAGGTTGGTGGGGATTCTGCCTCGTGGGAAGGCCAAAAGTATGTACCTTTGCAGTCATCGTCCGATTTGGAGCACGGGCGCGGCGATCACGAGTGAATCGGGATGCGAACCGTAGGGTGCTCGTACGACAGAATTGGATTATGTCGCGGTCCACTTATTTCCAACTGCCAAGAAGTGCGGTCGGCGCCAGCAGCGCCTAAGCGACAGGACATGCATAGTCGAGCGACAGCCGGCAACTTTCCTCGCCTCAAGGATTCTTCCTCTCAGGAACGCTGCAGCCGCCACCAGAGCTGGAAATTGCGTCAGACGCATGGTTGGTCTTGCCGCCTCCAGCGGGTGCCATTCTCAGAAAAGCAAACGTGCAGGGCCAAGAAAAAAAGGCAGCGCTGGTGGCGGTCGGCATCTTTTTCCATGTATGAGGTTGCGCTCGGCGATCCGCTTGCCAGCCGCACGTCGCTGTCTCTTGCGAAATTCCCACTCGCTCGGCGTACAGATGCCGCCCCGAGGCCGCTCCCTTCCTCTACTGCAGGTCCTTTGTCTGCCCTGCCGAGCCTCCTCAAAGACTCGCCTGTCCGGGAGGAAGACGAGTGCCCGTCCATGATCGCCGCAACCAACACTTGCCGCTCTTCCCGAAGTGCGCGTCTCGACCGCGTGTTGGCTGCATATCGCGTCTTTTCCTTCGCCGCTGCCCGCCCTCTGTTGCGGCTGGTCGGAGAGTAGTGATGCGTTTCCGTGTCGGCTCGCACAAAGCTCGCAGCTGCGACCTCGTTCCGATCGTCGTCGAGCATAGCCGAGATATTGCTTTTGGCCATCGTGCCATCGCCACGCTCAAACTGGTTCGAAGTGCCCTGGTATTGAAATGTAAAGACCATGTTGTGCCTGAACATCAAGCCAGCCATGGCTGCGCCAGACCGCGGCGAACCAGAAGACCTGGTCCCGACGCAGAAGGCAAGTGAAGGCTGAAGGCGGCGACCAGCCAAACGAAGCAGGGCCGCATCTCCGAAGTTGGTGCCTGGTCTGCTCCGCCTTGAACTTCACTCGCGTCCACCACCATCTTTTCTCTCCTACCCCTCCGCCCGGCTCGACCCACACTCTTTTCTGTCGTCTCTTCACCTGAGCCCGGTACTCCCTAGGTCCCTTAAATCCCGATCGCCATTGTGTCCAGCTCGTTGTGAGCTCTCGTAGCCAGCCATGCCGACTTCGACCCTCTCGCTCTTCGCGCCTGGCGTGGACCAGATGATCTCGCAGCTGGAGCGCACTGTGTCGGCTGTGGACGGCGACGTCTCGTTCCGCTTTGCGCCAACACCCCTCGCCACCACGACGGCACCAGACGGCGCAGCAGCAACAGTGTGGAATGTGCGCGCACACGAGTTCGCTTCCATCAAGGGCCACACCACCACCATAGTCGAGGATCAGCGTTTCCTCGAGTCGCACAACTACTTTGCGGCACGCGACCAGTCGGGCGCTTATATCGAGTGTCATTTTGACCACATTGGCGCTCCCGCTACCTGCGTCAATCGCCAGCCAAAGCACCACACCACGTACACATCGACGTTCAAGCATGCGCGTGCGTTTGCCACCGCATACCACCACCGCGTTGCTGCCAAGAACCACAACTCGACCAGCTCGAGCAGCGCATCCTCGAGCCAGACCACTCCGACAGCAGCGGCAGCGGCTGTGGTTGCCACTGCGACGCCGGACGTCGCAGCGCAGGGCAGCGACGCGACACCGGACCAGAGCGCCGTCTCGAGCTCGTCTGGCACCAACTCGCGGGTCAACTCGACATCTGCCGCTGCCAAGGCCAAGACGCTTCCCGTGCTGCTGGTCACAGCCAGCTTGCTCTTCACTGCCGTTCTCACGCTGCAGCCTTAGGTGGGCCGAGCTGATTCCAAGCTCCCTCGTCGTGCGGACAAGGGCCGGTTGCACTGGTGGCGGCCTCTGCGGTCCTGCTCACGACTCGCGCATTCTCGACGTGGAGCACTCTCACTTTCGAATCCGATCCTTCCGCTTGCCGACGTGTGCTCGACGAGCTGAGCTGCGTCACCCTTTCCGCATCGATCTCGACCCGACCTCGCACATTCGTTCTTCCATTACTGGCTGGCCAGATAGCAATATAGCATGCGTCGATCCGCAAAAGCCATCGGCTTGTTGTTCCTGCGAGGGGGTGAGAGCAAAGAAAGGCTGAGCGTGCGCTGGTGATTCAATTTGCATTGCGCGCGGCGTCTTCGTCGTCAAGCACAAGCTCTTGATCGACGGTGCTCTCAGCTGCGGATGTGGTGGATTGTGCAGCGGGGCCTCGCTGCTTGAGTTTGCGGCGTGGAAGCGCGAGTTCGAGCGCCTTGACCCAATCGCGCGTCTGTGTCCAGGCAGCAAGGATCTCGACGACCTGGTTGACCGTGAGCACTTTTCGACCGACGAAGCTTTGCTCGGCCTTTCCGGCGGGGACGACTTCATCCTCGAGCGTCTCACCGCGTGCGCTGAGATTGCGCTCGACGGCGCGCATCATGTCTTGCGAGAGCGGTAATTTTGCTGCGCGGATGCCGAGACGGTCTGCCTTGGCGCGGCAGAGGCCCTTGTATCTGTTCTTGTCCACGATGCCGCCAATGATATATGTCTTGCCTGGCTCGAGTTCGGTCAGCGTGTCGTCCGTGTCGGCGGTGAGGTAGATGGCATCTGAACGTCGGATGCGATGCCGAGCCTGGCGAATTTGCTCTGAAGCCGGGTGTCTGCTACTCGCGTTCGTCTTGGCGTGTTCCGATTCTTCTGCCGAGTCGAGAGAGGGAGTTTGAGGATCGCCATGCAGCTCCTGAGACAATAGAGATTCGATTCCGCCTGGTTTGTAGATGGTGACGCGCTTCCAGCGCCTCCAGACCCCTCGAAGCTTGCCGTCCATTGCGCGACCGATGCTGCTGTTCTCGATACTCGCCGAGCTGACCGAAGAGGTGCCGATCTGGGATTCCGGCTGCGAAGTTGAGGCTGCATCGGGGACGAGTGAGAGTTGATCTGGATGAACATCTCGCAGGCAGTCCCGGGGCGCATCCTGGCCGGTGAGGATGATTTCGCCGAATGGCATTTCGGCATTTCTATTCGCAGAATAGAGGTACATGAGCTGTTGGGTCATACTAGAAGCCTCCTTGTCCATCATGAGCTCGTCAAAACCGCAGTCGATGACGAGCCGAGCGTCGAAGAACTGCTTGGGAGTTGCTTGTGAAGTAGCATGCTCGAGCCGGGAGCGCTTGGTCGCTGGAATCGATGCGTCTGCGGCGTGATCCAAGCCGTTAGATCCTATATCCTGTTGTGCTGCCAGATGTCGTGCTCTCTTGTTCTCCTTCTTCTTGAGCCGCTCGGCTGCGCGACGTTCGTGCTTGGTAGCCTCTAATTTTTGCTTGCGGGCGAGTTTCTTGGCAGCATTCTTGGACATGCCGGGCGGCGGCTGGATGGCAGGACCAGCGTGATGGATGCTGGGGCCAGCATGGGCATCGGTTCCGATCTCTTCCTGCTGCATGCGTGTTGTTGTGCTCGTTGCAGCCGTCAAGCGCGGTCGGTTGGGAGCTTGGAAGACCAGCAAGAAGACTGCTCGAGCTGCCCTCCAAAACCTTGTCGGTGCAAATCCGAGTCCCGAGCCCGCACCGCCTCCACCTCGAAGGGAAAGCGGAGGTGCGGATTTGATTTACAGATTCAGAGAGGCCAAATTGACAGAGGGCGGAGCGGCAAGAACTTAACGCGACGCGTGGAGTGGGCGCGCCCAGTCAGCCGAGAGGAGAGGAGAGAGGTGTTGGTCTTGCATCTGAGCTTCCGAGACGCCAACTCTTCCACCACACACTCATTGCGACAACATGGCAGCATCCGCATCCGCATCGTCATCCTCACCCTCATCCATACAGCTACGCTCGGCACCGCTGCCTCTCACGCAGTACCACCTGCTGGAGATCCCAAGCGAGCTTGTGCACCTCTTTGATCCACCGTCCAAACCGAGCGACGAACCGCCTTCCAAAAAGCGCCGGCAGGATCCAAGCAGGCTCACCATCAAAGGCAGGTACGACGATCAGGCGGTGCTCACCACCGAATCCCAGACGCTGGCACTGCGTGCCGTATCGCAATCCAACTCACTGCTACTGTGCAGCATCGACTCCGACGGCAACCCTTCCGCCGCATCTCTCGAGGCCGAGTCGAGCCTTTCGGTCCTACGCTTGCGCAGTAATGTCACCGACACGCTCGAGCTCTCACCCGTGGTGCCCCGACTCGACCGACTCGTTGGTCTGCTTAAGGCCTCGCAGTACCAAGGCGAAGAGGAGGAAGACCGACGTGCGACCAAGGCAGCAAGGCCGGTGCGCAAATACACGCCCAAGCAGCTGAGAAGCATTGTGCAGGCGAGCCCTGCTGAGCTCGACGCGGGCCTCATCCAGCATCACATCATCGAGATGGACGGATACATGCGCCACATCTCGCCCACCTGGACCGTCTCGGCGCTGCAGCTGCTCATCTCCCACCTCGACCTGCACGCACTCATTCCGGATCAGGTGCCGCTCAGGGAAACCGTGGAGGCGCTCCAATCCATGCACGGTCTTCGGCCGCAGGTGGTCACTGCGCTGCTCACCCAATTCTTTGGCTGCGTCAACACGCGCGATGCCGCAACAGCATCGAGCGCAGCAGACACCACCACTCCCACCACAGTCAAGCTGGACGTCAAGGCCATCGTCCACTTTCTGGGCATCGAGACGCTCAAGGCGAGCGCACGCATCGGGGTGCCGCTTGCGGACTTTCTGCGTACCTGGGCGCAATCGTGTCTCTCGCCCGACTTTGAGGCGCTCGCGCAACTCGAGCTGCTCTCAGGCTATTACCTGCTCTCGCCCGCACCCTCTCCGAGCGTGTCGCTCTACCCGAATCCGGCATCGGTGCAGATTCAATTCTACTCGCACCACGAGCTGCCCACCGAGCCGGCGGCGCGCTTCCAGGATCTCTTCCTCACGCGCGCCGCCTGGATCGCCTCGGACCTACTGCCGTTCATCAGCGAGCTGGCGCTCAACGACAAGAAGAAGGACAGCCTGCTGCTCAAATTCACGCGAGCAAGCAAGGCCAAGGTGCTCGACTGGGAACTGAGCGACGCGGAGAAGAGGGCATGGAACAAGGACAAGAAGGTCATCGGCACCGACGGCAAGCCCAAGAAGGTGTGGAGAGACGTGGTCATGTACTCGGCGCGAGTCAAGTACTGAAAAGTGTGCTGCTGTACCGTAGCGAGCCAAGTTACTCGAGATGTGTGGTGCATGCATCATAACCTCGCCTTGTGGTCGGCCTGATGAGCGTTTAAATGATTTACGTGTGAGCCTGCCGCCGAGCCAGCGCAACAGCCTTTTTTTTGGAATTCGAGTTGGACGGCATTTTGACTGCCGCTCTTGGCAGCAGAGGCACACGTCAAAGGAATGTCGTCTTGAAGGGGCGCCACGAGACATGTCACCTGCATGTCGCAGATCCGCACGAAGCTCGACCCTCGTTGCTGCTTCTTGCCACTGTGCCCCGGCTTGCGATGCAGGCCCGCATCCGCTCTCATGCGAGGATGAGCTGTCTCGTGTGGCAAGGCGATCCTGCACTCCTGGCGGGCAAGAGCATACCTCGCGGCACGTCCGTGTAGTGTTGTTCGCTGCATGGATGGGCTTGGGCCCACGCCGCTCGGCCCGCTCGCATTCCCCCCTCTGCGCGTGCCTCTTGCCGCGACCATGCGTGCTGCTAACTCAAAGCCGCCCGCTGATCAACATGGATTCCCCCGCTCACGCCCACAGCGTACAGTAGCACGATCTGACGGCACGCTTGCCTCGCGAATGGTGTCGCGGTGGTCACTTTGGCACGCCAAGGCGGTGCTACAACCATGAGAAGCTGCCCCAACAGACTCCTTCCTTCCTTTCATATGAGCGGCTGATTCCAATCCCATCCCATCCTTTCCTCTCCCAACTCCACTATTTTGCTTCCCTTCGCATCGTTGCTGCTCTTCACGTCGTTCTTGTCTACCCTGGGTTCACCATTGACGAATCACACCCACGATGAAGCTGAGCATCGCCACCGTAGCCGTGGCGCTCGCCGCGGTATCTTCGACATGCATTGATGCGCTGCCGGTGCCGCTCCTGTCGCGAGCACCAGCGCCGGACGTGTACAACGTCAACGTCAGGGATCTGTATCCTGAAGACACGCTGTTCGACCGTGCACGCAATCTCTTCTACCAGTCGAACCTGTGGAAGGGCCGCGTGTCGGTGTGGAACGTGGCGGACAATTCGCACTTCAACGTGCTCATCCCCGGAGTCTCCTCGGACGGCAACGGAGACCAGCAGATGGCGGGACTGTCGATCAACGGAGCAGGCGACAAGCTGTTTGCAGTGGCCAAGAATGCGGCCGCCTTCCGTTTCGGAGCGGGGCAGCGCAAGGACGGCGCCGACTCGTTCCACCGCTTCAACCTTCCCGTCAACGCGCAGAGCACGCCCGCATGGAGTGTGAGCCTCAACGGAGTGCAGAACGAGTTTGAACAGCAGCGCGGCTCGATCCCGTTCGGCCCCGTGGACTCGGCGCAGGATGCACAGGACAATTCGTACGTCGTGTTTGCGCTCGGCATCCCGGCCATTGCCAAGGTGTCGCCGGATGGCCGCACCATCACTCCCTGGTTCGCTGAGGCGTCCAACGGCAGCGAGCGACCCGGCTACACGGGAGTCGCTTACATCCCCGAGGACAATGTGGTGGTGGCATTCGGCGGACCGAGGCCGCTCACCGCGTTTGATCTGAGCCAGCCTACACCTACCGCGATCCCGGTTCGGCTGACGGGCGAGGACTTTGGCGGACTGGACGGGACCGAGAAGCTGCACGGCATCCGGGTCAACGGCAAGACGAACCTGTTTGGTGCCAAGGCGCCGCTGGCGTACCGCTTCGAGTCGTCGGACGGCTGGAGGAGTGCGTCGGTACGGTCGTCGACGCGCGACGAGTTCAAGAGCAACTCTCTCACCGTGGTCACCGAGGCCAACTTTGACGGCCAGCAGCAGATCTACGGCGGCGGCGCCTACTTTGGCGAAGGAGCCAACGGCGGACGCACGCAGTTCCCGCTCTATCGCATCTACAACCTTATTTGAAAATTGTGTTTCCTAGTTCCCCATCTCTTCCCCCCCACCCAGTCCGCGCAACCTGGTCCCGGTCCTGGTCCTGGTCCTCGTCCCGTCCCCGTTCCCCGTCTCGTTCTGCATGTTCTGACTCGTCCTGACTCCTTTGCACATGGCTGCCAGGCTTTGCTGAGCTCGCTCGCATCTGGCAGGCGTGTGTGGCATTGCTGTTAGCTCGCCCGGCCCCCCTGGCGTTGATGCCAGTTGGTGGTGCTGTGGCTGAATCTTTACTCTCTTTTCATCAAACCGTCCAAGAGGGTTGTGTGGAAGAGACGGCGCGGTGACAACGCCTGTGCCTGCGAAAAGGTTGTCACTTGGGCTTTCAGCTGGGAGCTGAGCAGCGGGGGACTGCGGAATCTCACAGACAGCGTTTTGGCACTCAAGGATGGCGTCGCCGATACCGGCTTGGTACACTGTCTGCTGAGTGAGGTGGGGTGAGACTGGAGATTGGAATGTGGAGCCTTGTTGGGTGACGCAGCCGAGCGGCGATGGCGGCGATGCGTGCAGAGCCTGACAGCGTTCATCAGGGTCGGATCGACGCAGCGCTGGAAAGCAGGATCGGGACGGGAGCGGCTGCGACGTGCTCGTGCATCTGTGATGGAGCCAGAGTGACGGCGCATCTCGGAGCGGAAGTTTGGATTCGGCGTCCAGATGGCATCACCATGTTCCAGACAAAGCTCGACTGGTCTGGCAGCGAGGCGCAGCAAGCGCCAGGCGCAGGCAGTCTGCGATCCTGGCGCTTGGAACCGCTGGGATCGCATCTGGAGCCCAGTCGGGTGACTGGCGAGGTGCCTGAATTCGGACGCCGGGAGCGCGTGCGAAATGCGCAATGCATCATCGCACCGCTCGGCTCGATCCAGACTGTCGGGCGCGTCCGAATGCCTCGGAACTTTGTCAGTCTGCGAGTCTCGATCGGCAGTCTGTATTCGCGATCTCGAACAATCGATTACAGCTCAATTCAGTCGCTCAAGTCGAAGCGGGGTCGACTACAAAAATTTAGAGTGTGCATGCAGCGAAAGGGCGGCTGCCCTGCGCTTCACCACCAGCAGCATCGGATCGTCCGTGCTCCGTGCTCACAGGCAGGCGTCCGAGCTGAATCATGGCTCCTCCGACTTCACGTCGAGGTCGAGGTCGAGGTCAAGTCGAGTCGAGTCGAGTCGAGAAGTGCGGGTGCCAACTTTGCAGAGCTGCCCAATTCATGCGCCTTCCCGGCCTCCAGAGCCAAGCACGCCAACGTTGCTTTTTTGGGATCCGCGGTCTGAGCACCAAACGGCACGCTTCACTTTTTCGTCGGTGGTGACTGTATGTTGTGACGCTGTCTGCACTCCCGACATCCTTCGTCCTTCCCATCAACGACCAACACGAGAGCCCACCGCATCGATTCATCACCACCACCACCATCCTTACTGCCACTTTGGTCGCTCTATCCAGCCTCGGTATCACAACCTTATCTCTTCGCCACCTTCCGGTTGATTTCGTTTCGAATCCGTCCATTGGCGCAGTCACGTCCATCTCCACACTTCATCGCCGCCCGGTCAGTGCCCACCATGGCCGCCACCGCCGCAGCCTCCTTAGCCAACAAGCGCAAGCCGTCGTTCTCCGACAACTCGGACTCGGACTCCGATTCCCCCTCCTCGCCATCCAAGAAACACTCCACCACCTCCTCCGCAAAGCAGTCCGCCAGCCAGCAGCTCGTCCCCGTCCCCGGACAGCCGGATGCGCCCCTCGTCACAAAGCGCACGCTCCAAAACAGAAAGGCACAGCGCGAGTTTCGCAAGCGTCGCGAGGCGCGCGTGAGAGAACTCGAAGAGCGATGCCGCCGCTTCGACCAGATGGGCCTAGAGGCAAACACCGAGCTGCAGCGACTCGCACGCAACCTCAAGGAGGAGAACGAGGCGCTCAAGTCGCTCATCGCACGTCTCGGATTCGCTCACATGATCCCCGGCGTGCTCGAGTCCGTCACCGCACACGACCAACACAATCCTCACCACATCCAACACTCGCAACACGCTCCCCCTCACCACCATCCGCAGTCCTTTGCCCCCCTCGACCTCGGCATGGAAGCCTGGGCGAGACAGCCCGCACCAGCCTCTTCCATCTCGGCTCCACCTCTCCACCAGCTCGGCGCTCCTATCCCCGCACCAGCTCTCGACCAGAACAGCTCTGCCACCGCCTCGAACACCAAGCAGTCCAAGCGATCCCGCGCCTCCACTTCCACAACAAATACCTCCGCCTCAGCCGCCGTCTCCTCCCTTTCTCACATGCCCGCATTCACTGAGCTGCTCCCCACCACCGCAGGCAACGTCAACCCCAGCCTGCTCAGCGACAGCTCCTCCAACCCTTCAAAGCATTCGCTCCCGGGCACTACCGCCGCCATCGCCATTCCTGCCACCAACAAGTCCACCACCACCGCCAGACCCATCCACGACAATAGCACCTTCGACAACGATTGGTTCGCTCAGCTCGCGCAGTCCGGTCACGACAAGGACGACGCCGACCTCGACGACAGCGCTGCCAAGCTCGAAAAGCCCACAAACACCAACACGCTCCCCACCGATCGCACATCCATCAACCCCATCCTCTCCCTCAACCTCGGCAACAGCAACGACTCCAAGCCCAACGCAAAGCCATCCGACGCTCTCAACGCCAACTCAACGCTCACCGGCTCCGCCATGCTCGGCGCCAATGCGCGCGACTTTGGCCTCGGTCTTGCCAGTGCTCTAGGCCTCCCAGCCTCCTCCGCACCAGGCTCCAACATCTTCCCCATGCCTATGCCCACCCACCAGAACGGCGCTCTGCTCAACCCCAACCCCATCCCCTTCGCCTTCAATCTCAGCGACAACAAGGCTCCCGGCGACCAGAGCTGGTGGTCTCAGGTCGCAGGAAGCGTGCTCGAAGGCGACGACAACGTCCTCGACGAAAAAGCTCAGGCAGTCGCACAGGCTACCGGCGCTTCGAACAACGGCGCCCCTTCTCCCTTTGACCTCTCTGCATTCCTCAACGGCGGCCTCACCCCCGGCGGCGGATTCACCTTCGGCAGTCAATCCAACAACGATGCCGACGATGCCAACGAGCCGCAGAAGAGCAGCTCCGCAAGCAGCGCCACCCTCGGCGACGACCCTGTCAAGCCAAACAACGGCAAGGCTGGCGAAACCCAGTCGTTGACCCAGGCAGAGCATGCACAGATGTTCCTTCGCCTCCTCGAGGCAAAGATGGTCAAGCGCAACCCAAGCCCATATGCTCAGCTCGGCTTCCAGCCGCCCATGCACCAGCAACAGTACGCCGCATCCCAGCAAGCTGGTCCGAGCTTCTCGGATGCCAGCTCGTCCTCCTCGGCTTCCTCGTCGTCGAACGACAAGGCCGCGTTCAAGCAAGAGGACGACTCGTCGCTCTCGCCCATCAACGTCTACTCGCGCCTGGCTCAGCATCCCGCCTTCCTCTCCACTAACGCGACCGAGCTCGAGGAGCTCGTGGATTCGATCAGCTCGTCGCAACACCAGCGCCAGCAGTCACAGTCGCTCTTCCAGTCGCCTTTCAACAAGCGCAGAGCCTCGCCCGCCAAACCAGCGCCTGCGCTCTACCCTCCGTCCGCATCCGGTCTCACCCCGAGCATCTACGGGCCCAACGGCGCAGCTGCGCTTGCCAGCCGCTCGTCGTCTTCGGCCAGCTCGCATGGCGGCAAGGACCTCGAGGTGGACGAGACTGCAGTCACCAAGATGCTTGGCTTGCTTGACCGCAAGACCTCGCGCGAAGCTGCGACCGCTGGTGGCGGCGGTCTCGGCTTCTGAGTTGCTGCGTTTGCTCTCTCTATCCCTGAATGTTGTCATTGCATCCACTTTGATCCCACCGATCTCCTGTCCTCTCGTCCTCAGTCCCCCTGTCACATGTTTTTGGATCCTCGTCTCCTTTGTCGCATCGTGTCTCCATCTGCTCGTCTCGCCCTTTCGCAGCTCGCTTCGTCGCTGTCCACCGCTTGCCTTGTACATCTAGGATCCATCGCGCAATTTGCCCTTTCCACCGCTGCTCATCCATCTTCAATCGTGCGCTTTGAAGGAGATAAATCCCACCGAGCCAGGAGATGTGGCCGACACAGACAGTCGCAAAAAAATCTTCGAGTTGAGGTCTTTGATTGACGAGAGCGATGAGACAAGTTTCAGCAGAGCGCATGACGCTCTGCATCAGCTGTGAAGCGCAATCAGAGGTTGGCGGTGAACTGGACACCCTTGGAGATGTTGCCGTTGAGGTCGGCGACAGCCTTCTTGATGAGCTCCGACTCGTAGTCGTTGAGCTTGCCCAGCGGCAGGATCTTCTCGACACCGTTGGGGCCGAGCTGGAGAGGCACCGAGAAGAAGGCGGTGTCGTTGCCGATGACCGAGGTGACCTCCTTGGCACCCGCAGCGTCGGCAGTGAGGTCGACGTAGCCCATCTCGGGGTGGGCGAGCGCCTTGCCCGAGGCCGCCTCGAGCACGGCGATGGCGAAGCGGGCACCGGCGTAGGCCATGGAGAGCGTGGCGGAACCGGCGCCGTCCTTGGCCTTGACCACCTCGTCACCGCCGAACTGGATGCGGTTGGTGAGCTGCTCGATCTTGTCCTGGCCGACCGAGATGGGCGGCTGGCTCTGGCTGAGGAGCGGCACGATGGTGACACCCGAGTGACCGCCGACGACAGGAATGCGGTAGTTGAGCGACTCGGTGGGCTTGCCAGCAGCCTCGGCGATGAAAGTGGAAGCACGCACGACATCGAGCGTGGTCACACCGAAGAGACTGCGTGCGGGGCGAAGGCAAAGAGCGCGCTAGACAATGTCAGTTGGGTACGCGGCATGGATGCTGAAATGGTGCCGAGTTGAACTTACCGCTTGGGGTCGTAGACGCCCTTCTTCTTGAGGACCTCGGCGACGATGGGCACGGTGGAGTTGACAGGGTTGGAGATGACAAGCACAAAGGCCTTGGGCGAGTGCTCTGCGATGCCGACGGCGATGTCGCGCACGATACCGGCGTTGATCTGCGAGTCGGACCGGTGCGATGTTCCAGTGAAGGGACGGGATTTTGTGAGGCCGATCAACGACCGATCAAGACACCGGAGAGGGTGCAGCCGAGCCAATAGCGCAGGCAAAGGGATGCGCACAGTTGCGAATGCAAGATTTGCGAGCGAATTTGTTGGGTGGCGTAGAAGCGAAAAGCAACAACAGGTGTCAGTCGAGCTGTGTCATGCTAGAGCTCTAGCAACCACAACGGCGGCGCAGCGCGAATCGACCATCCAGAGCACTTTGCGACCGACGAAGAGCCAGTGCATCGATGCAGCGCAGCGAACCATGCCCTGACAGAAACCCTCCCGACTCGCTGACGAGTTGCGGCGGTGGACCGCAGGCGGTAGTAGGCCCAGGCGGAAATCAGGGTCGGCGAGGCGAGATTTCCGAATTGAAAGGGCAGCAGAGCGCGACCGCATTCCGTTGGCCCAAGCTCAGCTGGCTCGCCGCGCATGGACCAACAAATTCGACTTTGGGCTCCCCCCCAAATTTGGACGCCCAGGCGCTGTGCTGCGCCGCGTGGACTGCCGAGCGCATATCGATCGGTAGGCGTGTTGGGAGGGCCGGGCGCTGCGCTGCTGCGCTGCTGGCCCGCAGGCCGCACGGCTCGTCGACTGTGCTGCCCATGGAGGCAGGTCGAGCTGGGTCGAAGCGCTCCGAGGCTGCGGGAGGCTTCCGTCCATCTGGTCACGACAGTGTATGTACTCACGTTGAAGAGGTCGTCGCGGGTCATGCCGGGCTTACGGGGGACACCAGCGGGGATGACGACAATGTCGGCGTTCTTGAGCGCCTTTCCGAGGCCACCGTCGGCGGGGAGGTAGCCCGTGACCACCGAGGGGGTGTTGATGTGAGACAGATCGGCGGCGACACCGGGGGCGTTGACGCTGTTCGAAGAAGGCAGGAGTCAGCTTGAGATGAATCTCGACCGAATCGAACACGCCGCGCACGGCTCTGCGTCGAGGACACTTACACATCGTAGAGGGCGAGGTCGGTGACGAGCGTCGACTGCTTGAGCAGCAGAGAGAGAGGCTGGCCGATACCGCCGGCAGCACCAATAACAGTAGCCTTGACCATTTTTGCGAAGGAAGAATGTGACGGGGGAGGAGAAGATTGTCTAGTTGCGAGTGCGATGGAGTTGGGAGAGAGGCAAGGGCATGTCCGGAAGACTTGGAGGTGCTTTGAGCTGCTTCTGACGAGCCGGGCTGACCGTGCGGGAAACTCCACACTGGGCAGCGGGCAGCGGGCGGCGCGCGTGCGGATCAGTATGCGCGCTTTGCTCCCACTGCGCTGGCTCAGCTCCCGCAGAGGCCAGCTGTCTCCGAGGTGTGGAGACATCCGCGCCCTCGGCACTCGCATCCTCACATCCGCACATCGTCAGTCTGGGCACCACAGCATGCTCGTTGTGCCGATTCCGCGTCGGGCGGTTGGGCGGGCAACACCGGCGCTCAGCGGATTCACGCGCTCCTTTCCGCTTCGAGTGCTCGCGCATTCACACGGAGGCGCCGATCGCGCCATCCTAGTGCCGGCGTATTCCGGGTTAAAGATGGTCTCTGTTAGGATTTGCCCGAGTTCGATCTACCGGGAACTCAAATCTGTCCCGATAATACCATGCATCCCGATCCAGATCAAGCATTCCCTGAACGCCTCTACTCACCGTTATCCCGAACCATCGGCCTTGATACGAAGTGCGCAACTCATGTACGTCGACATGGCAGCCAGTCCATTCTAGGAATTTCAATGCCAACCAGAATCTCAATGCCAATCACTCGAAAGCTCTCGAGCCTATTCAACTCGATTTGTGACGGGACCTATAGACATTATGGGTAAAACGGCTAAGAAGAACGATCGTGGTGTTCGAGCACCTTCGTGTCATGCTCCGATCACGAGGACGACATCTGGAGCTTGTTGCCAGACAGACCGCCCGAGCCGGAAGAGCGGCGAGAGCCAGGGCGAGTGCCTCCAGGCGAAGCGGGCTGCGAAGTGCCGGGGGGGCCGAGCTTTCCGACCTTCAGACCCTCATCCAATCCATCGAGCGCATCCATGTCGTCGTTGTCGAGCTGGAAGTCGAAGAGCTGAGCGTTCGACTCGATGCGGTGCTTCGTAAGACTCTTGGGGAGGATGATGTTTCCATGCGCGAGACCCCACTTGAGCAAGATCCTGAAGCGTACGAAGCGTAAATAGCGTAAAGAGTCAGTAAACGAGCGCGAGTCGAGGTGTGGAGGCCGAGAGGCGACGATGAGGTACTTACTGTGCGGGGGTCTTGCCGTGCTTGGTGGCGATGGCCTTGATCTCGGGGCGGTCGAGCGCCTGGCCCTGAGCCATGGGCGAGTAGGCCTGGATGTGGATGCCGCGCTCGATGCAAGCCTCGCGGAGCTCCTCGTGGGCGAAGAAGGGGTGCGACTCGATCTGGTTGACGGCGGGCTTGATGCGGCAGTTGGCGAGCAGGTGGTCGAGGTCCTCGACGTCAAAGTTGGAGACGCCGATGGTCTTGATCTTGCCGGCGTCGACGGCCTCCTCGAGCGCCTTCCAGGCCTCGAGACGCTTCTCGGGGCCCATGGTGCCGGGCGAGTGCATGAGGTACATGTCCATGTACTCGACCTGGAGCTTCTTGAGCGAGTCCTCGATGGCGGCGGCGGCCTTGTCGTGGTCAGCGTCCCAGAGCTTCGAGGTGATGAAGATCTCGGAGCGGGGCACGTTGTTTGCCTGGGTCCACTCGGCGAGGGCGCGGCCGACGGACTCCTCGTTCATGTAACGGGCAGCTGTGGTGGGTAAAAGGCGCGTTGCGACAGGTCAGTCTGGTGTTCTAGCTGGGACACACGATGCAAGAAGCCAAGATGAGCGGCTGCAAGCGCTGAGGAATACATACCCGAGTCGATGTGGCGGTAGCCGGCGTCAAAGGCCCACTTGCAGGCGTTCTCGGTGGAGCCATCGTTGGGGGCCTTGTAGACACCCAGGGCGACCTGGGGGATCTCGACGCCGTTGTTGAGCTTGACGCGCTGGGTGGAGATGTTTCCGGCGATGATGCCGCTGGCAGTGACCTTGGACATGATGGGCAAAAAGAAGTTGGTTTTGGATGCGAAAGGAAGAGGGGGGAGGAAGAGCAATGGATGGGTAAGAAGGAACGGTTGTGGTTCGGGCTTGGCGAGGTTTAAGTAGCAGGTCGATCGTGCAAGTGAAGCCAGCGGGAAGTCGCGCACGAGCAGGCATGAGCAGCGGAAAGTCTGAGAAGACGGCCGACGTGGAGCAGCGAACTGGCGGCACGGGCACGGGCACGGGCACGGTGCAAGGCAAAGACCGGCGCGAATCTGGCTCAAGGTTGGGCGCTAGGTGAGGCAAGTGCGCATGCGCTGCGATCTGGGCGCCTTCCAGCGTGGCTGCTGCGGTGGCACGGAGCGACAGGACAATCTCATCGAGGCGCGGCGGGCAACGCAGTGCAGCGGCGCCGATTGAATGGGATGCGGCTGATTGCAATTGTGCTTGTGTGGGTCGAGCGAGGGGTCCTGGGTTTCGAATTGGGGTGCCACGGCGCAAATGCTCGACACAAGCCACACACCGAGACGGGCCGAAGTAGCTACGACGGCATACGCACACGGTACGCTGCTGGCTGCAACGCCGACGACGGCGGCATCGAACGACAGCAGCAGCAGCAGCAGCAGGACGCAGATCCCAGCGGGCGTGCAGCTGATGATGGCGCATGCGCATTGCGTTCGTCGATTCGAGAGCTGATGCGACCGAGGCCCTTGCACCCTATCCGCGAGCGGAAGGCGGAACGAATCACAAAAAAAAAGTGTCAGGTCAGCGGACCAGGCAAGCGGATCTGCAGAGGCTGGGCGAGCTGGATACGGTCATCGAGCATCGATCGTGCATTCACTTCGAATGCATGCACGCGTGCAGAGCGCTCGTCTTGGGCGAGAGCGTGCCCGCTCGAGCCACTCTGGCAGCACCAGACGCGCATCTGGACAGCGGCGGTGGCCTGAATTTGCGCCTCGGTTGGAATTTTTTTGTTTTGACACGAAATCGATCCCTTGAATTTTCTGACGCAGAGGCATGGGAGCAGAGGAGCGCGCTGCAGCGCATCACTCCTGCTTGTCGAGACGGTGACGGTATTGTACATGAGCTCGATTTTCGCTTGGCCTCCTCCACCGCTCCAGACCGGTGCGAATCGAGAGCAAGAGCAAAAGCTTCTTCCTCACAGTCTCAGCTTTGGATACATGTCCAACTGCCGATCGGCTCGGGACATCTGTTTGGCGCTGTCCGACCGATCGGAGGCTGCACTGGTACGAGGCAAGGCCATCTTCTTGCTAAGGTCGCAAATGGCTGCTGGATCTCATCACTTTGCGCACGCGTGGGTTTGACAGCCGCCCACCTGGTTGGCGGCCGGTGCAGCGCACCCTCGAGTGCACCCGCCCTCGCACCCGCATCCGCACCCTGACGGGCCACACGAGCCTGCATCCAGCAAGCTCCTTCGGAGAATTTCGCTCCTCCTCAGCTGACCTGGCGCGAGTGCCGCTCCTCGATAGCCACACCTCTTCCGCCTGCATCGTACATCGTCCACCTCGAGCTTCTGCGGCATCACAGGCGGCCGTGGCTTCGCCTTGGCATCAGTCCATGCCACCAGATCAAGGCGCCGGAAGAGGGTTCTCGGACGTGCAGTTGGCCGCCTGCCGAATCGGCTCTTCATCCCACCGGAATCCAGCCGAGTCTTGGCCTGCTTCTGCCGCCCGCTGTTTGCTTCGTGCTTGCATGCCATCGATAGCGTGACGTCACCCAAACCACGTCGAACCCTTTCCGTTCGCACCTCTGCACACCATGAAATTCTCGGTACGCATCAATGCTCGGCTCGTCTGCGGTTTGCCCTTGGACGGCCGTGTACCTGAAAACCTCGCGCTTCAACCACATGGCCCACAGTGATCAATGCCGGCCAATGCCAAATTCTTTCAGTTTTGCCGAGCAATGCGCTCAACTTTCGACAGACCGGTACTGTATCTGGTACAATTACATGTCGGCATGCCCCGATGGCATAGCCAGACGAGAAATAAGCTACAGTGAAGCCGACTTCAGCCTGTCAGATGTGGCAGCTTACAAAGTACAAGTACACGAGGCGAGGTGAGGCGAGGCCACTCGTCGTGGCGCCCTCCTGACATCGGGCCGATGCGTTCCCGACGCGCGAGATCGTCGCCGAGACGCGACGCTCCTATTGTCCCTGCTCATCCGGCTCCTCCTCCTCCTCCTCCTCCTCCTCTTCTTCTCCTTCTTCATCATCGTCATCAGCGTTGCCGGCGTTGGCAGCGAGGCTCGCAACAAGCGCCTCCAATTGCGCTTGCAGCGACGCCGCATCGCGATCGTCCGAGTCACCTCCCTCTACCTGCTCCTCGTCCGCGTCTCGAACAGCCTGGGCCCCATTTGTGTCTCCATCATCTCTGGCTCGCTCGTGCGCACTTGCCACGTCTGGGTCCACCTCCATCTCTTCCGGCTGCGGTGGCTGGTCGGGCAGACCTCCTGCACCCGCATCGCTTTCCACATCCGCTGCTGCAACGGCACCCTCGCCTCGACCTTGTCCAGCGTCGCCGCCCTGAGCTTCCGCTTCGTTCTCCTGATGCGCCTGCAGCGAGGCCGTGAGCTGCTGAAGAACCGCAGAAAGATCCATCTCCTCCGCGTCTCCTTCCTCCTCCTCCTCTTCCTCTTCTTCCTCTGCTTCCCGCCCCTCTGCACTATTCGCCGCTCCTTCGGATCCCTTCGCAGGCGGAGTTGCGGCGCCAGAGGGAGCCCCCGCACTTCCCCCGTCCGCTGACCTCGGCTCCTCGGCGTGGCCTTCGGCGTCTGCTTCTGGCAATGAGTCCGGCTCCGCCTCGGCTGCTGCGATGGCACGCTCGTCCGCCTCGTTGTCGGATTCCTCCGAGTCGTCCTCCTCCGCACCTCCAAGCGCCGACGTGAGTGCACGGATGGCATCCTCGTACTCGGCCAGGTCGATGCCCTCCTCCAACTCGCGCGTCTCGTCGCCTTCTTCCGCCACGCTCGCTGCCGCTTGACCTTCCGTCTCGGCAGGTTTGGGCGCAGCATTCTCGTCGGTAACGGCCGGCTTGCTCGCAGGATTCGGCGCACTTCCGATCTGTTGCAGCGCTGCCGCAAGTGTCTCCGACACCGCCGAATCCAAGTCCTGCTGTGGCGCAGTGCCAGCCAAGCTCGACAGCGCAGATGCAAGCTGCGACGACGCCGACGCCGCTGCTGAGGGCGTAGGCGCAGTCGCACGTGTAGGCGCCGCGGGAAGCGCTCCCGATGCGCCCATCGCGGGCATGTTGGCGGCGCGTGCGGCAGCCGCAGCTGCGGCGTTGCTGCTCAGCTGGCCGAGCAGCGAATTGGCGAGCACCGGATTGATGGGGGAGCTCAGGTCGTTGAGCATGCTTGCCAGCTGCTGCATCATCGTCGGCTCGCTCGTCGTCGGCAGCGGGAGCGACGTAGGTCCCTTGGCCACCGGCAGGCGGCGTTGCGCAGCATTCGTGCTGCTCGCGACGCCCATCCTTCCATGCGCGGCTGGGCTCGCTGCCACGGCGGACATCGACGCATGCGGTCGCATGTATTGCGGCATGGCCGCCGCCGCCGACTGCGCCGCTGCCGCCGCAGTGGCGGTAGCAGCAGCATCGTGATAGCCCGTCTGCGTCAAGAGGTAGGCGAGCATCTCCTCGGCCGGGCCATCGCTGGGTCCCGAACGGATGAGCTGGTAGAGCTGCTTGACCGAGTCTGCGTCCAGCTTCTTGGCCGTTCGTTTCTGGTACTCGAGGATGATCGACGCCGCCGATCCGTTCTGGAATATGCTGCTCGCAGGATTCGCCAGCGGCGCCGCGCCCGGCTGCCCGTATGGACGCGGCCCCGCACGCGCACCTTTGCCGGTCGGTCGCAGGCCAGAGTCGCCGACGTTGCGATAGGCCTGACTGTCCTTGAGCGGGCTGACGGCCAGCACTTCGCCGTTGAGGCCCGGTGTGACCATGGGGTGGTCTCTGCCCACCTGGGGCCGGCGCGTCGGTTTTCGGGATTCGCCAGGACTCGACCATGATGGATTGATGCGATACATGCTACCGGTCTTGAGCAACCTGCCTCTCTTGAATGCCTTTTGCAATGCCTGATGTGCGGACGGGCGGAACTTCTTGGTGAGCGGATAGGTGACCTGCATCCAGTTGAACAACGTGCGTGGCGGTGCTTCGCCCATGATGCGCAGACCCTCGACGATCATGTCTTCGTACGAGGGCAGCGTGCTGGTGCCCAGTGGTCCCTGAACGATGACAGGCTCGGGCTCGGGCGACCAGGACGCGTCTCGATGACTGACCATGCCGGGAGACAGACTCGTGCCTGCGCCAGTCGGATAGGTGGGCGTAAAGACTGGATTGGCGCTGGCGCCTGTGAGGATGGCGATCGGATCGTTGAGGGCAGCGGGACTGCTCGATGATGACGGGGCGGATGTCGCAGCTGTCTGTGACGGGCTTGCTTGGGGCGAGAGCCGCTTCTTTGCCTCTTCGAGCTGCTGCAAGAGACTGGCGAGAGCGCCGCCTTGGCCTTCGGCTGCTGGTAGGCCACTTGTCGACTGTGCATTGTTGGAACTGGCGGGGAAATTTGGATCCTTGTCTTGGCCTGCGAGACTCGACAGCATGGCGGCAATGTTGCCGATCGGTAGAGCTGCCGAACTGGAGGCCGAGGTGGGAGCAGCCGCAGCGGGAGCGAGCGGCAAGCCCTGAGGGCCCAGCATGGTCGTGTGCGCCGAGGATGACGAGCCCAGGATAGCAGCGATCTTGTCGGAGATATCTTTGCCGGCTGCAGGCGTCGGCGAGGCTGCGGTGACGGGTGGGTTGCGGTCACTCGAAGTCGCCTGTGTGCGCGCGATGGCACCTCTGGATTCGCTCGCGCCAGTCCGCCTTGCAGGTGTTGACGCGGCTGCGGGAGGAGCGATGGCTCGGGCCGTTGCAGCCGCGCTGCCAGGAAGACTTCCGCCAAAGTGGGCGGCAATGGCCGCTGCAAGGGCAGCGTTGGACGGCATGGGGCCGTCGCCGACAATGCTGCGGAGTGCAGCCGCTGGTAAGGATGGCGGTGCGATGGATGGTTGACGTGCTTTGGCGGGGGCAGAGACGCTGGTGCGCAGAGCTGATGCACTGGATCCCGAGAGCGCCGGCGGCAGGGGAGCGCCGTTGGGCCCGCGTGCTGGCTGAGACTGTTGGCGGACCATGGCGTTGATCGAGTTGATGAGGTTGGTGAGGGAGGCGTTCTGTGCGGCGTCCTTGGGGGGCGGGCGGGCTGGAGACTGGGCAGTGGTGGATGCCGACCGGGCTGCAGTCGATGTCGTTGCGGGCGGTCGTCGGGGCAGAGACGACACGGTGGGCGTGGATGGGGGGAGGGCGGTCGGAGTGGAGGTGACGGAACGCGGCTGTGGCGCACGTGTTCGCGCATAGATGGAGGCGGTAGTGGATGGAGTGGATGTGCCCGAGTTAAGCAGAGAGTAGACGTCCTTGAGGCTGAGGTCGGAGGTGGAGGTGGGCCTGGACGACTCGATGCGCTGGCGCGCCTTGAGGCGGTCGATCTGGGTGTGGATGTGGTTGGGATAGATGCGCGCCTGGCGATAGAGCGCCGACGAGCCGATGGGCGCGGCACTTAGGTCGTGCAGCTGTCTCTCGAGCTGCTTGACGAGGTCGATGAGCTCGGACTTGTGGAGCAAGGAGAGATACTCGTCGCGCGTCGAGGCGGGCAGCTGTGTGCCCGGGACGGCGGGTACGAGGTTGAGCGGGCCGACGCCGGCCTGGCGGGAGAGTGGGCTGCCCGGCTTGGGTATATTGGTGACGGTGATGCCGGAAGCGGTGTTTGTGGATCTGGCGGTGGCCGGCAGTGTGGAGAGCGGACGCGCGGTGGTGGATGCAAATGAGCTCGACGGCTGGGCTGGGCTCGAGGACGCGGGCGACGCGACGGCGGACGCAGCAGATGCGGCGGATGCCGAGGTGGGTGGCGCGAAGCTGGAAGTAGGAGTCGGACGAAGCTTCTTGTTGGCGAGGTCGACCGACAAGGGCGACTGCCAGGAACGCTTGTGCGACAGGGTGGCGGCGCCAACGCCCGTGGCAGATGGAAGCGGCTTGGAGGGCGAAGCGTACTTTTGGCGCGTTTCCTGGGTTGGATAGGCGGTGGCGAACGACTCGGAGGCGCCTGCCTGAGCAAGCCTTGGCGCCTTGTACGGCGATGGCAGATGGATCTGCTTGGACGCCGAGGCGGAGTGCGTGGCGGAAGGCGTGGCTGCTGCTCGGTCGGGTGCGCTGCCGAGTGGCGTGGGCGGCAGAAGGCGCGTGGGCGTAGCGATGGCGTTTGCGAATGGCGTTGCACTGGTTGTTGCAGGCGCCGATGATGGCTGGGCAGCATTGGCGGCGCGTGGCAGCGAGACCGACGACTGGGATGGCGGACGCGTGGATTGGGACGCGACTGCCGTGGCGGTGGCGGGCGCGATGGTCGGGGAGCCTGGTGGTGAGGCGAGGTCGATGGGCTTGGCCAGCGTGCCGAGGTTGTGGGAGCCAAAGTCGGTCGCGGCAACGGCCGAGGAGGCGCTCACGATGGCGGGCGAGGCCGAGGCGGATGGATCATGGCGACGCGTCGTAGATGCGTCGGTGGATGCGTGGATGGCATCGCTGGACGACTGGCGCGTGGGCGGTGTATGCGCGAGTGGTGGTGGGGCTGATGATGGAGCGGGCGAGGGAGACGGCGCCGTTGCGGCGGTCATGTCGGGCTCGATCGGCGAGCAAGGTGCGGCGCCGGATTGCGAGCTCTTGGTGGGATGGTGAATACAGTTTTGCGAGCCATGGAAATTTCCAGGTTGGTGGTGGTGTGACCTGGCTCCTGAAACTGTAACGCGTCGGCACCGCATGGCAGCGCGCACTGCACCTCCGCCCACCAACGCCATCCGCCGCCATCGCGTTCCGCTGCGCAACGCCGAGTCGTCGCTCCCGGCCAACACGCAAATTCAGTCAAAATGTTACGCCGCTGACACGCAGTCGCTCAATCCGCCCTTTCAACTCGCGTCGCCCGCAGTCCCGCCATCCCGCAATCCCTCAATGCCACAGACACGTTTCGTCCGCATGTCAACGGACTAGTAATTTAGCGAGACTCTACTTTGCACATGCGTCCGGCTGTCAGTCCGCCTAGCAAGAGATTTGAAGCAGTAGAGCTGTACAGGTTGAGCCAGTGCATATTCAAGCTTTGCACGACTCTCTTATGAACGGAGCCGACCCGCCCCCAAGGTAGCGGCGATGTGCAAACTTGCGCGGTGCTGCTTACTCGGCTCCTCCTTCTGTGATGCATTTTCCGTTGAAGAGAAGATCTACTGGAACGACTTGGTAAGCTTGAGGTGTGAGAAAATGACATCTCGAACGCCGTTGGAAGGGCGATTAAGGAGTTTCTTGGCGATGGAGCTGGAGATGGCGCCCGTCGCCAGACCATGCAAGACGTCAGGCCCATTGCTTTGGCCGAGGGACAGACGGCGCCCCTGACACCTATTGAGACATCCAGCACAGACACCTTTCGGCCATCGAGACAGGGCAGAACTTGGACTACGTCGGTTCAAGGGAATGCAGGTCATTCGGGTCCTGGCGGTCCTGAGCCGGTATCCGGTCGTGATGCTCGGGCCTGCTGGAGCGTACATGATTCCAAAGAGTCGACAGTGGTCCTTGATTTTGCAGCAAGTCAGAGCTGCGGAAACGCCGGTGCCAACGACGAACTGGTCATGAGCGATGATGTAGGCAATCTGAGCCTTCGGCTTGAGACAGAGGAAGGACTCAAGCATGAGCAAGTCGAGAGCGTAGCCTGGGTTGCTCTCCCTTGAATGCCCAGCACCCTCCCTTGCAGCAACGTCGAGTAACGTGCGCATAGCGGGGACCGTCGTGAAATCATCGGGAATTGCTGTGCTGCTCCACCGGGTCCAGAAAGGACGGTACCCCGTCGGAATCTCAACGTCAACGTCCAGCCCGTCTCCGGACTCTGCGTTGTATTCCGCTCGAATCGGCTTGGCCGGAAGAAGGCTGCGATCTGGGCATCTAGGCATCGTTGCACTGGAACTCCCCCAATTTGGGTCCGATCCCATCTAGCGGTTGGCGGCTTGGTCGCAAGTTAGTCTGTCCAGTTTTTTGCTCTCCCCGCATCTCACACTAGGTGCGCAGGTGGGTGATTCAGTATCGACACAGACGCGCGGGAATGGACACAGGCAAAGCAAGGATGGAAGCATGGAAGGAGGCAAGTTTGCTACTCTTCTTCTGGCGCATAATAGGCCGTGATCTGACTTGCCAAGGCAAAGCGGCCACCAATGCGACTGAGCGACGACTATGTTTTCTTGCTGCTCTTCTTCCTGCGTTTGGCATTGCAATACTTGAGATACGCGCGCTTGTTGGCCGGCCATTCCACCACCTTGCCGCCTTGCATCAAGCCACCAGCCCCAATCTCACCAGCATTGCCGCCATCGTCGTCGTGTTGCCAAGCGTGGTCGGACAATGCTCGGCAAACTGGCTCCAAGGCTGACGTCCAAGCCGCAGCGCCATCGTCGTCGTCGTCGTCGTCGTCGTTGCCGTTGTTGTTGTTGTCGTAGGGTTAGGGTTAGGGTTAGGGTTAGGGTTAGGGTTAGGGTTAGGGTTAGGG
>NXFS01000032.1:0-179905 GCA_003004725.1 Moesziomyces sp. F16C1 | reverse complement strand
GCAGCGGCTACGGGCGTGGCCTTCTCAGTGGTGGGCGTGGCTGCCGAGGACTGGGGCTGCGTCGGGGTGGCCGCGTCCGTGCTGTCGCTCTTGGCGGGCGTGGGAGGAGGGGGCAGCTGCGACTGGGCCGTAGGCGTGGAGGGCTTGGAGGCAGTGCGCGGCGAGGGCGACGGGATAGCCGACTGCGTGTTGGGAGTGGCGACGACGACGAGGCGGGTGCGGGCGAGGAGGGAGCCGGACTGGGCGAGGCGCCTCGGTCGGAGCGTCCGAACGCCCTTGAGGCGGCCTTGCCCAGCGAAGCGGCGGGCGAGCTGGGGGTGGAGCTCGGCGGATCACCTTCGGATGCACCGCGTCCGTGGCTGGCCGACGACTTTGTGCGGCCGGAGCCAAACACCTTGCGCAGATGCGACGCCATAGCTGCGCACGCCTGGATGCACGGTGAGCGTAAGACTAAGAAGAAAAAAGGGTGAGAACGGACAGAGGAAAGGGGGATAGGAAGATCAAGGGAAGCGGGTGGTGGAAGAAAGATGACAAGGCCGATCCGAGCGCGCCGGAGACAACAAACGTACAGACGGTATGCACCGACATCCAGCCACCGATGGGCGCGGAGAGAGCCTCGCTCGCCTTCTCGCTTTCTTGCTTCCTCGCTTTCGTCTGGACAAAGAGATCCGCGCACTACAGCCATTGCGCAAGCGAGCCAGCCCTTTTCCGCACACCAGGGTCTGCGGCTGCTTTCGCGTTGCTTGGCAATCCACACACACAAGCACCATCACGATCATGGCCGGTCAACGCTGCATGGCACTGCCATCATCAGCAGCAGCAGCAGCAGCAGCAGCAGCAGCATCATCACCAAGCGGGGCCTCATTACGCTGACTCAACGGCGAATTCGTGGCTGGCACAGGCGGCGCAAAGCAGCATCGGATCGACGTTGACTCTCCTTCCGACTGGGAAGGATTGGCGGGCAGCAGAACAGCCGAGCAGCTGGGCAGCCGAGAATCTGAGCATCGGAGCAGCCGCGGCGAGAAGAAAAGTTCACACAGACGCGGAATCGATGGCGGCGCAGTCGACTTTCGCGGGACTGAGACGACGGAGGCTTCAAACGATGGGAGAGCAAAGCGACGCTGCGCTCGGGCCCTCTGCTTCCCCCCCGCGCTGCTCATTCTCGCTGCGCATCGCGCTCTGCTCTGCTGCACGTATCTGCGTGCAAAGGAAAAAAAAAACATCCAACCAAAATCGACGGAATCGACGGATGCGACCGACAGCTCTTTCGTACACACAGAGAGCGTGTGTGCCTGGCTTCCCGTCAACTTGACCGCGCTGTGGAAAATTTCCGCTCGCCCGCATCGCGCATCGATGCACAGCTGCTGCTCTCGTTATGCAGCCTCGACAGGCCCCAGACAGGCAGGCAGGCATGTGGGCGCGCGCCAACGTCAATTCCCCGGCCGCATCGTCCAACTCGTCGTCGAGCCTCGAGCCTCGAACCTGGGGCTTGGGTATCGATCGACGCGCGCGTTGACGGTGTGCGCAGCTGATCAAACCCTTCGGAGTCGGTGTCGGTGTCAGCAGCCGGTACCGGATGGCCGCTGGGTCTCGCGCAAGATGATGGCCGCATCGATAAGAAAGTTTGTCTGGCATCCTCCTCTCCACGCTGATTCTTGGTGACGTTGACGTGCCTGAGGCCCCCCACGCCCCGTTTCTGCACTCCAGTCGCTCGACCCCGCCTGGCGGCCATCGCTTCTTCCTAACGCAGCTCGCCGTCATGCAAGCCGGATGGCGCTCGCGCGCACGCAGCTCGGGATCGACGGCTCGCTACGCTACGACCGCCCCTCCTCGCATGGCTCTCCAGATCGAGCCAGCCGTGCTCATCCCTCGTGGCCGCTTCACCTTTTTGCGGGTCTCCGCACATCCCCCACAACGATCTAACATACGAGTGCCATCTGCAAAAAGGAAAATCTCACACTTTGCGCGTAAGAATTTTATTGGCCATGTGAGGTCGATTCCTCGCCAGGGGAGATTTCAGGGTTTTGGACCCTGAGACGTCAACTTTGCGAGCGGCAAAGCTTCTTGCCACCATGGCGGCGATCATGGGCGGCACACCACGCTCGAGCTTCGACGGCTCGGACGATGGCGATGAGGAACTTCCCGCGTGTCCGTCGGCGCTTCTGCACGTACGCCCTGCGCGTGTGGTGGTTGATGTGGACGAGGAGATCTTTCTGCTCTATACGCTGCACGCCAAGGCCGAGCACGACGGCGGGCTGGGCTACGTCAACCACTCGGCGGACCGCATCTACGTTGCCATCGACGGCCAGCGCTGGAACTCGGCGCTCAGCGCGCGCAACTTGTCGGGTGCCATCGCCGTGCATCAGGACGTGACGAGCCTGCGCTCGACCAAGGGCAACACGGGCAGCGTGCTCTGGCGCTCCACGGTCGAGCTGGCGATTCGCTTCCGCACAGGTGCGCTGTTCGACCTCGCAGCGCTCAGGGACGCGAGTGTGCTCGAGCTGGGCGCGGGAACGGGCGCATTGCCTGCTCTCGTCGGACCGGTGTGTAAGACGTGGTTGGCGACGGATCAACACGATCTGGTCGCGCTGTTGGACAAGAATACAGACTCCCTACCCGGCGTACATACAGCTGCACTCGACTGGTTTGATTTCTACAACCCACCTTCCTCGCATACACTCCAGATCCGCAAGAGCGACATCTTGAACCGACTGCATTCCACCAACGACGCTCATGGCGCAGTGGTCGAATTGATCATCTGTTGCGATTGCATCTACAACCCTGCACTGTTTCCGGCGTTGATCGCGACGATCAATACTTTTACTACGCCGAACCATACGCTCGTGCTCGTCGCATGCGAGATGCGCAGCCACCATTCGCTCGCCGACTTCCTGCACGAGTGGCAAGCCTCCGATGCCGCCTGGACGATCCTCAGCCTGGAGAAGCGCTTCGACAAGGGCTTTGTCACGCTCGCAGCGTGGAAGTCCTAGTCCCCGCGAGCCAATCGCTTCTAATCGTCACGCTTGCACGTTGACACACATTGTACATTAAAGTCATTCATAGAGGGAATTCTTCGCAAGTGCTCGTTGCAACACCGCTGCCGCGGAAGCTGGAGAATGCCTGCGCCAGAGCTTGTGTAATGTGTCTGAGTGGCCAGGGGGAGCGAAACGTTCTTATAATCGGTTTGACCGAGCTCCTTTGCCAACAGCTGGGTTCGTTCAGCACCCTGTTACACGCGTTTGTCTCTAGCCTTGACC
Source organism: Moesziomyces sp. F16C1 (assembly GCA_003004725.1). Classification (NCBI taxonomy): domain Eukaryota; kingdom Fungi; phylum Basidiomycota; class Ustilaginomycetes; order Ustilaginales; family Ustilaginaceae; genus Moesziomyces; species Moesziomyces sp. F16C1. The sequence continues at coordinate 176,648 of NXFS01000032.1, read as the reverse complement.
GAGTTTCTCGAGAGGCTCGAGGAAGCTTAATCCAGGGATAGCCTCTTTTGTACTCTAGGAATGCGTCCCGAGAAAGAACCTTCGGACGTCGTTGTAAGCTTGAAGAAGGCCAAGCGTGGTCGGGATCGAATTGAGCCTGCCAAGTAGGCTGAGCAAGTGCGAGGCGTACTGCGACCGCGTGGTTGCCACTTCTTAGTCTCTCATTTATGAATCTGGCATATGCGCGCATGCACACCGAGACGACGCTTGTCAAAGCTGAGAGGAATTCTGCTGAGTGCTTTGGGCAGGCTGGTCTTTAAGCGCGGCTGTCGAGTGTGTATCCGGGCTTGTTGAGGCGCGCAACTGGATTGCTGTGGAGATGTTGGTACCAAGTAGCTTCTTGACGAGCTTCGTACACTCTCGTTGCGCAATCAGCCGCTGCCAACGTCTCGATCGAGCAGAAATTGCCCGAAGGGAGCTCGTGTCGCTTCTCGGAGGTTCCACGGGCAAGCGTTCCGCTTTTGCCGACAAACGTTACGATGGCCAGGCGAGACGAAACAAGCTCACGGTGCAAGCTTTCCAGGCGTGCATCGCTGATGGCCTGAAATCGCACGTTCGGCCGCATGTGTATTGGCTGTCGCCACGCGACGTTTCACTCGAGCGCGCAAGAGTTGCCATCTTCGTGTCGGCGCGGGTTGGAGGTCTGCGTCGAAGAGCTGGTCTCTAACCGTCCACATCGACAGCCGAACGAGTAGAATCGTGTTGCATCACGCTGAAGCTACTTTAAGCGATGGTGATCGAGCAGGAGAGGCGATGGTTGTCATTCATTCGCTCGGTGCACTCGTCAAAAATCGCATTCATGCTGTGGGTGGTGTTGCTGGCGGTGCAGGCAAGATGAACAGAGGGACAGTTTCAGCCAGAGCCACAGCGTATCAGAACGATTCGGACAGCGGCAGTACGTGCTACAGTTCAGGTCACCATTGATCTGCGCACTTCACCAACATCTTGCCGCGCATTGCATCAGCGGCACTCAGCAGCGCGTGTATATTCAAACTCCAGCTTGGCACTCGCAGTCGACATGGGAGGCAGGCGTCGTGGCAGAATCATCGAAGGCTCGGAAATCAACTGGGCCTCGCGAGCTGCCATCGTCGCCCCGCCCGAGTCGTGACGACGCAACAACAACACAGCCTCACTAGCGCCCACCGAAAGCACCCGTCAATATAAGCAAGAACGACTCAAGTGGACATCATTGCCTACTCCCAACCGGCATCAATGGTGACGGGACGCAAAAGTGGGTGCATGATGCTCGACTTTGGCATCTCACCGCGCTAAGCCGCAATGATCTCGAGAGCACCGTCGTCGAGACCGTCGACCGTCACAGCTTCTTTGCATCGCATGCGCGCATCGAGCATCGTTCAAAACCCGCTCGGCTGCACGTCAAAAGCGGCAACGGTAAGCGTCGCTTCGAATCCATACACTTACATCAACCCTTGGGAGCCACAAGCTCCACCATCAAAAACACCTCGATCCATGCGATAAAGATGATGTTGCCAAGCGTTTCTCGAGGCCTTACTTTTAGCCAGCAAGAACGGGTCGCAAAGACAAGCTGTGGCCCGACAAGAAGACGCCAGTAAGAAATCGCCATCATATCCAGCGTCACCGCCAACAAGTCTCGCCTCCCCACGCCCACAGTCACAAAACTTGGCACATCCGAGCGGACAAAGATAATATTTTCAAAGCGTCCATCGATGCCTGCCTACCGGGTCTTGCAAAGGCGGCTGCTGCGTCTTTCTTTCCACTGTGCATGGCTTGCCTAGTTCTGACCAGGCTTGTTCTGCCTGGCGTTGGGGCTGGTAGCGCCATTGTACTCGCTATTGCCCACGCCGGACGGCGGGATAAATCCATAGGGTGCACCCATCATGCTCATATGCGGGCTCGCCATAAACGGCATTTGCCCCCCCATCGCACTCGCCGGCGCCTGTGCCGGAGACCCATGTCCCACCACCGAACCTTCATGCGCCTGCTGGAGCGCATTCATATACGCCATCTGCGCGGCCTGCATTGCCTGTTGCTGTGCCATCATCGGATCGAATCCTCCCTGACTGCCCATTTGACTGCCTCCAAAGTTCATCCCTGGCATACCCATGCCCATCATTCCCATTCCCCCCATACCGCCCATCATGCCAGACATCATCATCTGCTGGTACATCATGGGGTTGAAGTAGGCCATCTGCTGCAAGTGCTGCTGCTGCATCTGCTGCGCCTGCTGCCGAGCGGCGTCTTCGTCGCGCTGTCGACGCTCGGCTGCCACACGCTCGCGCTCGCGCTCGGTCAGTGTCGCACCAAATCCACCCGCCCCCTTGCGGTCGCGCTCGTGCGCCGTAATCGCTCCCAACAACCCAGCCTGCGGAGGCGGAGGCTTGTTGGGCACATTCACCAAATGGCCACCCATCGCGCGCGCTTCGGCCTCTTGCGCCTTGGCCGATCGCTCCGCCTTATCCTGCGCACCCGCCTGCACAAGCCCGTGCGGCGTAAAGACAGTCGTCATCGCACCAGGCTGCTCCTCGGGGTTGAGCTGCAGGAACGTCTGCCTGTCGCGTACGATCGGACCCTGCGCCCCCTGCGGTGCCTGCGGCGGCGTGTGCGAGCGCCCATCGTCACCGTGAGCCGCCGCAAGGTGCGTGTTGAACATCGACTGGCGCTGGTACGCCTGAATGGACGGATGCGTCATACCGGGACGCGCGGGCGACTGACCCGGCGACGCACTCCGCGAACCGCCCAGCACACTTGCGCCGTAGCCCGACGCCGAGCGAGGGAACGCCCCCGGGGCCCCTGGCTGTGCAGCGGCGTCGTGGCTGCGGCCCAGACTGCCCACCGAGTCGGCGAGGTTGACGGGCGAGTCGGTGCCCGGTGCGCCGCGGCTCGAGCTGGCCGCCGAGCGCACTGCGCTTCCTGCACCGGCACGGCCAGCCAGACCCGGGCCTGCATGCGCCGCATCGGCGGCATCGTCTTCCTCTTCGTCTTCCTCCTCGTCGTCCTCTTCCTCCTCGCTGTCGTCCACCCAGCCAGGACGGCGCAGGCCCTTGGGCTTGGCGCCACCAGCGCGGCCGGGCTTGGAGAGCGCCTCCTGATGCGCCTGCGCCTGCATCTGTGCGATCGACTTGCGCTCGGCAGCCCGCTTGTTCTGTCCGAACGTCGACGGGTACTGCACAGCCGCAGGACGAGCATCGAAGCTCGCCGTCTCGTTCGTCGACACCGGCGGCGTCGGCGTCACAACGGGCGCAGTAACCGAGGGCACCGGGCTGCGCTCGGCATCCGTGGAGCGAGGTGCGAGCTCGGCGGTGCGGAGCGCCGGCGAAGGCGGCTGCTCCAAGAACGAGTACGCCGCGAGCGCATCGTCGTTGATCGAGTCGTCGGCCGTCTGGTTTGCCCTCGACACGGGCTGGTCGACGGACTTGACGTGGTGGTCCTGCGCAGGCACCACCGCAGCGATGGTGGCCGGAAGCGCCGGTGCCGCCACACTGGCTGCCTGTGTCTGGTCGGACGACAGACGGGTGGTGTGCGTGCTCTCGGACTGGATGGCAGAGGTGGTGCCCGAGGCGGGCGCCAGGCTCTGCGGACGTGAAGCCAGCGAGCTCTCCTTGGTGACCACGGCGCGGCTAGGGCCCGACATGACGACGGGCTGTGCGGTCGCGGCGGGAAGCTGATCGGAGATGGAAGCCATGTAGAAGAGCGCACTCTCGTCGTAGTTGGTGGGCAAGGACTCGCGCCTGGAACCACGCACGTCGTCCGAGGTCGTTTGCTGTGCACCTCTGCCGGAAGGACCGAAGACAGGCGCAGGACGCGCAGCAGCGGGCTCGGACGCCACAGTGGGAGAGGTGGCGTGCGATGCGCTGGACGAGCCGAGGTAGGCGAGCGAAGACTCCTGCGCGTGTGTGGGCTGTTGGGCAATTGGGCTGGTTGCTGCAGCCGGTTGCGATGTGGGCTGCACAACGGCGGCAGGAGCTGCGTGCGCGTCGTTTGAAACGATCGTTGCAGTCTGCGGTGCGACAACCGGGGCTCGGTTGACAAGCGGCTCGGCTGCGGCGAGGCTGACGGGAGCCACGGCGCCGGCAGGACCTGCAGGGGTGAGTGCAGCCGGCACGGCAGCGGTGGCGGTGGCGGCCTGGGTCTGTGCGCCTGGGTAAGTGGGAGGCATCTGACCGGGACGCGTCTCGCGTGGTGGGCGGTAGCCGTCGAAATCGGGCGAGGCCGGACGAGCTTCATCGTCATTGCGAGCGTCACCGCGCGCCGAATCCTTGAAGGTTTGAGGCAGCTTGGCGGGCAGCTCGGCCGGAAGTTCTCTGGTGTCTTCGTGCTGGTGCTGCTGCTGCTGCGTGGGTGCGAGCGCCGGGGCGGCGGTCTGTGCTGCGGGCTGGCTGGCGGCAAAGTCGAGGGGCGGCAGGCGCGAGTTGGACGAAGCGGCGGAGCGAGAGTCGTCCATGGGCACGCTGGTGGGGGTGCGGGTGGGCAGCACGGTGTTTTGGGAGGGAGGCGGCAGGGGCTGAAGGATCTTTGTTCGCTCGCCGCGCATGCGTGCGGCCATGATGCCGTGGAGGGCGGAGCGGGTGGTGAGGTGGTCCTCGCGCGCGATCTCGAGGAACTCTGCGAGCTCCCTGTCGAGGAAGAGGCGGTCCTTGAAGGGGCCGATGGGGTAGGCGAAGAAGGGCGAGACGGGGTCGCGAGCCTCCCAGACAAAGGCGTCGGGACGGCCGTAGAGCTTGAAGGCGTCCATGAAGGCGATGATCCACTTCATCATCTCTGCGTTGGCGCCCTTGCTGCCTGCGGTGTCGAGCTCTGGCATGAGCATAACCCAGCCGGTGGTGCGGACGCGGTGGGTGGCGGAGAGCACGGTGGAGTTGGGGAAGACGCCCTCGATCTTGAAGAGGCTCGAGCCCTCGACGAGTTCGGGACGCGAGGGATAGACGGCAAAGGCGTGGGCTGCGTAGATGAGGCTAGCGAAGGGCTTCTTGTCCTTCTTGGACTCGAAGAAGCTGGCGACGCCGGGCGCGCCGTTGCTGCCGGGAGGCGGGGGAAGGTCCTTTCCGTCTGCGCCGGGAGCGCCGGGAGCGGCGGTGGATACGCTATTGACGCTCATGACGCTGGAGCGGTCGCCAGCCGAGGAGCCGATCTTCCAGAACTTCTTCTTTGCGCCGAATTCAGACTCGTCTGGCTTGTGGTCGGTGAGGACCATCCAGACCTTTTTCCACTCGGTGGAGCCCATGAAGCGAGCCTTGACCCAGCCCTCCATCTTGCCCTTTACGAGGGGCGACTTGATGGCCAAGTCGGAAGCCGAGACGGCGGGTGCCTGCTTTGCATCTGCGGCAGCGGAAGCGGGACCACCTACGGCGCCGAGACGGGCGCGGATGAGGGCGCCGGTGTAGATTTCCTCGAGACGCACCTTTTCCCACGAGGCGAGGCGGATGGCGTTGATCCAAGCCTGTAGATGGCGATGGCCGAGGTTGAGCCATCCGATGACGGTGCGGTGTTCGGGTTTGTTGCGGTGTTCGGGGGCGAGGTACTGTTCGAGCGAGTCGGGCGGGAAGGGGGGAGGGTCGCGGAAGCAAAAGATGGTGCGATTGTTGCCTGCCGAGTTGATTGCGAAGGCGTGGTGGTAGCGGCCGCGGCTGCCGGGGATCTGTTTGGGATCTTCGATGAGGAGGCCGATGAAGTCGACAAAAGAGTCGGTGATGTTGATGTAGGTGGGCGGTACTTCGGTGCCGCGAGTTGCAGCCTCTTCCATCTGCTGTACGTTCCAGAGGCTGAGGACGGTGCCAGAGAGCTGCACGAAGCACTCTGACCAGCGACGCTTGTCGTCGGCAACGTTGAGTGGCTTGCCGTCGGTGCCGAGGTCGTCGCGCTTGAGGAGATAGCCCTCCATGTAGAGCTTCTTCTGCTGGGACTCCTGGAGGCTGAGTGCGCTGCGGAGGTCCTGGCTCTTGAAGGTGAGCGGGGTGTTCGCAGTGGAGCGGATGGACCTTGCGGTCGAGCCGGTGGGGGAAGGTGGGCGTGGGGAGGTGGGGCTGGAAGTAGCGCCTGCATTGTAGTAGTCTGGATTGTCGAGCGGCTGGAAAGCCGACATGGGACGCATGCTGACGGAGCGGTTGGAGCTGTTCTGCTGCTGCTGCTGCTGCAGCGACTGTGATCGGAAGCCGGAGCGTGAAGACGAATTGAGAAGCACGCTTGTGGACTGGCTGTGAGAGTGGGAGGGCTGGAAGGCGGATTGGCGTGCGTTGAAGGAATTGAAGGTGGAGTTGGAGGCAGGCATGTTCTGCTGCTCGTATGCGGGGCTGGTGGCCGGTGAGGAGCGGAAGTTGTGGGACGAGTTGGAGCTGTTCATCGTGGTGAATGCAGCGTTCGAGGTTCGAGGTTGAGATGGTGGGGAGGAGAAGGAGCGGCTGCGCTTTCGAGGTTCAACTGAGACCAACTCTCTCCTGAATTTTGGGATGCCGAGCAGGAGGAGAGGCGGTGCAGCCGGGCAGTCGGAATCGCGAAATCGCCCAAATCGTCCGTCGAGCATCGGCGCATTTCCACAGGGGCCGAGGCGGGCGAGGCAACCAAGCAGAAGCAGAATGACGAGGGCGGTGTCGCGGCACTTTCCCAACCCTCGAATTTGCAGTGGGCGGTCGGGGCTTGAAAAATTGGGGGCGGAAATTGGTCCAAAAAAAGCTCGCACCGATGGCAACCTCCCGATGGAAGCATTGATCGAGATCCCAGTCAACCCCATCTTTGGGCGGCGCACGGTTGTCCGCGGATTCGGCCGTTTCCGACCAGACGACTTCGGAACTCCTCGACCTCGTTTCGAGCCTAAGTCAAGCCACAACCGAAGCTCAGACTGTTGGGCACTAGTCCAGCGTCGATGCAGAAATTAGCTCGCGACTACCGTTTAGCGCTACAAAAGACGCCGGGCGGTTGTCGCTGCTGCTTCGGCGTCTTGAGCATTTCGCCCTCGCGTATTGATGTTAGAGCGTTTGAATTCGGCTAGGGGTTGTGGGGCGGCGCGTGCCGTTCCAAAGAACACGCGGCTGCGCGCTCCGAGCGCCGCATCGGCTGGCATGGAGGCGACACCGGCTGCCGCATTAGACCCTGGCGGCGCGTGCTGCACCTGCATTTGCATCGCCTCGCCTTTCCTCTTTTGAAGGCGCCACGGCCAAGGCGAGGTGCAAGCTGACGACATTCAGACACGCTAGCCCATCCTGCCAAGCAGCGCGTCCATTCCAGAAACCTCGCGAATGCCCGAGCGCGCAGCAAGTGGGGCGCAGCTATGGCAACCACTCGCAACCAGAAGCAGCCTCGGAAAGCCGCGGCGGACTCAGTCATGCGTGTCAGAATTGGAGCTAGAGCTTCAGCTTCCATCCCGGCAGGGCGGGAGGAGGTTCCGTGTTGGTCGCTTGAGCGCACTGATCTTGACAGAGGCAGGGTCAAGGCAAGGCGAAAGAGGCAGGTGCCATGCATTCCGCACCCGCCCGTCGCAGAACGCGTCTGTCTCTTGTTTGACAGCTCAAGAGGACACCCCCTTGCTTAAGCCTCCTCCCCCCCTCGTCAGTCGCAGGCCTTAAAGGTGATAGCCTCCCGTAGCTTTCCCCCTTTCGCTCCTACCAACGGATCCCCCTTGTCCCTTTGCTCACCCGCTCATAATCGTGATTCCAACCACTACTTCTCCTAACAACCACCGAAGATGCAGTTCTCTACGATTCTACTCTCGGCCTCGCTGCTGATTTCGTCGGTGGTGGGTGCGCCCATGGCGAGCTTTGGTGGTGCTTCGGACGCCGAGATGATGCTCAAGCGTCAGTACGAAGCCACGCAGTGGGACAACATCATGCTTGGTCGCGACACCATGGTCGAGCTCGAAAAGCGCATCGTGTACAACCCGCACATCACCTCGCCCACCTCCAACACCGTATGGACTGCAGGCCAAACAGTTACCGTCACATGGGACGCCTCCGACCTCCCCCAGGAAGCCGAAAATTACACCGGAAGCATCAAGCTCGGCTTCCTTCCCGCAAATGGTGAGGGCGGATACAACCTCAAGTGGGAGCTGGCCGATGGATTCCTCATCCGTGACGAAGAGGCTACTATCACCCTGCCTGCCGATCTCACGTCGAGGAACGACTATATCGTCGTGGTCATGGGCGACTCGGGTAACAAGTCGCAAAAGTTCACCATCAAGGCTAAAGGCCAAGAGTCGCTCAAGGACGTGATTGATGCAAAGATTGAAGCCGCTTTTGAAAAGGCCGGCATGTAAATACGACTCCCACCTCTCTTTGAATAGCGTCTTAGGGCCCCCCATTCGTAGTTGGCGCGCCACGCTTAGCATCCCTCCTAATCAATCAAATCAGCATTTGCCTCATCGAAACCACGACCGATAGCCTGCGAGTGATTGATTGCCACTTGAAACGAGAGAGAGAGAAGATCTACACTGCACTGTAATCGATCTTGGACTCGTGTCGCTTGGCCTCCTGAAGTTTGCGTACGGCCTTCATAAAGTCCTCCTGCACGCAGTAGTCGCGGTCGTCGCGGATGGCAAACATGCCCGCCTCGGTGGCGACGTTGCGCAGATCGGCGCCGTTGAATCCGTCGCTGAGCTTGACGATGGCCTCGTAGTCGAGCTCCTCCTTCTTGGCCACGGGCTTGGTGTGGATCTTGAGGATCTCGAGGCGCGACTGCTCGTTGGGCAACGGAATCTCGATCTTGCGGTCAATACGTCCCGGTCGCATCAAGGCAGGGTCGAGCGTGTCAGGTCGATTGGTGGCCATGATGACCTTGGTCTTGCCGAGGTAGTCGAATCCGTCCATCTGGTTGAGCAGCTCCATGAGCGTGCGCTGGATCTCGCGATCCGCCGACGTACCTTCGCTGAATCTTCGCCCTCCGATCGCATCGATCTCGTCCATAAAGATGATGCACGGCTCGTGCTCCTTGGCATAGCCAAACATCTCGCGGATCAGACGTGCACTCTCGCCGATGTACTTGTCAACAATGGCGCTCGAAACCACCTTGAGGAAGTTGGTCTCGAGCGTGCTTGCCACCGCACGCGCCAGCAGCGTCTTGCCCGTACCTGGTGGTCCGTACAGCAGCACACCCTTGGGAGGCTTGATTCCGACGCGCATGAACAGCTCCGGGTTCAGCAGTGGCAGTTCGATCACCTCGCGCAGCTCGCGGATCTGATCCGACAGTCCGCCGATGCCCGCAAAGCTCGCGGCGCCCGGATCCTCCATGCTCATGTTGTACACGAGCGGATCGACCTCGCGCGGGAGGATGCGCATGATGGTCAACGTGGTCATGTCGAGCGACACACGCACGCCCTGCTTGAGCTTGTGCTTGGGCACGCTCGCACGGATGCCCACCACGTAGCGCGGACCGGACGAAGCTTTCACGATGTAGCGCTCTTCATCGAGCTGCTTGAGCACCTCGCCGATGATCTGCCCCACGGACTGCAGCGCCTTGATGTCGTCCTCGGTCTTGTCGTACGCCTTGTCGAGATCCTTGAGTCCGAAGCGCAGCTTCTTGAGCCCCTCGGAGAGCTCCTCGTGCTGCTTGAGCGCCTTCTTGTACGCCTTGAGCGCCTTGTCCTTGGCAGGATCCGTAGAAAGTACGGACTCTGCAGGCGGCTGCGTGGATGTGGATGGTGTTGGGTCGGCCATGGCTATCTGTGTGTGTGGAGCGGATATGTGGTATGCGGTGGAGTAGGAGGAGGATAGAGCGAGCCAGCTGCCAGAGAATCAAAGTGGAGCAGCGGGTGACGCGCGTCGTTGCTAACTGACTTCTAGGCCGAGAGAAGACGGCCCGGAAGCCGGAGAGCCTTCGATCAGAAAGCAACACTCGATCGCACTTCTCAGCCAACGCGTCGAAATTCGAATTTCCAGGCAGCTGGCCAGCGAGCTCTTGAGCGCCACGTCGCTTCGACAAGAGGTGCTCTGTGCGCAGACAGCCGCTGCACCCCAGCGCGGGATTCACTGCACCGCACCGCACCGCACCGCCTTGATCCCAGCAGCACAGCAGAGCACAGCAAATCCCAGCAAAGCGAGACCGAATTGGATCTTCCTTGGGCGCCGAGCACCGACCAGCCCGACCAGCACAACCAGCGCAACCACCATCTCGTCATTCATTCCCATCATCCACTCGTCCAGCCATCTCACCACAGCTTGGCCCCATTCTTTCTTTCCCATCTCATTGTGTATATTTCTCGCCGCCCTCGTTTAGCTCTCCTCCTCGATACCTAGCAGCGTCACCTGCGCGCTTCACCCCCCGGTCACCATGGCCGACAAGCCAATCAACTTCTCCGAGCATGTGCAGCTCACCAACGTCGGCATCGCTGCCGACAGCATCTCGTTCGCAAACGTCACCCTCGAATCCGAAAACTTCGTCTGCGTTCGCGAGAGCATCAACGGCACAAACTCGGTCGTCATCGTCAACCTCAACGACGTCAGCGATGTCATGCGAAGACCCATCACCGCCGACTCGGCCATCATGAACCCCGTCCAGAAGATCATCGCGCTCAAGTCCGCGCGGCAGCTCCAGATCTTCAACATCGAGGCAAAGGCAAAAGTCAAGTCGCATCTCATGAACGACGACGTCACCTTCTGGAAGTGGATCAACAACACCACCCTCGGCCTCGTCACCGAATCCGCCGTATTCCACTGGTCCATGGAGGGCGAATCGGCACCCACCAAGGTCTTCGACCGCCACGTCAGCTTGCAAGGCACGCAGATCATCAACTACCGCGCAAGCCAAGACGAAAAGTGGCTCGTCCTCGTCGGCATCTCGGGCAACACCTCGGGCGCTCCCAACGCCTTCCGCGTAAAGGGATCCATGCAGCTCTACTCGCGCGAACGCGGCGTCTCCCAACCCATCGAGGGCCACGCCGCCGCCTTCGCCGAGCTCAAGTCCGACGCCGCCCCCAACGCCTTCAAGCTCTTCACCTTCGCCAACCGCACCGCCACCGGCGCAAAGCTCCACGTCGTCGAGATCGACCACCAGAACGGTCAGCCCGCCTTCACAAAGAAGGCCGTCGACGTCTTCTTCCCGCCAGAAGCAACCAACGACTTCCCCGTCGCAATGCAGGTCTCCAAGCGCTACGGCATCGTCTACCTCGTCACAAAGTACGGCTTCATCCACCTCTACGACCTCGAGTCCGGCGCCTGCATCTACATGAACCGCATCTCCGGCGACACCATCTTTGTCACCGCAGAGCACGAGTCCACCAGCGGCATCATCGGCATCAACCGCAAGGGCCAGGTCCTCTCCGTCTCGGTCGACGAAAACACCGTCATCCCCTACATCCTCAGCACCCTCAACAACTCCGAGCTCGCCTTCAAGCTCGCCTCCCGCGGCGACCTCCCCGGCGCAGACGACCTCTACCTCCAGCAGTTCCACTCGCTCTTCTCCACCGGCCAGTACGGCGAGGCCGCCAAGATCGCCGCCAACTCGCCCCGCGGCATCCTCCGCACCTCCCAGACCATCGAGCAGTTCAAGCAGGTCCCCAACCAGCCAGGCACCCTCTCCCCCATCCTCCAGTACTTTGGCATCCTCCTCGAAAAGGGCTCGCTCAACAAGTTCGAGTCCCTCGAGCTCGCACGCCCCGTACTCAACCAGGGCAGGAAGCACCTCCTCGAAAAGTGGCTCAAGGAGTCCAAGATCGAGTGCAGCGAGGAGCTCGGCGACATTGTCCGCCAGCACGACATGAACCTCGCCCTCAGCGTCTACCTCCGCGCCAACGTGCCCAACAAGGTCGTCGCCTGCTTCGCCGAGACCGGCCAGTTTGACAAGATTGTCCTCTACGCAAAGAAGGTCGGCTACACCCCCGACTACGCCGCCCTCCTCCAGCACATCGTCCGCACCAACCCCGAGAAGGGCGCCGAGTTCGCCACAAGCCTCGTCGCCGACGACGCCGGCCCGCTCGTCGACATCGAGCGCGTCACCGACATCTTTATGAGCCAGAACATGATCCAGCAGGCCACCAGCTTCCTCCTCGACGCGCTCAAGGACAACAAGCCCGAACAGGCCCACCTCCAGACGCGCCTGCTCGAGATGAACCTCGTCAACGCTCCCCAGGTCGCCGACGCCATTCTCGGCAACGACATGTTCACCCACTACGACCGTCCCCGCATCGCCAACCTCTGCGAGAAGGCCGGCCTCCTCCAGCGCGCCCTCGAGCACTACGAGGACAACGCAGACATCAAGCGCGTCGTCGTACACACCAACCTCCTCCAGCCAGACTGGCTCGTGTCCTACTTTGGCAAGCTCACCGTGGAGCAGTCGCTCGAGTGCCTGCGCGAGATGCTCAAGGTCAACATCCGCCAGAACCTCCAGGTGGTCGTCCAGATCGCCACAAAGTACTCGGACCTCCTCGGCCCCGTCAAGCTCATCGAGATGTTCGAGTCCTTCAAGTCCTTCGAGGGCCTCTACTACTACCTCGGCTCCGTCGTCAACCTTTCCACCGACCCCGAGGTGCACTTCAAGTACATCCAGGCCGCCACCCGCACCGGCCAGATCCGCGAGGTCGAGCGCATCTGCCGCGAGTCCAACCACTACAACCCCGAAAAGGTCAAGAACTTCCTCAAGGAGGCCAAGCTCTCGGACCAGCTGCCGCTCATCATCGTCTGCGACCGCTTCGACTTTGTCCACGACCTCGTGCTCTACCTCTACCAGAACATGCTCATCAACTTTATCGAGGTCTACGTGCAGCGCGTCAACTCGTCGCGCACCCCGCAGGTCATCGGCGGCCTGCTCGACGTCGACTGCGACGAGGGCGTCATCAAGAACCTCCTCCAGTCCGTCACCGGCCCCATCCCCGTCGACGAGCTCGTCGACGAGGTCGAGAAGCGCAACCGCCTCAAGCTCATCCTCCCCTTCCTCCAGTCCAAGGTCGAGGCGGGCTCCCAGGACCAGCCGCTCTACAACGCCCTCGCCAAGATCGCCATCGACAGCAACAACAACCCCGAGGCCTTCCTCAAGGAAAACAACCTCTACGACCCGCGCGTCGTCGGCAAGTACTGCGAGAAGCGCGACCCCTATCTCGCCTACATCGCCTACGCCAAGGGCTTCTGCGACGACGAGCTGATCGCCATCACCAACGACAACTCCATGTTCAAGCACCAGGCGCGCTACCTCGTCAAGCGTCGTCAGCTCGACCTCTGGGCACAGGTGCTCACCTCGGACAACGTCCATCGCCGCCAGCTCGTCGAGCAGGTCGCCTCCACCGCCGTCCCCGAGTCCACCAACCCGGACGACGTCTCGGCCACCGTCAAGGCCTTCATGGCCGCCGACCTGCCACACGAGCTCATCGAGCTGCTCGAAAAGATCATCCTCGAGCCGTCGGCGTTCAGCGACAACCGCAGCCTCCAGAACCTGCTGCTGCTCACCGCCGTCCGCACCGACAAGGGCAAGGTGATGAACTACATCGACCGCCTCGACGGCTACGATGTCGAGGAGATCGCCAAGATCGCCATCGACCACGGCCTCTACGAAGAGGCCTTCCGCATCTTCTCCAAGGCCGAGCAGCACGAGGACGCCATGAACGTGCTCGTCGAGCACATTGTCTCCATCGACCGCGGTCAGCAGTACGCCAACAAGCTCAACCAGCCCGCCATCTGGTCGCGCCTGGGTAAGGCGCAGCTCGACGGCCTGCGTGTCAAGGACGCCATCGACTCGTACGTCAAGGCGGAGGACCCGTCGAACTACGACGAGGTCATCGAGATCGCCGAGCACGCCGGTCGCGAGGAGGAGCTGATCCGCTTCCTGCAGATGGCGCGCAAGAAGGCGCGCGAGCCCAAGATCGACACCGAGTACGCCTACTGCCTCGCCAAGGCGAACCGTCTGGGCGACATGGAGGAGTTCCTCGCCATGACCAACGTGGCCGACATCCTGAGCGTGGGTGAAAAGTGCTTCAACGACGAGCTGTACGAGGCGGCCAAGCTGCTTTTCACGAGCGTGTCCAACTATGCGCGCCTCGCCACGACGCTCGTGTACCTGGGCGACTACCAGGGCTCCGTGGACGCCGCGCGCAAGGCGGGCAACACGAGCGTGTGGAAGCAGGTGCACGCGGCGTGCCTGAGCAAGCGCGAGTTCAAGCTGTCGCAGATCGCCGGTCTGGCCATCATCCCGCACGCCGAGGAGCTGCCGGGCCTCATCAAGGCGTACGAGAACGAGGGCTTCTTCGACGAGCTGCTCAACCTGCTCGAGCAGGCGCTCGGCCTCGAGCGCGCCCACATGGGCGTCTTCACCCAGACGGGCGTGGCGCTTGCCAAGTACCGCCCCGAGCGTCTCATGGAGCACCTCAAGCTGTACTGGTCGCGCTCCAACCTGCCGCAGCTCATCAAGGTGGCCGAGCAGTGTCACCTGTGGTCGGAGCTGGTGTATCTGTACACCAAGTACGACGAGATGGACAATGCGGCGCTCGCCACCATGGAGCATGCCGCGGACGCGTGGGACCACGACCAGTTCAAGGCGGTGCTGCCCAAGGTGGCCAACGTGGAGATCTACTACCGTGCGCTGACGTTCTACCTGGAGCAGCATCCGCTGCTGCTGAACGATCTCCTTACGGTGCTGGCCAAGCGCATCGACCACGGCCGTGTGGTGCGTATGTTCAAGAAGAAGGACAACGACAATGTGCCGCTGGTGCGCAGCTACCTCATGTCGGTGCAGCACCACAACCTGGAGGCCGTCAACGATGCATACAACGACCTGCTGATTGAGGAGGAGGACTACGAGACGCTGCGATCGTCGATCGATGGCTTTGACAACTTTGACGCCATCTCGCTGGCGGGTCGTTTGGAGAAGCACGAGCTGCTCGAGTTCCGTCGGCTGGCGGCGCATCTGTACAAGAAGAACGAGCGCTGGGGCGAGTCGATCGCGCTGTCCAAGACGGATAAGCTTTTCCGGGATGCGATTGAGACGGCGGCGACGAGTGGGTCGGAGGAGGTGGCCGAGGAGGTGCTGGGCTACTTTGTCGACATTGGCAACAAGGAGTGCTATGCGGCGACGCTGTTTGCGTGCTACGATCTGATTAGGCCGGATGTGGTCATGGAGCTGTCCTGGAGGCATGGGCTGGGCGACTTTACCATGCCGTACCAGCTGCAGACCATGCGCGATCAGAATACGCGCCTGCGCCAGCTCGAGAAGGAGGTGCGCGAACGTGCCAAAAAGGACTCGGACAAGGAGAAGCTCGAGGAAGATGCGCCGATCATTGGTCCCGGTGGATTGGGTGCGCCTAAGCTCATCACCGCCGGTGCAACGGGACTGGGCGGCGCGGGCATGGGATACCCGAACAACCTCAATGGCGGCATGTACATGCAGCCCACTGGCATGTTCTAGCTGTCCCCTCTCTCTCTTGATCACTCCTCTTTCCCCTTTCCCTTTCTTCCTCTCCCTGTGATTCGGCTTCCGATTCGGTTGTTTTCCCCGCTTTTGTGTCCATATCGAAAAGAATAAAGAAGTGGTTTTTGCATCGTTTTTTCTTTGTATTCAGCAAGTGCGTTTGGTGGCGGTGTGAGGCGCGGGGTGGTGATGAACGGCGCGGATAGGCTAGGTGCACTGCGACGCACACTTAGTTTGCAAGAGCGAAACGCATGTTGACCTTGCAGTCGCGCTGGGGCAGCAGGGGAAGGTGTGGTGCGGAGATATACGCCTTGTCGAGGTATTTGTGGATGTTGCTCGTGTACCAGCAGGTCGGCTGCACGAAACAAGCCAGAACAGCATACTTTGGCTTGTTGGGTGAGATTGCTTACATTGAACGTCCTTGGGATGTTCTCGTGCATTTGACATTCCAAGCCATTCCCACCGAACGCCGAGCGCCGAGGCGATGGTATGGCTTTGGGCTAGGGTGTCGATTAAACGTATGCGCTTTGGAAAGCGTATCCGCATCTAAGGGCAGACTCAAAACCTCTCGGTGCAGCATCAAGATCCACCAAGTCGGCCAACTTGCTCGATACTCTTCCACCGCCCCCCAACCGCATCTGATGCCCCTTCTTCCTACGCAGCAACCGAATCCCACTGCACTCCGCACACTGCTCTCTCGACTCAAGCCAACGCAATCTGATATTACGCCACACGAATGCGTTCCAGCTGCGGGATGAGTGCATCGAACACACCCACCAGCTCGGTGTACAGTTCGATCTGTCCATCGGCATGCGTTGCGAGGACGTCCTTCAACTCGAGCTGCTTGGCCTGGTGGAAGATGGCGTGTTCGCGCATGACCTGTGCATTGAACGCATGACTGGTATCATGTGCACTCGTCACGGCATCTCCCAACTCGGTAATCTTGCCGTCCAGCCTCTGCATCCTCCCCACCCTCGTGCGCTCTTCATCCACCCCCCGAAGATGATCCACCTTATCCTTGATATACCCACTAATACCCGCTCCACGAACACCTCCATGCCCGTGTCCAGCTCCGTACGGTGAGGAGAGTGACGCAAGTCGATCCCGCTCCGATACCACCCCTGAAAGATAGTCGGTAAGCTCTTCGAAATCAACTTGCTTCGTGTCGCGTAGCTTGAGCACAGACTTGTGCGCCCGTGCATACGCAAGCATCGCCTGCATCTGTGACAACATCGAATCCGTCGATTTTGCAGACTACACCAAAACCCCCAAACCAGATCAGCTTCTGTTCAAAAGAAAAGCAAGGCCACACAACTTACAGTCGCACGTTCGAGTCGAGCCACCTCCAACATGGCTGCTGCAAACTTGTTGAGCGGCTCCGTAATGCCGCTCTCGAGATAGCCAAGACCTTCGATGCTGGTGGCAAGATCCTCATAGTCGGTCGAGAGGTCTTCGAGCGCAGTGCCGAGTTGCGGGGCATAGAGGTCGCCAAAGGGCAGGGCTAAACAGGGTCAGCGTTGCGGCTTGGGGGTTGGTCAGATGAGCTCCAATGCGACACGATCATCGCACCATGGCGGTTGGCTGAACAAGCGCGAATACTCACCAGCTATACGGTTGCGATTACGCGACAGGACGCGCTCGGTTCCTGCCAGACCTTCCTCGAGCTTATCGATGCTCTCGCGGATCTCCTCGAAGCGCTGATCGGGTTTGCGCACCTTGCTGAACGCGTTGAGAAAGTGGTCGCTGATGCTATCGAGCAACCCGGGTGGGCCGGCATTTTCGACGTGCGAGCCCGAGACGAGCGCCGATGTGCCGCCCGAGGCAGCGTTGGTGGCCGAGTGCGACGAGTTGTGCGCATGCATGTCCACATGCCACTCGGAGCTCTCCAGAAAGCTGCGCAGGAGCTGGCTGCGCTGCAGCGTGGGATGGCGACAGATGCGCTCGAGGAAGAGCTGCAGCTCCTGCGTGCGCCGCTCGATGAACTCGGTGCTGAAGCGGTCGCCCGTCAGATACTCGAGCCGATGCTTGTCCGGCAGCGGCGCCACGACGCACGCGGGGAAGTCGCGCTTGAGACCCTCGCGCAGAAAGGTAAAGTCGTTGAAGCGCCGGCGGGTGGCCATGTAGGTGCGCGAAAAGTGCGCCAGGTTGGTTTCGGCGCGGATGCCGTAGCTGATGAAGGCGTCCTTTTGGCCCTCGAGCTCCTTGCGCGGCTCGAGCACCTGCACCATCAGGTAGCCCGCCCAGGTGAGCTCGGAAGGGTCGTCCGAGGCGAATGGATCGCGCGCAAGGCCACCGGCGGCAGCGGACGAGGCGGATGCTGTGGAAGGGCCGGCAGCAGCGTTGGTGGACGAGCTGGGCATGGTGGAGAAGACAGGCTGCGATCCGGTGGTCGCATCGCGGTTCTCCCACGTGACCGAGGTGAAGGTGTCTTCCTCGGCGTCCATATTGACTGCGGCGGCGGCGGCGACAGAAGAGGGATGATGTGGAGAGGGATGATGGAGGCGGTGCATTCGCTCCACTCTGACTCTTTGGCGCCGCTGAGCCGGCCGCTGAGTCTTGGATTTGGGTGATGCGATGCGTCCAAACAGCCTGGGCTCCGCTCTGCTGCTCTGCTGCTGTGCCGTGACGAGCCATCTGCGCACGGATCGCTGCCCGACTGGGAGCTGATACGATTTCGGTCTAACATTCTTCAGCTCGGCTCAGCCGCGGCTGCACAGCCAAATTCACAGCTGAGCCTCGCCCGATGCGCTCCACATGAAAGCGACTCTCTCGCCTCGACCCTGCTTGAGCCTTGCCACCCCACAGCCTTGCTCTTCATTGCACCACACCAACCACTCGCGCAAAGATGTCGCTTCCCTACGCTGCCGACGCCGAGACGTCGCTGTCGCCCTCCGAACTCCAGGTGCTCAAGTCGCAGTACGAAACCGAACTCGCCGCCGGCCACGTCACCACGCAGACCAAGTTCAACTATGCCTGGGGCCTCGTCAAGAGCAAGCAGCGCGCAGATATGAGCATGGGCGTCGGGCTTTTGACAGGTATGTACCCACCCTTTCCTCGCAATATACACCGTGCAGGCTGAGGCTGAACTCTGTGTCGTTTGGCAACGCAGAGATCTACCGCTCGGACCCACCACGAAGGCGCGAGTGCCTCTACTACCTCTCGCTTGGCCACTACAAGATGGGCAACTACGACGAGGCGCGCCGCTTCAACAGTAAGTCTCCGCCACGCACCCTCAAACTTGCAGTCTACACTCGCTCATCTCCCCTCTTGGATCACGCAGCGCTGCTACTCGAACGCGAACCGGGCAATCTTCAGGCACAGAGCCTCAACCAGCTTATCGAAAAGGGCGTCGCTCGAGGTAAGTTGCACTCCCCACTTTCGCGTTCGATTCACACACTGACTCTTCGACCGCTCTGCTGTGCGTAACGAACCTAGAGGGCTACCTGGGCATGGCGCTGATCGGGGGTGCGGCAGCAGTGGCCAGTATTGCCGTCGCCGGCCTCATGCGTCGTGGCCGTCGCTGATCCTCCCCTCACAGCTGTACATTATTCTCGATTCGATTTACACATTCGCAAACATCTGGAAACTCACGCACGGAGATCTGTGATTGGTGCATGGGGGACATGGAGAGGTAGGAGGCCTACGGTGGGGGAGGATCTGTGGCCAGCATCTACAATCCGAGTTAGGAGCGCCACTGGACGGCCGGGACGGGGGGGATCTTTTGAGATCCCGTCGAGTGGCGGCGATCCTCGTTGACGTGGATGACGACGGATCGGCGGCTGCGTTTGCTGCTTTTCGAGTTGGTGCGCGACACCATGGCTTCGGTCTCGATCATGCGCGACTTGATCTGCCCGCCCTCGGCTGTCTTTGCTGCACTCGCAGTAGTGGCAGGAGGTGCAGCCGGTGCCGAGGTTGGCGCTACGCTTTGTGCCGTTTGGCTGGGTTCGAGGGGTGCGGCGGTGGTCGACTCGCCCGAATTGACCTTGGTCACCTGCGATGCGCGAGTCATCCGTCCATCTTCCGCCGCTTCAACGGGCTTCACGATCGCGCCTGTTCCAAACGAGAACGGCTGGGTCGCCATCTTGGCTTCGGATGCCTCTGCCGTATTTCTCTTGGGCGCACTGAATCCCGTATCCAGTTTGGCGCCCTGCGCCACACGGTAGAATCCCTTCTCGCCCTCTGCGCGCTGGCGCTTCCTCCTGCGCGGCGGTAGTTCGTACGGCGAGTTGCTGAACGGCAGTTTCTCCGGCCCGATGATGGGTGGTTCCGCAAACGCGTGCATGTAAAACCAGTTCTCCGGATACCTCCTACCGCCCACATTATTGATGATCAGTGCCCAGCCGATCACGATGAGCGACCCAATTACGACGATCGGTACGAGCCACCAATCCAACCGATGCGTTTCGGGATTGGTCATTGCCAACAGTGCGATTGCTGCACCGGGTGGATGTGTGAAGCCCAGAATCTGCATGGCAAATACAGCCACGCTGACGGATGTAGCTGCCGCTGCCCAGTCCACCCCATACACGCCCGTCACACTGTAGCTCGTGCCCGAAAACGCCTTTTGCAGCGCAACCCCAATCACCGCCGAGATCGTGTTACCGAGCAAAATGTTCTTCGGCTGCGCCAGCGGCGTGCGGTACGCAAAGAACGTCACCACCGCCTCGGTTGCAAATGCACCGATGACGAGCGGTGCATCGTGCGCACGGTGGAAGGGTGAGCGCGAGACCAGACTCAGTAGTGCAATCACCACCCACGCCGCAATGAGCGAGTGGATCGAATTTACCACCTTGGCTCCGACCTGCTCGCGGTACATTTGCACCAGCTGGATCTCGCCCGTGTCCGGATCGCGGTAGCGCGCTATCTGCCCCGTCTCCCCCGACGGCTCCAATCCAAAGCTCAGCACGCGCCCGCAGATGTAGTGGAAGCGCCGAAAGCCAGGATCAGTGTGCGTTCGTCGTCGTTCCACCGGAGTGTGCGGGTGCGACAGCGGTCGATATCCAATGAAATGGCTGAGTGGATACATCGCCGCCAACCATGGATGCGTCTCGTCGTCATGATCATCCTCTGCGTCCTCATCCAATCCGCTTTTGGCGGGTTTGGGTTTGACCCCTTCGGACGAGGGCGTGTAGAGGTGCGAGCTCGCTTTGTGCGCTGTACTGTCGGTGCTCGGCGAACCCTGCTGTGCCTGTGCCGGTACAGTCGTCTCGATCCTGGCCTGACCACGAGCCGAGTTGCTGCGCAAGACGCGCTTGGTAGAGCGGACCGCCTTCATCTCTGTCTCGGGCACCTGCGTGATTGCGGCCGATGGTGCAGCAGCGCGCTTGTCCGTACCATCCTCGGCGGAAGCGCGCGATCCATCGCTCGAGATGATCTCGATAAACCGTCCTTCGTGAGCCTTTTCCTGCTGCTGTGGCGCTGTTGTTGCCGATGGCGTCTCGGTGGGGAAGCCCTGCGAGAGCGGAGACACGGGGGTGGCCTCCTCGGGAATCGTGGTGGGTGCGTGGCTCGACACCTCGTCCGCACTGCCCTCCTCGAGCCGCATATCGCCCCGATTGCACTCCTGCGGTATCTAGGTATTCTACGTGTTGACGTCCGGACACCCCTACAGCCTCATTGGCCTTGTCGAAATCGCAGCTCTACAGACGGGGTGGTATGGAGCTGTATGGATGTGGGATTGAAAGAACGCCGAGAGCGATGAATGTCGGCCACTTGTGGCGGAGCGGGTATGACAGGACAGGGTCTACAGCCCGCATCGAAGCTCTCCACCGCCAAGGCCAGGAGCGCAAAGTGCCACTTCGATCGATCGCCCGGATCGTGAGTGGTCCACGCCGCTGATGTCGCGCACTTAGATTGAGCCGGCACTGCAGCCGAAGCTGCCGATTATCGTAGTTGACCCTTTTTGCCGAGACCTTTTTTTTGACAGAAAAGCCTCGACTCGCAATTGCTAGCTTGCCTCACTCTTTCTTCATACACGCAGATCCTTCTCATGCCGGCAATGTAGACAGCGATGTGGTTGCGATGTCGGAGTACTGATGATTGGGCAGCTGTCTCAAAAGCATCGCGTAGCTTCGTCATCTTGCTTCCGCCTGCCGTATTTGGTCAAGAGGGTCTCGGTCGATTTCAATGGAATTCCCATTTTCGTCCCGCCATTCCACACACAAGGCTTACGCTGACAGCCACCTGCACCATTTGGCTGGTTGCATGACCGCCTCGTGCATCCACCAACTTGGAACCCGAAATGCCCGCGCACACCCTCACCCGATGCTTTTCCGAGCCGACCATGTCAAAATGTTTGAACAGACTGTTCCTACCTAGCAGCATACTCTCTGTCTCGTCTCGTCAGTGATTCTCCACAGCCTCTCTTCTATCTCACATTGAACGGGCACGGCAACACGATGAGGAGAAATGCGATCGATAAGTGTTGGTATATAGAGCAAAAGTAGTATACACTGAGGTTAAAGGACAGCACTGAAAGATATGCTGTGGGTCTCAGCGCAGCTTGGCAAAGGGATTAAAGGCGTTGGCCTCGCGACGCTTATCGAGCTGGGTGCGGTGCGATGTGTTGAGGTCCCAGAAGCGCAGCGTCTCATCTCCCGCACCCGTGACGATGGTATCGCCAGTGGGGCTCATAGACAGATACAGCACGCGCATCGTGTGTCCCGTGAGCGTGGCGATCTGCTGCATCGACGGATACTTCCACACCTGGATCTGGTTCTGGATCGCGCCGCCCGAGTAGCCGTGCGTGCTGATCAGCTCGTTGGCCGTCTTGCTCCACATGAGGTTGCACACCTGGCTGCCCGTATCCACCTCGTTGAGCATCTGGCCCGTGCTCGCGTTCCAGAACCGAATCTTCATGTCCACCGTGCCTCCGCCCGACGCAAGGATGCCCTGCTGGTGCGGATTCCACGCGATCGCCTTGACCGCCGCCGTGTGCTCGGTGAATCGATGCAGCGGCGTCTCGTTGAGCGCATCCCACACGATCAACCGGTTGTCGTTGCCACCGCTCGCCAGCTGGTTCGTCTCGGTATTCCACTTGAGCCCACACACCTCCTGGCGGTGCGCGCGCAGCGTTCGGATGTGCTGGTCGGGCGCACGCACATCGCGGTGCTGGATCACGCGGTCGCGCGAGCCCGACGTGAGGATCACCTCGTTCCACGCCAGTGCACCTACCCGCTGCGTGTGCCCGCGCATGGTGCGCAGCAGCTTCTGCTTTTCCACGTCCCAAATCTGCACCAGCCCCTTCTGTGTGCCGATCGCAAGGTGATTGCCCGAGTTGGCCCAGTTGAGTCCCGTCACCACGTCGTTGCTGTACTCTTTGAGATCGCACAGCTTGGTCACCGACGAGTTGTCCGCCGACCACAGATACACACACGTGCCCAGCCCGACGCCCAGCACGTTCTTGCTCGACCAATCCACGAGGTTGAGGTAGAAGTCGTTGGCGAGGTCAGGCGCGTCGAGCACCTTGTACGGCACCTTGCTCAGCACGCGCGGCGGCTTTCGCGGACTCAGCAGCAGGCTGCGGCTCTCCGCCTTGACCGGCGACAGGCTATACGCCCGGTGATTGGGCGAGTCGAGCGTCTCGAGCGAGTGCGAGGCCAGTCCACCGAAGAGCCCACCTGTGCGTGGCGCAGCGCCACCCAGCTCGTCGTCGGCGATGCCAAAGTCCACCACTCGGCCCATGCCGGACCCGCTGCGACCGGGAGTGCGGCTGCGCGAGGGACTGTAGCTGAAGAGATTCCGCTTGGTCGGCGTTGCTGGCGAGTTGAGGCCGGTATGACTCGAATGGCGTGTTGCTGAAGAGCCGCCGCTCGTATGCACCGACGACGACGAGCTGGATGCAAAATTTGTAAAGGCACTTGCGCGGTTGCCTCGGCTGGGCGATGTGCTCAGTCCTGCATCCGCTCCGAACAGCTCGGACGATAGTAGCGACGAGAAGGCCTGATTTGCTTCCTCTCGTTGCGCGTCGGTGTCGATGGCGATCTTGCGCTTATGTCGGTGTGGCGTGGGTGGATCGTCGCCGATGAGCTGGTAGGCGGTGTGCAGATCGGTCCCGTCGCGCTGTGGGATATACCTGTCGACGATGCTGCCGGCGAGGTGCTTCTTGCTTGGTGAGGACGGCTTCATGCTAGACGACGCCGACAATGACGAGCGCGACGATTCCCCGCGCGAGACGCCCGACAGATTGGTGAGGCTGGACGATCGATTTGTACTCGACCTTTTCGCCGCAGCCCTGGATGAGCCGGGTATTGAGATGGGGGATGTGGAGAAGCTCGAGCTGGAGCCGGCGAGCAGACGGTCGGTTGTGGCGCCGAGCAAGCTATCTGTGGTCCGACTCTCGCGCTTCGAGGACGCAGGCGTGGAGCCGCCGGAGGATTGGCTACGCAGCCGCCGACCGAACTCGGTGTTGTACATGGCGAGACACGAATCGGTCGGACGATGCCGGCGCGCTTTCCTGACAAGGGGCTCCCACGCTGAGTCTCGGCAATTGCAGGCGTGCTGGGACCGATGTGTCTAGATATTCCGATGGCGATGGTGCTCGGAAGGAGGATCAGGGGAGTCGTGGGCCAGATTTCGATGAGATCTAGCCGGAAAGCTTGGGATCTGCAGTGTGGTGGGCTGACCGTGCCGAATGGCCAAAGCTGCAGGGTTGCGTTTCCGGTTATGCAAGCGATTCGCCCTGGTGCGGCTGAGGTATCTGTTTGGTTCTGTTTGCAGCTGGCTGCGGACTGTGCATACGAAAGCCGATGTCTGTGTTGGTGGCGGTTTCTTGTCTGCTGAGTGGCGCCTGGCTGCTGTTGAGGGCTATGCAGCCGAAAGTGGAGGGCGGTTTGCCGACGAGTTGATGGTTGTCCGGGTGGTGTATGCGTGGTGGCCGCGGTCGTTAAGTGGTGCAGGACAAGGTCCGCGGATGGATGTCGGAACAGGGCGGCGTATTGGAACGGAACGGGATGTGGATGGTGGAGATCAGCAGGTAGGCAGCCGGATGGCGGGTGGTGATGGCGACCGTGGGCTGAGCTCTTGGAGGCTGTTGAGTCTGCAGCCGCCCCTCTGCCCGCCTGCCTTGCTCAGTGTTGTCCGTTTGCCGGGGCAGAGGAGAGCGAGAGAGAGCGAGAGCAGCTCATCGGGCCCACGATGCGCGCGGCCGCCTGATCCCTCACCTCGCCACGCTTCACCACTCGCTGGCTCTTCAAGTCCTTGTTTACGCGTGAATTCAAGCTCGACGTCCCGATCTGAACCCCAAATTTGAGCCGACTTCGAAATTTACGCCTCCCTGTTCGCAGCCCGATGCGGCATCGATTCCGCTGAACCCCTCGGTACAGCGCTCTCTTTCCACTGGTTCACCTATGTCACGCATTCATCCTCACTTCGAAGGCGATTTGGCCAGTGAAGGCAGCGGCAAGCGATAGATACTCTCTTGTGTCCTGAAGGACTGAGAAAGTCAAGCTAGTGACGATTGTCTGCCGTCCCTTTTTTTATTTTGTTTTGGATCCACTCTTTTGATGCCACTTTTTCCTTTTGCGGTCGTCAGCAATCGCTTGACCGGTGCTAGTCAACTCACCAACACTCAATCACTCGGTCCTCGACTCTGAGCGCGAGAGTGATACAGCAAGATGCTCGCTACAAGCTCACTTCGCAGCTTGGACATGACGCGAGACAAGCCGGCATCGATGGGTGTGACGGGCAGATGTGCCAGAGGATCGACGTGAAGGCGAGCGGAGAATTGGAACTCGCCTGCGGTGCCAAGGCGAGAGGCGAGTGTAAACATGGACGCGGAGCGGCGACGCGCGTCCGGTCAGTGCGCCAAGGGTTCCAGGGCGCCATTGCCGCGCGAGCTCTGTTTGGCCAGCGACACCTCCGCGCGCAGACGGCTGCAGGCTTCTGCGCCTGGGTCCACCCATCGAAGCCTGGGCCGCGCGCGCGCCTGGCCTGTCGCCAAATCATGCGTCCCTTTTTTTCCACACCCAACACAGGCGAAATGGCTGATTCCAGCGAAAATTAGCGGAAATCCCAGAAAAGGAAAAAGTCGAAATGGGCCCTGGTGGCTGCCGCGCGTGACTCCGACAAGGCAAGAGGCAGATCGCTTCACGTCAAGAACGGGCAAATCAACAATTCGGCAAAGCGGCCGCTGCCACCACGCGGCACCACTGCCACTGTGGCCCTTCAAGCCTTCTCTATGTTCTCTCTGGTTGTTGCTATTCACGTCCTTGCCATAGAGTTCGCACAGCCGTGAAGTAGCTGTAGAGCGGCTTGAACCATCGTGATGATCATGACAGCAGAGACTATGAGGGCTCATAGGCAGTAGGTTCACGCAGAATGCAGAGAAATGCGTTGGCGTGCCAGCAAAGCGCAAAGTCCAACAGCGATCGCACAGCCGCTGTCAAAGCGTCCGGTTGAGCGAAGGAGGCAGCTCTCCGACCACACACGAACGCTTTCTCATGCTGTAACTTCCACGCTGTGACGAGCAACAAGGCAGGGCAAATCGAGGGACAGGTGTAAGGCGGGTTCAATGCGATACCAGTCGCGAGCCGTTTCCGAGGCCTAGATGCGGTCGCAGAACTTTTCAAGACCAACGCAAGTGTATTCTCTTATCGGCCGAAGCCGCCTGTCCATCCCCTTCACGCACAGAAAGGATGAATAGCGTCGTCGGCGTCTGCGATCCGATCCGCCTGCCTGTTAGGTTCGAACGATAGGGGCCGACGAGGGTCCAGCGCACGCGACTCAGAGCTTTGATCCGTGTCACGGAGTTTTTTTCCCGTCTCGGCGGACCCCGCCTTTTTTCCCTCTCGCAACCGGACAAACGTGCGCCAGGCTGCGCATCCGTCTGCCACGTCAAAGCCTGCTCGAAAAAATAAATAAAAATTTGCTGTGACACTGATGCAGTCCCTCCAGATTCGACTTTCAATCAGTCCAATGGCGGCCGCACGCCGGTGTCAGCTGCTCGCGCTGCACAGGTGCGGCATCCATGCTTGCCGATCCAAGCCCTCCCACCGAATGGATGCGCGGTGCCTGCGCCGAGACTGCGCTGCCGCCCGCCTACCCTCCCCATCCTGCTCGGTCCTTGCCTGGATCGTCTAAGCTGCCCCTTCCGCAATAGGGCGGTAGATGCCATCGGCTCATCAGTGCCAGACCTACGCAGCCACACAGGATGTGAAGCCGGTGCTGGTGCCATCTGGCTGGGCTGAAGGGGCAGCGACATGGATGTTGGCTGACACGCCCACCTGGACTTGTGAAGCTTAAGCTCGACAACGATCGCGTCCAGCACTTGCTACGGCGCTGCAGAGAGGCGGTCATCTCGCGCTCGATCGCGCTAAGGCGGGTACTTTCAGAGCTTAGGCCACGACACGACTGAGCCCTTCTCTGTGGCGATTTTGCGTCCAAGAGACACCCGTGTGACGAGCGTCCTAGCCATGTTGCGGGGACAGCTTTCGACCCGTGCAAAGTCGAGCGAGAGCTTGGATTAGCCTGCTAGCACCATCTTCGTCGGTCTGCTGAGCGCATGTCACTCGGACGGGTCAAAATGCCCGGGCGGTTCGCCTCCAATCCATGACCCGTTGCAATCTGTTCTCAACTTGAACCCTATCGCCCTTCTGGCGCTGTCCATCAGCCCAAGGATCCGCTTCATCCAACGCCGGGTCCGGATGTCACTGTGCTCGTCTGTGTATTTGTGAGTCCGAGAGCGAAGTCTGTGTGTGCTCATCGAGACCACAATGTCATTGCAAAGGTCTGCGGTGAACAGAGTGAGGCACGCCTTGCGGGAAGCGCAGAAAGGCAGCGGCGTCATGGCTGGCAAAGCCTAATCCAAACCAACCCCACGAGCTCATCCCGCGCTCTCCCTTTTGCAACTTTGGCTCAGCCTCTTGCACGCTCGGCCGGTCGATCGTGCTTGCCTTGAGCCGCATCGCCGCATTGCCGCATCGCCGCTTCGCTGCATCGCCTCGTGCCTCCCCACCGCCTTGGATGCGCACCCTCGAGAGAGAAATTGGATTCATCCGAAATACGCGGCCGCCCTCGCCGCCCCCCCAAAAAGCCCGACTCTACATCCCACGCCAAAACAATGAATGCCAAACCGGACGACACGCTCACAACATCGATCCGACCGAATCCATCCCGTCGCTCATCGCTCCTTGTCTCGTCTCGTCTCGGCCGCGCCCCGCCCCGCCCGCTTGCGTTCGAATCGAATCCAAAGTCGACTTTGCATCAATATCCGCAGCCTTCACCTCGCCCTCGCCCTCGCCCTCGCCCACGCCGCCCCTCTTGCTCAGCCCTTTTGGCCCCCCCAGACCCTCTCTGGAGCTTGGCTTGCATTGCATCGCTCCGCGCCGCCCCGTCTCGCCTCGCCTCAACGCTTCCGATCCTCCCTCGCTCCTCAAAATACGTATAAAGTAGCCCCCCTCACCCCAGCGCGCCCCCGCCCCCCTCTTCTCTTTTACAACCATCACCTCAAGCCAAAGTTAACGTACGTGCTACCGCCATATCTCTCTCGCCACTCGGATGGCGTGCATTCTGATTCTCATCATCGGCGAGCCCAGCATGTCTGTTTGTGACCCGGATCGCTGACCTTGCACCCTGCTGTGTCTTTTCTCCCTTTCTCCTTTGATCCGCTCCTCTGATGTCTCGTGCTCTTGCTTGCTTTGGATGCCCGCTACTGCTGCTGTATGGTGTTTGGCTCGTCTCCCTTGCTCCTGCTTCGACCCCCGACCCGTCGATCTTGCCTGCGCCTCTCACCTCGCCTCCGCCTCCGCCTCGCCTCTGCCCCGCCCTCGACCCGCGCGTTCTATTTTTCCAATCCGCCGCCCTCTCGCTATTTTCGCCAAATTTCCCGTACTGCTCTGATGCCCGCGTCGCCCTTCCGCCAACCAACGTTGCATATCGCCCGCCCTCTTCCACTGCTCTTGTGCCTCGTTGTGCGCCACGCCCCGTCACCGTCACCGCCACCTGCTCTGATCTCGTCATCATCTTGGACTCGGATGGTGTCACTCATGCCCTCAATCCTCCACTCGTCCCGGCATTTTTTCGGATCCGAAATTTCGCCCAATTTCTCGGCCCGCCACTGCTCTGCTGCGCATCCATCCGCTAACTGCGCCCGCTCGCTTATCCGCTAATCTCTTCGCCGTCGCCGGTATTGTCTCGACCACCACCACAATTGTCGCGTCGCCATCACCATCATCACACCGCGACCGCTACCGACCTCTCTTCACCACCATCATCGACATCTCTGCACATCACGCACCTCGTCTTCTACGCTCGTTGACGATCCAACAGAAAGATGGCTCGTACCAAGCAGACAGCCCGAAAGTCCACGGGTGGTAAGGCCCCCCGTAAGCAGCTCGCCACCAAGGCCGCACGCAAGTCGGCCCCCGCCGCCGGTGGTGTGAAGAAGCCCCACCGTTACAAGCCCGGTACCGTCGCCCTGCGTGAGATCCGTCGCTACCAGAAGTCGACCGAGCTCCTCATCCGCAAGCTGCCCTTCCAGCGTCTTGTGCGTGAGATCGCTCAGGACTTCAAGACCGACCTCCGCTTCCAGTCGTCGGCTATTGGTGCCCTCCAGGAGGCTGCCGAGGTATGTTTCATTCAACACCCGCATGACTCGACCTCGAACAGGTTTGCTGACGTCTCTCTTGTTTTCTCGTTGTTGCGAATGTACAGGCCTACCTCGTGTCGCTGTTTGAGGACACCAACCTGGCTGCTATCCACGCCAAGCGTGTTACCATCCAGCCCAAGGACATCGCCCTCGCGCGACGACTGCGTGGCGAGCGATCCTAGATGATCCACTTTGCACTTTGATGGTTGACGCCGCCGAGCATGCTCGGCCGTCCCAGCTTTGATGTGAAGATGTAACATTAGCCGTTGCTCGTTCCGCGTCGTTTGTCCCTGCTGTAGTTCCCCTCGCGTCTTTTTGTCTCGCTCGCTCTCTACTTCGCATCCCCCGACAGAGTCGCAATGACCTGCGGGGCATCTTGTATACCTCCGCTCGAAGCGCGCATGCAATTCGTCAGTCTTTTTTGATCCAGCTGCTGAGATTGCCACGAGTGTTTGGTGTTGGTGAGGATGGGCTGAGTCGAGTGACGGCGCGCGCGCGTGTGTGTGTGACTGAGGCGGGAGGAAAATCCAAATTTAGAGCGAGTGTGGTTGCGTCACTCTGGTGGGTGAGCGGAAGAAAGACACGCATTTCCTCTCTCAGATAGGTGCCGCACGGTCAAAGATCCGTGCACGGCTCGCACTTGTGAAACACGACATCACCACCATCACTTTATCGCATACGAGCAGTTAGGATCGGCCATGGGGGTGTTCAATGCGCTGGTTAGCGGCTCGTTCTTGCCGTGGCGACGTGCGAATCGCGAGACGGACTACGAAAGCGTGCTGGCTCGTCTCGAGGGCGAGATCAACGACGTGCAGTCTCGTCTGACGCAGATCCGGCTGCGCGAGCGACGTGCCTCGGTCACTCTCACACTACAGGCTTTCCTGCTCTGGGCGATCTACACGGCAGTATGCTGGTTCTTTGGGCTGCTTACGTTGCGTCGTACGCACTCGGACTCGGGACACACGCGTGCAATGCTGCTGGTGTGGGTGCCCGTGCTGGGTAGTCCTGTGCTGATCATCTCGACGCGCAGAATCGTTCGGTGGTGGTACCGTCGCATCGGAGCGGCTGAAGACAAGCATCTCATCGACCTGAGGAGGCAGAAGAGGGAAAAGGTCGACGAGATCAAACGCGCCACCAAGTACGACCATCTGCGCATGTTGTTGGACAAGTACGACGAGGGGGGACCCAGGCCAGCCGAGGCAGCCACGCCCGTCAAGCAAAAAGCGGGCTCCAAGTCGGGATCGCCTTCGTCCAAGCAGGGGACACCGCCTGCGGGAGCCAGCGTCAGCACGCCGCCACGTTCGGGCAATGTGCCTGCCCTATCGACGCCAGAAGCGCACGCATTGCAGGCCCAGCGTATGGCACTCATGCGCCAACAGGGTGGTGTTGGCATCCCCGCCCCCGTCCGTCCTCCCGTGGTGCTGCAAAAGACGTGGATGGACAAGGTGGCAGATGCAATCCTCGGAGCCGACCCTACCGCGACGGGGCCGGAGCAGAAGTACGCGCTGATCTGCGCACGCTGTCACATGCACAACGGCCTGGCGCTCAAGGAGGAGTTCCACGAAGTGCAGTACGTGTGTCCGCACTGCGGCCACTTCAACTCGCGCCGCCCCAGCTCAGCACCCGTCAGCTCGCCGTTCAACAGCACCGCCAACCGCCCGCGCGCCTCGGACCCTGGTCCTGCGGCACATGCGGTCGAGACACCGTCCAAGCCCAGCCGCACGCGCGACGGCGGCAGCAGACTCAAACTGCGCGCCGACGAGTCGGACGACGAAGACGCTCCTCCCCACACCACGCTGCAGGACGAATCCAACCGCAACGACGATGTCAACATCGACAGTGAAGAGCCCAAGGAGCCGCGGAGGTCGCTGCGCGCACGCAAGTCGACGCAGCCCAAAGACGGCATGGACCTCGACGAGTAGCCTTTGCATCGCTCTTGGCACAACACACACTCTGTATGGAGAATCTCAAAAAGCGCAGTGGAATGCAAATTTTCCTGTCTGACGAATGGACAAGTGCGAAGCTATGCGGAATTGGTCACTCGTATGCGTCGTCGAGGATCTGCTTGACGCCCTTCCAGTAGTCGGAGCCCTTCTTGTCCTCGCCCGTAACCTGGGTGGCGATTTTTTCGCACTGGTCTTTGTCAACGCCGGAGCTCTTGAGGGTGGAATGCAGGCCGAGTTGATCCACCAGTTGCTGGATGGCGTCTGCGACCTGTTGCGCTTTGGTCCTCAGCTCTTCCTCCTGCTCCTTCGCCGATCCGGGCGTTGGACCGAGTGGGGTCGGGTTGGGATTGAAAGGAGCAGGGATGAAGGCCAGAGTATCTGCGAGGTTCTGCAGATGGTGTTGGGATGTGTCCTTATAGGTCGCAGCGAAGCGTACGGCGCCGGGGAGGGTGATGCAGCTAGTGATGCCGTGCGAAATAGCATAAGTAGCGCCGAGCTTATGCCCAAGGCCGTGGCTGAGGCCTAGGGCGCCTTGGCGACTTTCGGGCCAGAGCGAGTTGAAGCAAGCCAGCTGGAGCTTTTGGCGCACCTCTACGTCGTCCGGATTCTGCTTGGACACGGGCAGATAGGTGAAGAGCGCCCTTACTGCGGCTTGAACACTCGGCGTGAGCAGCTGGTGTGTGTCGGGTCGGTACAGGAACTCCACCGCGTGGTCCAGGGCTCGAATGCCAGTCGAGAGCCACAGCCGTTCAGGAGTGTCCAGCGTGAGTTCTGCATCGTAAACAATCGCGCGCGGGACGAGGTTCCTGGACGAAACACCGATCTTGTGTCCCTCGTCGGACTTGAATCCCGCATTCTGCGTCGTCTCCGCCACACTCAGCGTGGTCGGAACCGCAATGGTCGGGATGAATAGCCGAGCGTCCGTAAGTGCGTTGCGCGCGCTCTCCTCACCGTGAACCTCGCGGTGCCGGTAGAACGATACCGCCTTGGCTGCGTCGATGGGCGACCCACCTCCAACGGCAACGATCACATCCGCGTTCGAAGCCTTGATTCGCTCCACCGCTTCGCGGATCCCCGCCACAGGCGCGTGCTCCCCAATGTCGTAGTACGTCTCGCCGCTATAGTAGCCTTTGTCAGCAAGGATGCTCTGGATGCGTTCGATCACGCGTGTCTTGGTCGCAAGACTCTTGCCCGTCAGGATAAATGCTTTCTTGTGCTGCAGGTTGAGCGACTCGATCGCAGCCGGCAGCGAACTGGTCACACTGCCGGGCCCAAAGTACACCGCCTGCAGCAGCGTGTTGCGGTAAACGCCTGCAGGTGCAGCCATGGTGAAGGTGATGCCAGTGGTTTACGTCGAGCAAGTAGTGGCAGAAAGTAGATGCGAAGGCTCGTTCGTTTATCTGCCTCTTGCGATGGTATGAAGCATCGGCACAAGTGAAAGCAAAGCGGGCTTCTTAGCTCCGGTCAGCCCGGCTGGTGTGCGGGGATATGACCAATCCACGTTGGCTCATGCACACACTCCCTCCACAATCTTTCTCCCCGCCGCTCCCATTTAACCGCCGAGAATTTAACCGCTCCCATCACCTCCGCAGTGTGCGAACCTCGATCCGTTCGTTCCTTCGTTCGCAACAGCGCTTGTTCGTCACTGTCCTGACACAGGCCGAAGCTCTGCTGTGTTGTAAGCTCAAATGTGGAAAGGCAAGAAAAAAAGTTCCCGGCCGGGGAATCGAACCCCGATCTCAGCAGCTCCCAAATCCACCTTGCGGTACGATGAAAGTGCCGTATACTGACCGTTGTACTAACTGGGAGGCGTCCATAAGGGTCCAGAGAGGCAGTTGTGCAATATGTACCAAAGGCAAAGCGAGTCAACCGTGCCCTGAAAGCACCGAACATCACGGCGTTCGAGCATGCGGAGATGCACTCGCATGCGCACAGGGGAGGATCGAGTCGCTTGCCTTTGGGCTCGGTACACGCGCACAAGGGATTGATCGAGAGCGTTTGGCGTCTGCGTGCAAAGGCGCTTCTTTTTGGCGCACTCGGCTGTGTTCATGTGCACTCGTCCGAAGTTGGTCGCAAGCCCGTCTCATCTCACCGGCGCACAGTGTACAGCCTCACCGTGGCTGTCCAGCCCTGATCCTTGTAGCGACACCATTGCAACAAACCCGATTCGATCCAGACGGAACGGGCTTGGCGTCTTCTCGTAGCCAAGCACATTGCATGCTCGCACGCCTTTCCATCCTGCTCGATCCGACAACTTGGCCGGTCCGAGAGTAATTGCGAATCAAGCTGTATTAGAAACCGAGGTGGTGGACACTACGTTTACTCGTCGTGAGCAAGCTCGGCGTGGCCGGCTTTGGAGTTGTAGTAGGCGTTCTTGCTCTTGGCCCAGGCGATCAGACCGTAACCTTCGAGAACGTTCATATCAGCATACGGCCCGAGTCATAGTGAGATGAGGAGGGAGAAGGGACTTACCTGCGGCGAAGGGGACGGCAAAGTAGGGAGCCTGCTGCATGATGCGCTTGAAGCCGTAGAAGATGTAGCTGTGCAGGGCGCCGCGCATCGCATTCTGCTGGAACGGCGAGACCGAGTACTGCACAATACCGCGCTGCGTAGGGCCACCCATGTCGCCCCACCAGCCCATCTGTTGTCGCGAGGAGCGTGTGTATCGTGTGCCGAGGTTTGCACGGATCGTATTCGTCGGTTCGGCCAGGACGGTCGGCAGTCGGGCGATGTGTGCCGGTTGAAGCGATGCGATGAGCAATGCGTTACCGAGTCATACCGTCGGATTCGAGGTTCGCGAGTACATCGGGTTGGCGATCATTCCGAGAGGTGGTGTAGAGTGTGTATGGTGAAAGAGAGATTCAAGCATCAGTTGGCCGTATCACCACTTTTGCGTTTGCTTCTCGGAGCGCCGAGGGAACTGCCGACTTACGTATTTCTTGCCGGTGGGCATGCCGGAGAACGAGACCTGAGAAGCGCGCATGGTTGCTAGGATGTGCTTTCGTAGGAGAGTTGGATGGTATCGATGGTGGAGAGAGCCGATAAATGTGACTTCTTCGCGCAGGTGTTGGCGGTGGGTGGGGGGCGTCTCAACGATCTCTCTCTCCTGCGCGGAACCGAAATTCGAACCTCCCAAGCTGGGCGCCGCGCCTCCTCAAGCCCGGCCCAATCCGACTTCGCCCAATTTCAGCGTATTAGTCAGCAACAAGACACGTACGACAAATGACACTCCGGACAGCGTGGGTCTAACACTCGAATTACATCGCCATTGCTCATGTCGAGGCAATGTGAGGGGAATGCACCTGTGGCAAGGACGAAGGAATGACGCCAAACGGTGACGAGCGCTTCCAGCGAGCCTGACCGTCAAAAGCGTATAGATGGGCTGTGAGCTAGAGATCAAACCGATGAGAACACGAAAATGTGAGCTATCGAGGGGGTTGGGCGGCACGGGCGGTGCACATGCTGCAGGATTCCTGGCGCCTCTCCTTCGCTCACGGAGCTCAATTCGAAGCCCAGGCGATGTTCGAGCAACCGCTGTATGCTTGTTTCGATCGTCGCGCTTGGTGTCATACAGATCAACGGAAATAAGCTCGAACATTGCAATGCGTGAACTTCCAGTGAAGGAGAAGCGAATGGGACCAGAGTGAAGGCCGAAGCGCTGAGATGGCTTCGCATAGCTTCGCATAGCTTCGCATAGCTTCGCATAGCTTCGCATAGCTTCGCATAGCTTCGCATAGCTTCGCAGGAGTGCAGCCGTGTGACGCTCGCGAGGATGGCCAGCACACGAGCTGCAGCGCCTCGCTCGAGTGTCGAAGTAAGGATCTTGAAGTGTGACGCGGCGCTCCTGGAAGCAGGCCGCTTCGGCTTGCTTGTGCGCAATGAGCTCTACCGCCAGAGCCAAACGCCAAGACATCGCATTGCGTGAGGCACAGTCAAAACGAGGTACGAAAGGGTTTCTCAAGCGGCCGCCTCATCCTTGTTAGTGCGACAATATCAGGCGGCAAAGACAAACGGTGAGGAGCCAGACATTGCCGCACCGACAAGGTCAGTGCGCCAAAGGCAGACAGGGAAGATACAAGGCATCGCATTGCGTCGGTGTGCAGAGAGATGAGGTGTCCATGAATCTCCAAACGGCCATCCCACCATGTAGATGCAATAAAGACAGACAGAAGAGACACAAGGCATTGCATGGCGTGATGTACAGAAAGATGAGCTACGAGCGCACCTCGAAGTGGCGGGCTCGCCTTGTCAGGTGCAATGAAGACGAAGACAGACGGCAAAGAAACAAGAACGGCAAAAATGCAAGAACCGCCAAAGAGGCAAGAAGCGGCAAA
Source organism: Moesziomyces sp. F16C1 (assembly GCA_003004725.1). Taxonomy (NCBI): domain Eukaryota; kingdom Fungi; phylum Basidiomycota; class Ustilaginomycetes; order Ustilaginales; family Ustilaginaceae; genus Moesziomyces; species Moesziomyces sp. F16C1. Next base: position 141,450 of record NXFS01000032.1, on the reverse strand, counting down.
GAGGCGAGAAGCGGCAAAGAGGCAAGAGCATCGCATGGCGTCGATGTAGAGAGGAGAACGAGCGACGAGCGCATCTCGAAGCATCAGCCTCAGCTTGTCAATGCAATAAAGACAGACGGAAGAGATGCAAAAGATGGCATCGCATGGATGTACAGCGAACCGAATTGCGTATGGCCCTCTCAAATGACCACCCCAGCTTGTCAGTGCGCCCAAGACAGACGGAAGAGATACAGAACATGGCTTTGCGTCAATGTACAGAGAGACGAGATACTGAAGCACCTCGGACTGGCGGTCTCACCGTGACAGTGCGATGAAGACACAGACAGACGGCGAAGAAACGACAGGATGACATGCCGTCGGTGTTCAGAGAAAAGGGATAAGACGTACCCCGAACCGGCATTCTCTCCGTGTCATCGCAGGAAAATCAACAATGTTGCATGGCGGCATGCACAGCCAAAACGAGGTACGAAAGCACCGCGAACGGGCGGCCTTAACCGTCAGTGCGAGAAAGACAAAGGCACACGGCAAAGGAACAACATCATCGCATGGCGTGATGCACAGCGAGAACCGGGGTACACATGAATCTCTCAAACGGCCGCCTCACAGTATCAGTGCGACGACAAACACAGCCGACCAGGACAGACGGGAGAGATACTGGCCAGAGCGACACAGACAAGAGACAAGGAAGAGACGGGAGAGATACAAGACATTGCATGACGTGATGGCCAGAAAGACAAGATACGAGCGCACCTCGAACCGGCGGCCTCATCGTGTCAGTGCGACAAACACGGGCGACCAGGACAGACAGGAGACACACTGGTCGCTGCGCCAAAGACAAGCGCCAAAGCCAAACAGAAGAGATACAAGACATTGCATTGCGTGATGTACAGAGAAAAAAGAGACCTGGACTGGCCTGTTCGCTCGCGCGCTCATGTCATCCCTTGATGGACGAGCTCGAGGGCGAGACCGAGCCGCTGCTCGAGTCCTTGTCCGTATGCAGACGGACGCAGAACACGGTGGTGTCGCCGATAAACACGATCTGGTTGCGACTCGCCGCCACCGACTCCCACACGGGGTTGCGCTGTACCGGCGGCGGGCGTGGCGTGGATGCCTGCCCGAACGCATACGGCATTTGTGGCGTCGGCGCCGGTGGGAACGGAGCTGCAGGATGAACCATCGCCCCCGGCGCGCCCGGGAATGGCGCGCCACCAGGTCGCATAGGTGGAGCGCCCGGCCGCATCGCGCCAAACCCGGGCATGCCAGGCGTGCCTGCCACCATGGCACCGTTGGGTGGCGGGGCGAATCCAGGCCTGGCGCCTGGGAACGGCGCCATGGGCGGTCCCATGCCATTCTGCAGCGCCATAGGCGGACGGCCGTAGGGACCCATCATGGCGGCGTTGAACGAGTTGGCGCGCATCGCCGCCACCGCCTGCGCCGTCTGCTGGTGCACGCTCGGCGTGGGCGGCGGCACATCGGCAAAGAGGCAGCGCAGGTTGACGCCCGTGATCACCTGATGCAACGCGCCCGTCTCGACGTGGCGCACCTCGACGAAGCTCGGCTCGAATGCGAGCACGTACGGATGGTGGTAGGCGAACGAAGTGGGGTTGCCCTCCCAGTGAATGATCCAGTTGCCCTTGGCGCGCCAGCCGTTCTTGTTGACGTAAAAGGCAAATTCGTCGTAGCACAGCAGGAACTCGCCCGAGATGCGATAGATGGCGATGGGCTTGACGTTTTCGCGCCGATGCACAAAGTCGAGCGACGTGTCGGCGGGATCGAGCAGCCCCTGCGTGTCGAGCGTCTCGAGGTCGACGATCTCGAAGCCCTTGGTGCAGCCGACGCAGAGCTTGGTCTTGAGAAAGTGGATCGAGCTCGACTCGGTGGGGATGTAGAACTCCTTGAAGACGCGCAGCGTGTCCTGGCCGCCCTGTAGCAGCTTCTTGAACGTGGGCTGCTTCTTGCCGCGCACGTTCTGCTCGATGGGCTCGAGCGTCTTGATGGTCGACGAGAGCGAGCTCGACTTGACCACGCACACCAGTGTGCGTCCGAGGCAGATGCCCGCGCGGAAGAACGACGTGTGCGACGAGATCCTGCGACCGCGCTTGAGCGAGCCCATGGGATCCGATGGATCGAGCGCATCGAGAGTGAAGGTGTGCACCGACTTTTCGGCGAGCACGATGAGGATCTGGTACTCTTCCAGCACGTCCACCTGCGTCACGCCGGGCAGCGGAAGCACCTTTGTCGGCGGACGCGCCTTTTCGCGCAGGTCGGACAGGTAGACGCCATCGTCGGTGCCGTAGATGATCCTCCTTCCAAAGTCGAACGGCACGGAGCAATTGACACGGTTGGGCCCGAGGAAGAAGTTTTCCGAGAGCGTGATGGTGTCAAAGATGTTGCTGCGCTGGCGCAGGATCTCCTGACGCGACTCGATGTTCTCGAACCACTTCTTGCGGCTGACAAACGTGCTGGCCCAGAGCGTCATGGAGTAGCCCTTCTTGCCGAGGTAGGTGAAGGTGAGCGCATAGCCTGTCTTGGCGTCCTGCTTGGGCGCGGTGCCGGGCGTGCCGCTGTAGCGGGTGCCGGTGGAAGTGCGCGACATGACCGACTTTGGCCGGGTGGAGTTGCCCTTGCCCGTGGGCACCTCGTCGTAGACGGTCACGATGAGGAGCTCGAGCGGGATGGGCTTGCGGTAGACCTTGTAGAGCTCGTGCTTGTTGACCATCTTTGGCTTGACCATGAGCAGCGCGTGGTCGAAGAGGAACACCTGGAGCTCTGCGCTCTCGCTCTGTGTTCCGCCGCGCTTCTTGAGCGGGCCCTTGAAGACGAGCTCTCGCTGCTCGTCGCGCAGACGCAGGTCGACGGCCTCGCCCTGCTTGAATACGAGCTGCTGGTCGAGCTGGGCGAGGGTGAAGCGGTTCTCGCTCTTGCCCGTCTCGACGTTGACCTTTGTGAGGAATTCGCGGACGATCTTGACCACCTTAGGGATGGTCTGCTTGTCCGGGTGATCTTCCGGGGTATATTTGGCCACCTGCTCGAGCAAGAGAGGGTATCGTGCCAACCTTGTGGTGGGCTTGGTGAGGTAGCCGTTGAGTTCGAGCTTGCGCGACTGGGGTAGGCGTTCTGTTTCGTCGACAAACTTGGCAAAGGCCGGGTTGGCGGACTTTTCCTTTTCGAACTCGTACTTGCCGTAGAGCTGATGGGCGCCATACTTGACGAAAGGCTGGAAGTGGGGTACCATTTCGAGCAGGATGTCGCCGATGCGGTCGACCACGTCGCTCTGCTTCTGGCGCTTGGTGAGGAGCTCGGCGAGCTTTGCGTTGACGGCATGGATCTCGAGCACGTTCCAGAAGACCTGCGTGACGAAATCCTCACGATGGTCCTCGGGGATGGTGTCCGAGGTGCGTAGCGGCTTGATCCACTGATCGCGAAGATACTCCATGTCGGCGACAAAGTCGCGCTCGGTGTAGACGACCTCGTTGATGGCCTCCTGGCGCTTGCGTTCTGTATCCGAGAGGCTGTCAAACACCTCTTTGGACACAGACTCGGCCCATAGGGCGCCGCGTTCCTTGGTGTCGTTGAGCGACTCCCTGCTGACGCTGCGCTGGAGCACTGGCTGTGGCTTCATATTGAGACGCGCCTGCTGCTCGAGACGGCGAGGACAGGCGATGCTGTAGCAGAGGCGATCGCGTGAGCACGTGGGCGAGTAGCAGTCGGTGAGCAGCGTGAAGACACCGGTGGGCAATGCATCGTCGTCGTCGTCATCTTGGATCGCCGAGCCGGACTGCACGCCATTGTAGATCGAGGTGGCGGGGGTGGTGGCAGCAGGCGAACGCGAGGTGGAGGCGGGCTGCTTGCTCGAGGTCATGGACGAGACGGACGAATTGGGACCGAAGCTACTGGCCGAGTTGCCGCGGCTGGGTGCCGGGACGCCCGAAGATCTGCGGTCGTCGTCAAAGCCGCCGTCGACGCCGAAGCCCGAGGTGGGCACTCGGACCTTGAACTGGTAGATCTCAGTGGCCGAGTCGCGTAGACGATGGTCGTAGGTGACGTCGTGGAAGAACTTTTGTGCGTCTAGCGCTCTGCCGAGGAGCAATGCGAGGTTGCGATCGGTGGTCTTGATGATGTAGGCGATCTTGTCTACGGCTTCGCGACCGTCGAATGCGTCGCTGTAGGTGAGGCCGTCCTTTGTGCGCTCGGAGAGGACGACACGTGCGCGGAAAGTCTCTGCGACCTTGGAGAGCAAAGCAGGATAGACGAGAGGGCCCCTGCGATTGGAGGGCAAGAGCTGGGACGGGCCGCCGGCGATGCTGCCTTGAGGCGAGACGGGAGCGGCGAAGGAAGGTCTGCCGGTGGACTGGCCGAAGGAGAGCGAGCGATAATCACCCCTGCCGATGGTGGTGGCCTCGCTTGGCTCTTCCCAGCGCGAAGTGGCGGAGTTGGCAAAGCCAGGCGCATACGCCGCTTGGGCGGCCTGAGTGGCCGAGGAAGCGGTGCGTGCGCGTGGTGGACGATCCCAACTTGCGCCGGGCGCTACGCCGGATGCGGCTGCGACGGACATGTTGTATGGGGTCATACCGGAGCCTGCGACGAAGAAGCCACTTGCGTTCTGGGGCAGGGTGGTTGTGGAGCCGTAGAAGGCGCGAGAGGTGTTCTGTGCGCCCGGAAGGGTATAGATGGAGTTGGCGATGGATTGGCGATCGGACTCCATGGAACCTCTGCGACGACCATCGCCGTAGATGGAAGAAGCGGGCGAGCGAGTGCCAAGCAAGTTTTCGAAGAAGGCGTTGGAGTAGACTTCCTGGTCGTGGGATGCGGTCTGTTGCGCTTCGTTGGCGGGGGTACCGTTGCCATTGCCGTTGCCATTGCCGTTGCCGTTCGTGTCATGGTGGCCATTTCCATCGATGCGTGGTGAGGAGGCAGCGTTCAGAGAGGTGGCGGCGAGGTGAGCTGCTTGACCCTGGGAGCCGAAACTGCCGAGCTTGCGGCTTGCGACGGAGAGGGGGCTGGTGGGAGTGCGGTTGTCTTGATCGCCGAACCAGAAGTTGGACTGCTCGATGGGATTGCTGCTTTCGATGCTGGGTAAGCGTGGTGGCCTATCTTTGGAGTCGAGGGCGAGCCTGTCGAGGCTGCAGGCGACGTCGGGAGCGGATCCATCGGTGCGTGAGGAGTCGGAGATGACGGATGCGCGCGGCGAGATGGCGTTGGGATTCGAGTAGCCGGCTTGCGAGGCGGAGGGGTTGGTGGATTGCTGGTTGAGGTAGTGGCTCGCGTAGGCGCTGGCGGGGGTGTTGGAAGGAGTTGGGACGCGATAGGCGTCTGCTGCGCTGGTTGCGAGGCCGTTGTATTGGGAGTAGGCGGACATGGAAGCGCGTGGATCGGAGACGGTGCGATCGGCATGGTTGTCGTACGAGTTTGTGTCGGATGGCGGAGGATTGGCGTAGCCTGCCGAGTAGTAGGCGCCGGGTGCAGCGGCGTTGGATGCTGGTGCGGGCGGTGGTATGGGCATGGCGGGGTCGGCGTACATGCTCTGCGGATAGGGAGCGGCGGGGTAGGCGTTGGGATGTACGCCGTTCCATCGCTGATTCACGGCAAAGGAGTTGGGAGGAGCTCGAAAGGCAGCGGCAGCATTGGGATGAGGAGGGCCAAAGGCACTTGGCTGCGGACCCTTTGGTTTTGCGGTGGGACGGCCAAAGATGTTCTCGTAGGCGGTAGTCCTCTTGTCGAGGGAGCCGCCTGGAGCAGCACCCGCGGCAGGCATGTTGCAAAGTTGTCACTAGGCGCTAGGCGCTAGGGACCAGATGGGCAGATGGAGGTCGGCGGAAAGCAAAGCGGTGTGGGTTGCTGCGTCGGGTGATGAGAACGCAAAGAGGGGCAACCCGAGGCTCAGAGGTGCGGAGGCATGGGGCGAACCGAGTGGAATGCAGCGCGTATGTTCGTGAGAGGATTCGTTAGTGTGCGTGAAGAGAAGAGAGTTGCGAGAGCGCGCGAGTGTTGGGCTTGACAAGAGGGCGATTGCAGCTCAGCGAGGGCGCGACATGGGGCGCAAGGAGAGGGCTGGCCGAGGGACGACTGGCGGAGTACGGTGGCGGTCGTATCTATGGTGTGCGAGCCGACGATGGGTGAAGCAATGCTGAATCGAGGAGAAGGCCGGAGGAGAAGAAGAGACGGCGGTGGTGATGGTGGTGAACACACTTACACACACACACAATCTCGCGCGGCTGCGGTGCTGCAAAGGCTGGCGGAGCGGAGCGTTGGACCCACCATTGCACACCGCACACCGCAGACTGCTGCTGCTGCTGCCGCTGCTGCACGAGCTCTCTCACTGCCTGCGCGCCTACGCCAAGTCGGCTGGTCGGTCGGAGTCGCCTGGAAAAATGGCTCGATTTTGGCCATCCCAAACTGACATCCACACAAGGCAGCGGTTGTGCATTTTTGGCCATTTTCGATCGGCCCGCGAGGGCCCGCTTCCCTCCCAAGCACGCGCCCGCTGCAAAGATCGCGAGCCTCTCCCAACGCACGGTCGCAGCACAGCCCAAGCTTAACAGTGCAGTGCTGTGCAGTGCCGTAGCCTCAGCCCTGCATCTCCGCCGCACTAACCCTGCGCTTTTCCTCGGCCAGCCCGACATGCCCGCGGCATTGCCTTCTCTCTCTCTCCTCTCTATCGCGACGCGTCTCTGGGCAATGACAAAAAGGAGCAACGATCTCACGAGATGCAGCGGCGTCTATGGATGATGAACCACCCAAAAAAAAGGGGTCAGGGGGATTGAACGGAAGAGGAGCGCGTGCTAACATTAGCCAGCCTCGAAAACTCGAAAGCGCCGCCGCTGCACGCTGCTGCCCAACGACGTAGCCTGCTGGGCCTTGGACTGCAACGGCCTAGACTCCGCTGTCGCTCCGGCATCTCGACATCTCGACATCTCACTGCCACCCGCAATCAGGGGTCCTCCTTCTCCACCCTCAATCAAGCTCTCTCCATGTGGGTTTTCTTGATTCCAAGTGAGCCAGCCTCAGAGAACACGGCTCGCCTGACCCAGCCACACCATCCAAGCGAGACCGGCCACCGCCGAACCAAACAAACGAGTCCGGCAAGCGGTCCAGACTCAACACACATAGGCGAGGAGAGAGATTGCCGATCCAGGCAAAGCTGGCCCTGCTTGGTAATCATGACTGTCGCCGCGGGCTGAGCTCAACCTCCACGTCCAATGCGGCGGCCAACTCTGCGCCGCGGCCTCAGGAATGCCTCAAAAATTGCGCCAAATTGGGTTGAAAGTCCAAAAAAATTCCCATTGCAGAACGCGGTGCGGAGCTGCAGCCTCGCAGCGGGATTTTTTCTTCTTTTTCCTGCCAGAACCCTCATCTGCATCTTTTGGCGCCTTCTTCCACCCACCTCGATGCACTTTACCGCTCCCTGACATCCCTAGCCATCGTCCATCAGCTTACTACATCGCACACACGACACGGTGACGAGTCGAGGCGACGCGCAAAGGTGCCATCTACAGCCATGCCACACCCAGCAACCGCCACCCCGGGCGAGGGAGAAACCGAAACCGTGGCGCCCATCCTCCCCTCGGCGCAGGCGCAATCCTCACACAAGCTCTCCACGCCACAACTCGAGCGTTTGGCAAATGACGGCCATGCGGGCGCCCAAGTCGATCTCCGTGCCGCTTCCTCCTCCTCATCATTCGCGTCCACATCCGCATCGGCCGAGCCACCACGGCCGAAAAAGGTAGTGCCGCCCAAGGGGTGGCTCCACTTTGTCGCTGGTGGTGCAGGCGGCATGTGCGGTGCGATCATCACCTCGCCGCTCGACGTCGTCAAGACGCGTCTCCAGTCTGACCTATATCGGCAACGCTCGGCGCACAAGGCGCTATCGACCCAACCCGCCGGCGTGCTCCAGAACCTGCGTACGCTGGCGTACCACTTTGTAGAGACAGGACAGCTGCTCGGGGAGATCAGCACCACCGAAGGTCCACGTGCGCTGTTCCGCGGGCTCGGTCCCACGCTCGTAGGCGTCATTCCTGCGCGCTCCATCAACTTTTACACGTACGGCAACGGAAAGACGCTCATTGCTGAGCGCTTCAACGGTGGCAAAGAGACGTCGCTCGTCCACCTTTCCGCCGCAGCATTGGCAGGTGTCGTAACGGCGACCGCCACCAACCCCATCTGGGTCGTCAAGACCCGCCTCCAACTCGACTCGCGTCGCAACGACAAGGCTTCGTCAGCACCAGCGACACAGACAGCAGCACACAAGGTCGGCGCAGCACCGGCATCAGCACGCACTGCAGGTGCAGGCGTTGCACGCTTTTCCACCTTTGCGGCGGTGCACAGCAAGAAGGCGCTGGGAGCGTTCGGCGAGCCCGCCTTCTTCCACGCCGCGAAAGCTTCGTCCGGTTCGAGCATGAACTCGATGCAGATGACGCTGCACATTGTGCGCAACGAAGGACTCAAGGGCTTGTACAAAGGTATGAGTGCCAGCTACCTCGGTGTTGCGGAAGGAACGATTCAGTGGGTGCTATACGAGCGCCTGAAAAAGATGGGCACCTCCAACACGGACACTGCCGCAAAGGAGGGTGTGGGGGCTAAGCTGTCGAGCATGGTGGGTGCTGCAGGTGTAGCCAAGCTCGTTGCGAGTCTCATCACATATCCGCATGAAGTGGTGCGTACGCGCTTGCGACAACAAGCCGAGCCTGGCCAGAAACCAAAATACACCGGCCTTGTACAGACGGTCAAGCTGGTGTACAGAGAAGAAGGTCTTGCAGCACTCTACGGCGGTCTCAGCGCACATCTGTTGCGTGTCGTGCCCAACGCGGTAGTCATGTTTAGCATCTACGAGCTCACTCTCCGCCTAGGCACGAAGTCCGAACCCTAATCACTTCTCGTACCTGTAGCATCGAGCTGTTTGTAGTTGTATCGCCTCACACCCCCACTTTAGATCCACTCATCATACGTCGCAACATGTGTACTTTTACCAATCCCTCACACCACGCTTTTGACTTGCGCACAGAATCTCCTGAAAACGCTCGGGCATAGAGTCATCTCTTTCTTTTTCGTCGTGCGGACTGAGCCAGGCGTGCAAAGATGCAACGGTGCGATGTGCTTCTCGCGCAGGGTTACTTGCTCAGCATCATCTGTTGTCAAAGAAAGCAAGGGTGGTCAGTTATCGCATCTATGACGGGAAAAGGGGTTTGTGGATGGAACGTACGTTGACAAACTCCTCGTAGTTGATCTGGCCGTCACCGTCGACGTCTGCCTCGCGGATCATCTCGTCCACCTCGTTGTCCGAAAGCTTCTCGCCCAAGTTGGTCATCCTGTTCGCAAAGACAATGTCAGCAACCTTCCTCCTCGTTACAAAGTGGCTTTGAGAAGGGAGGGGGAGAGAGAAACAACGTACACGTGTCGGAGTTCAGCTGCGCTGATGAATCCGTTACCGTCCTTGTCAAACACCTTGAAGGCCTCCTTGATCTCTTCTTCCGAGTCGGTGTCCTTCATCTTGCGCGCCATCATGGTGAGGAATTCGGGAAAGTCGATGGTGCCGTTGCCGTCAGCGTCGACCTCGTTCACCATGTCCTGCAGCTCGGCCTCGGTCGGGTTCTGCCCCAGCGATCGCATCACGGTACCAAGCTCCTTGGTGGTGATGGTGCCATCGCCGTCCTTGTCGAACAGCGAAAAGGCCTCCTTGAACTCGGCGATCTGGTCCTCGGTCAGCTGGTCAGCCATGATTGCGTGCGGTTAGGTCTGCATCCCAAAAGCAAAGTCGATAGAGTCAGTCTCTTCTATCCATGTCAACCCGTGCTTGCATTGCCACTTCCAGTGTCGAGCATGACGCCCTCGCGGCAACTTTGAGCGAAAAAGCTGGGGAGGTACTTACTGATGGGTTGTGGGTTGTGGTGGAAAAGAATGGTGGCGGATTGAGAAGATGGAGATCGCGTCTATGCAGCGTTGGCAGTGTGTGTGGGCCATGGACTATTTGCGCTCCACACATCCTCTCTGCCGCTTGCTCGAATTGCGAGGCCGTGCGGGCTAGGTGTTGCTCTCCGCCCTTTTCTCGCGCGGCACAGCCGCTCAGTCTGTCCAGTGCCAAAAATCGATTTCGGCTCGGGCCAAGTTTGTGGTTTGCAGTGAGCGTGTGCTGGCAGCCGAGCGTGTCTTTTTTGGACTCGCCTCAGGCTCAGCGCGTTGTTATCACTGCACTGCCTTGTCGTCATCGCCCTCGCCTCAGGCCGTGCTGTCACCGCGCATGGCCCCCCTCAGCTGCTTCACTGCCCAACCGCCCAAGCCGTGATCGACTCGCCCACTGCGTCGCCTTTGCCGCCGGCTCATGACATCTTTCGAACCCCATCCCTCGCCGGTCATTCTCGCCTCAAGTCTTCTCCCTCTTCATACAATCATCCGGGTTTCAATTTATCCGTCATTTCGTACAGAGTCTACACTTGACCGGCCGCACACAAGTCGCCGGGAACTGTTGAGCTTCATTCCTTTTAGAAGGGACAATATGTTTACATGAAACCGAGCAGCAAAGAGTGCCACCTTTCCGAGATCTACATGAGCAATGTCGCCGGAATGGGACTACCTTGACCACGTCCAGGTGACGGGGGTGGTGACGCCGCTATTGGACAGGGCGTCCTGGAACTTGTCCGACTCGAGTTCCTCGGACCACTCGTGCGCGAGCCTGTATGCGCCGCGGCCAAACTTGTCTCCACCCGTCCATCCCGCCCGATCGGAAGGCGTGGTGTTGGCGGTGGCCGAGTCGGACGACTCCTCCTCGCCCGGCGGTGGCGGCGTCGACGGCCTCGACGGCATGCGCTCGGCACGCAGCAGCTTGGCCTGGAACGTGGCGCGAGGCGCACTGCTACCGCCAGCGCGGCTGCCCGATCCAGCGCCTCGCGACTTGGTCCCATACGAAGAGCCTGTGCCCACAATTCCACCGCCCTGCCTCGAGGGTGCGACCGAGTTGTAGCGAGACACCATCATGGAGGGTGCCAAGAAGCTCGGTGCGGATGCAGGCTGGTCTGGCGTGCGGCTTCCGTCGTCCTCCTCCTCGGCAGCCTCGTCGCCTCGCGCCACCTCCTTGCCCTTTAACGGCGAGCTTCCACTTGCTGCCCTGGTCATGGACGTGCTACGCTGCACCTCCTTTCCGAGCGCATTCTGCATTGCGCGTCGTCTTGGATCGTTGCAGGCCGTCATGCGCGATGGCGGCGGACTGGCCACCTCGAGCGGCGTGGCATAGCCCGACGCGGCCACCGACGCAGCCGCCGAAGGATTGAGGCTCGACAGCGCCGACCTCTTGGCCTTCTTGCCCTTTTTGAGCTTGCGGGTGAGCTGGGCCACCACGTCGCGCGCCTCGGCCGCCGCCGCCGCCTGCTCGAGCCTACGTACGAGCTGATTAGCGCGCGCTGAGCGGCGCACAAAGAACTCCATGCCAAGCGAGAGGTCGAGCGACATATACTCGTGACCTTCATCGCTCCAGATCATCTGCGCGGGCGAGAAGCCGTCTTCGTCGTCGTCAATCACATCGTGCATGCGACGCTCCACCGACGAGTGCAGCCGGCTGCTCCTCGTACGGCGCGTCAGCGGCGTCGACTGCAGCACCGCGGGCGAAGACGAGCCCGAGGGCGCACTCGAGGGAGCCGCCGAACTGACCGTGTCAAAGTTGGAGCAGTAGAATCGACTCAGCCAGCCATTCTCCGGGTCGGGCTGACCCCAAGACTCGGCATCGCCCTTCTTGATCTGGTACACGTCGGCGTCTTGTCCATCGTCGGGGAATCGCCACACGAGGCCAAAGTCGAGCTCCAGACGAGCCGACTCGGCGCGTGCTCTGGCCCGAGCCGCAGCGGCTCCAAAGTCCTCCTGGCGCGTCCTGCGGCCGGCTGCCGGTGCGGCCACTTGCGTCTGCTCGGCCTGAGCTTCGGCTTGATCGTCCGAATCGTCATCGCTGCTATCGTCGTCGTCATCATCATCGTCATGGGCGGCTGCAGCGTTGTTCTGTGCATTGGCTTCGCGCTCGTCGTCCGAATCAGGTGGGGAGACCTGGAAGAGCGAGTGCCAGGTCGAGTCGGTATCGAAGCGCAGCGATACATTGTCGGGGTCATAACCCTTGAAAGCGAGCGGGATGACGTGGGTGACGGTGCGCGGCTGTGCGTTGATGTTAAAGGGCTCGCGCGCACCGGGCCGCTGAAGCACGTTGAGCCTGAACAGATCCTCGTCGGCCTGCTGACGCTGCGCCTCGTCGACGTCGGCCTCGGAGAGCGTGCTGGGCAGCTTGCGTGTGACGCGCAGACCAACGCGCCAATCGCTGTTGGCAAAGTGCGTGGCGATCAGCTCGTTCTCCACGGCGTGCTTCCACGAGGTGTTGAGCGCGCGCACGGTGGTGTACAGCGTGGCCGGGTCGCAGTACAGGAAGATGTGGCGCAGCAGTTCGTTCGGAAGCTCCGGACGGGCGTGACTAGGCACCGAGGAGGGATCGGACGAGACGGGGCTCGAAAGCGTGTTGGGCGTCGAATCGAGCGAGGCGCCCGCCGATTCACAGCGAGCGAGAGGTAGCGCACTCATCTTGGGCAACAAAGACGAGGCTTGAAGGGAAGTCTGGATGGTTCGACACCGAGAAAGGTTGAAGTTGGATCCAGCAGTCACCGAATCTTCCAACGAAGGATGGATCGAGGCAGAGAGGAATTGAGCGTTGTGCAGCGATGGCGTTTGTATCAACAGCTGAATGAGGGCGAGACGGATGGCGAGGAAGGTGAGAGCTTGTGGTGTAGATAGGCAGCAGTCACTGAGTCCCGGTTGAGATAGAGCAGCAACGCGCGGTTGCAGCGCTTTGCGGATGGGCAGCTGCTGAGTCTGCTCTGACCGCTTCGAGCTAGAGCTAGACCAGCGTGGGGCCTCAGCTCGAGTGTGGCCGGCCAGTCGCACCGCTCGTAAATGCAACGCCAAATGCAGCTCTGCAGCCCCGCCTGCGCTTCCCCACAAAAGCGAAAAAAATCCTGAAACGGAGCGCACCAGCTCAGCAAGCTCTGCTGTCTGTCCAGGGTCAAGTGCAGCACACCGCTTCAGTGCTGGCTGCCAAGCGCACCCTCACGTCGCTCTCCCGTCGCTATGATCAGATCAGATGCTTGCATGCGCAGCGCTCACCATCACTTTGCGTGTGCCATCGCGACGCGCCAACCTGCCTCGAGATCAGGGGCTCGAGGGCTGAGGGCTTCGACCCGCACGCACGTTGGCACGGAGGCCTGCTGCGGCAAATGCCAAACGGCGTTCTGACAGAGGCAGAGGCTCGCAATCGAGGCACGTTCGCAGCTTGCCAAAAGCGAGAAAGATAGAGGAGCGACGCAGCGTCAGCTGGACAGTGCGGCGCGGCCACACTCGCGCCAGGCTGCCAAACGCGTCTTGTGGCTATCGCAGCCTCGCTTTTGCCAACTCTGCTGCAGGTGCCTGCAGCTTACCCCGCATTTTCCTCGCCGCTCTGGACCCGCTCGATGCAGCATGATGCGATGCCGGCCGCGTTTCTCGGCCGCAAAAACATGAATGGCGGTCTAACAAGGTTCATTATTCTCGTCCACCGGAGAAGAAAGCTTGGATGCCCTTCTTCAAGCTCCGGCACTTGGCACCCTGACTCTGCGCACCGAAGCTCCGCCGACACGCTCTCCGTCTTGTCAGCGCAGTCTACGATCGCAGCGGTGCATGCCAGAGAGCCATCCCAATGGAGGCCTGCGCTTCCTCAACATGACATGGATGTAAACCCGCACGAGACGGTCCAGGGATCATGGCTCGCCCTTGATATCCGGACCACGCTACGGCAAGAATCTGGCTGAACGAATGTTCTGCCAACCACGCGGGCAATTGGCAAAGGATGGAAGGCAAGGGTCTGTTGCCAGCCGAGAATCCGTGCCAATCCGTGCGCACACTCGGGACTTGCAGTCCGGACATCCGCGACAAGCCAGTGCTTATGCTCACGCAAGGACCCTCGAAATCTTGCTCTGCCCGAAGCCTATTGACGACGAGCGCGAGTATTCGGGAGAGCCGACGCATGATGTCAGGATGGCCAAGTTCGACCGATGCAAGCCAGTGGCGAAATCTCGGTCGTTTTTTTTCTTCGGCTGCCCCTGCAGGGTCCATCGCATGCGAGCCACGCATCCATCTATCTGTCCGTCGGGCGTTGATGCTTGACTCGGCCCACCTTGAGGCACGCCTGTGGCTTGCAGGCGAGTCTATAGGATCGGATGATTACCGATACACCATATAACGTCCAGCGGAACGGGGCTGGGACCGTGTTTGCAGTAGATTCCGCCGGATGAGTAGATCGAAGGAAGATGCGCAGGTCTGGAATCTAGAGCGTGATCTTTGATTTTGGCTCGTCCATCTTCTGCGTGCCAAGACGGCGCAGGGGAGCTACGGTTCGACGGCCAAGCAGAGTGACGTGAGCTTCGAACGCGGCAGATCTTCATGCAGGTCGCAGGACAAAATTCTCCGAGTGCGGCGAATTTTTTTTTTGGGATTCCGCTAGGCGCATTGCCGTCGCATTTCCGGGCATGTCGAGATGTGCCGTCCTCGGCCCTGCATTGGCCACACGATGCGAGTGCCGGCCACACTTCGGTGGGTTCCGCTAGTCGATCCAATGGCATATCTATGCAGCGCTTGTCCAGTCCGGCGAATCTGGCGAAGACGTACCGGCTTGGCTCTACGAGAGCCAATAGTTGCATCGGTCGGATGCGCCGATTCCTACCGACTGCACGCCGCGCTCAAACTAAGCCTAAGCTCAGTCGACCACTCGGATGTAGCGATGCAAAACCGCCGAAAGCTTACTCCCCCTCGCGCAGGTGCTGAAGCAGACAAGGCTGACTCGCTTCTCCAGATCCGCGCGCAGTGAACGTCGACTCCTCATCTCATTTGCAAAGGGCAAATGAATCAGGAAAAAAGTGGAGATCGACTGTGTGGCGCTCTCCAGAGTTGGGGAAAGAAGCTCAAGGGAGCGAGGATGCGGGACTGCGCTTCCAGAGTGCGGCAGATCATCGGTGCGCTCAGAACGTTGAGTCTGAATAGCTCGTTTAGGCGAAGGAAAAAAAGAATAAGAAAGTGACGCCAAGCCGAGACCGAGGTTGGCTCGAATGCATTGCGAGCTAGGCAGCTCCGTCGAGCTTTCTGTTTGGCCAACGAGGCTGCAAACCTGGGCTACAAGCCCAGCTGCACTCCTCCTCCCCGTGGCGGCCCGGAAGACCAGCCGAGCGTCGGAGGCTCTGCTTTTGCCGTCAACCTTGCGTGCCGTGCCGTGTTGTTGCTGCCAAGCGTGGCTCCCCCCAACGCATGAATGAGAGAGCCAGAGCAACGCTCGACCATGGTTGGTGTATGGCTCCCCGTGGCAGCTCGGCCTAACTCACCCCCACCCTTCTCCAGTCGCTAGCCACACCACCGTGGCCGGGGCACCCAAAACAAGTGCGCGAGGCCCCACACCAGACTGGGGCACCAAGGCACACGAGCAACGGCGGCGTAATGGCTCGTCTTGGCTGCGGACAGCGAGCCGGAAGAGAAAAAAGTTTCGAATGAGAGGAGGAGCTCGACTGCTACTCGACCCTGAGGCCGGAGTCCACGCCGTTTTGTGCCCTTCCGGCCTGACTCTCCGTAGCCCTCCGGCTCTTCCGTCTCCGTCCCCGTCCCCTACAAAAACAGAGCCTCGCCGCTTTGTTATCACACTTCCTTCCTCCCGTCCCCATCACCACTGGTGTCAAGCATCGCCAGTCCTCCCCCCAACAACCTCGCCCGCCTACCTGGCCTGTTCTCTTGACTGCCAAACAGGTCTGCCCATCATGGTTCTCAAGGCCACCTCGATCCACACCAACTTCCTCTCCAACGGCGAGCAGTATGCCACCGACGATGCTGCCGCCGCCTCCACTTCGGCACAGCAGCCCGATTCTGCTGCTGCCGCCCCGGCGCAGCGTCCCTCTCAGTCGCGCAAGAACAGCCTCTGGAGCCGCAAGAGCCGCGAGCAGCCCCGCAAGGACGTCGAGGCTCCCCAGGGCGCCAAGGATGACAACATCATCCTCGTCGTCTGGGACGGCGACAACGATCCCGAGAACCCCATGAACTGGTCCATCGGCCGCAAGTGGCTCACCACCGCCCTCCTCTGCTCCATGTGCCTCTTCATCGGACTCGCTACCGCCGCCTTCTCCACCGGTATTGGTCCCATGACCGAAGAGTTCGGCGTCTCCACCGAGGTCGGCCAGGTCGGCATGCTCCTCTTCAACGGCGCCTTCTCCATCGTCCCGCTCTTCCTCGGCCCCCTCTCCGAGTTCGTCGGCCGCAACCCCATCTACCTGGGCTGCTACGCGCTCTTCACCGTGTGGTTCATCCCCCTTGCTCTCGCCAAGAACATCCAGACCGTCCTGGTCGCTCGATTCCTTAGCGGAGCCTTCGGTGCCGCCGGTACCACCATCATTCCCGGCACCCTCGCCGACATTTGGAAGACCAAGAACCGCGGTCTGCCCGTGGCACTCTTCTCTCTCGTCGCCGTCGCCGGTACCGTCGGTGCACCCCTGTACTGCGGCTACATTCTGCAGGAGAAGGGCTGGCGATGGATCCAGTGGGTTCAGCTCATCGTCAACGGTGCCGTCGTTCTGCTCGAGTTTGCTCTGCTCCGCGAGACGCGTGGATCGGTCATCCTCGCTCGTCGCGCCCAGAAGCTCCGCAAAGAGACCGGCGACCAGCGATACCGCGCTCCCTCGGAGCTCGAGGCTCCTTCGCTCAAGGCTCTGCTGCACGCCTCGACCACGCGTGCCGCGCTCCTGCTCGTGTCGGAGCCGGTGGTGTTCTGCTTCTCGCTCTACATCGCCTACGCCTGGGCGCTCATCTTTGCCTTCTTCTCGGCCATTCCCATCGTCTTCCAGGAGATCCACGGATGGGGCGTCGGCAACGGAGGTCTCGCCTACATTGGCCCTCTCATTGCCTGCTTCCTCGCCTTTGGCCTCTCGTTCCACGGCAAGTACCTCTACGACCGCGCGCAGACCCGCAACAACGGTGTCGCCGTCCCCGAGGCGCGTCTCTACTACGCCGCCGTCGGTGGTATCCTGGCCACCATCGGCATGTTCATCTTTGCCTTTACCTCGTACGAGCACGTCCACTGGATCGGTCCCGAGATTGCGCTCGTGCCGCTCGTCATGGGTATCTACTTTATCTTTGAGGCCATCCAGAACTACCTCGCCGACGCCTACGGCTCCGAGTACGGTGCCTCGGCCATCTCGGCGCAGGGCTTTGTGCGCAATGCTCTGGCTGCCTCGTTCCCGCTCTTCTCGACGCAGCTCTTCCACAACCTCACCGTGCCCTATGCCGGTCTCTTGCTCGCGTGCCTGCTGGCGCTCGCCGTGCCGCTGCCATTCGTGCTCATCAAGTACGGCGCCCAGATTCGTGCGCGCTCCAAGTACGCCGCCTCCGACGACACCGAGGACGGCGGTCCCGTCATTGGCGCTCGTCGTGGCGATGTCGAGAGCAAGGCCATGACTAGCTCGACCAACTCGGAAGACACTACGCGTGCCCCCACCCCGACCCACGGTATGGACGACAGCGCAAAGAAGCTCGACGAGAAGAGCGAGGTCGTCACCGCGGACGGACAGGCCAAGCAGTCGGCGTGAGCTGGCTGGTCTCGGTGTAGTGTGGATTCACCGAAGCACTGTCGACTACGCACAAATTTTATAGCGCTCCATCATAATCTTAAGATACCTTGCATGCATTGATACCCGTGTGCGAGATTGTGAGAGATGGGATGGGGGCCGAGTGGAAGCCGACCTGCAGAACCGAGTCGATCGTTCACCGACAGCGTAACGCGTACTCGCTTGATTTTCATGCGCAGGCGGGGCGAGCTGAAAAGCCTCGAACCGCCCATTCGCGGCCACTCCGCAGCATCGACACTCACCCCAATGGCCGCTGGCCTCCCAGTTCGAGCCAAATTAGCAAGGACAAGTGCGGACAGAGTTATAGCGTGCATCCTGTTGGTGGTTATCCGGCCCGCTCGGCCCGATACTTGCCACACATGCCCATATGCGCACCCTGGAGACGTCGCTACACGCTCCCACTCAGGGATACGCCGCACGTTACCTTCTACTCACTCACCCAGACATGTAACTTCGCTCACACACACTGTAGATAGACACGCACCATCTCATACATTCACGCTCTGCAAATAGTTCCGTTTGTATCAACTCTCTCTGCCGTGGCCGCCTGGTGTCAGCGCGTGTCTTCTGCCGTGATACCACCGGATCGAAGCTTGCTCTCTCGCCGGATCGTTCTGCTGCCGCAACTTCAGATCCACTGGAACGGTTCCGGCCTGGATGAGACGCTCTCGCCGAATCATTATAACACCTTCCTTCCGATCCTGCCATTCCCGCAGGATGCGCTTCTGGTGAGACACGTTCATTCCACTCACGAGAATTTGGAGGCGCACAAGAAGCATGGCATCTTTGCGAACAGCGGTGACGACTTTACCAGAAAGCATCCAGTCCTCCTCAGCTGTCCAATTTCCGCGCGAAGGCAGGTTATCCTTGAGGCGAGGCCGTCACCGAGAGCAGGTCATCATCATTTCAAGGTTTTTCAACCTGCCAGGGGGACCGAGGCGTAGCCCGCTGCCCATCATCCATCCGACGACCAAACAAAAGGACAAGCGCTGCGACTTTTCGGTCGCATTCCCCAACACCACCGGCAGAATCGAGGCGCTGTACAATGCGACAGGCACAAAGGTGACGTGCCTCAAGCTTGTCATACCTGCGGTCACCCTTGGCATTCGCTACAGCACAGCGAGATGCAAGCCAGGATCTGACCTTGCGGTCAGCGCCAGCGACATGACCTGCTGGATCTCTGCCGGCGTTCGCGTCCCGACGCCTTTCAGCTGCCAAGGGAGTGGCGCGTTCGCTGCCGGGCAGACGGTCGCTGGTATCTCCACGTCTTCCATGAGCTGGTCCACCCAAAGCAGTTCAAGGCAGATCAATGCGGCTTTTCGGTCGCATTCCCCAACACCACTGGCAGAATCGAGGCGCTGTACGATGCAACGAGCGCGAATATGATAGCTGGTCATGCCTGCGGTCAGCATTGGTGGCATTTGCTACAGCGAGGTGCGAGCCAGGATCCGCCTTCGCGGTCAGCGTCGGTGACATCGTCTGGTGCATCTCTGCAAGACTGGGTGGGTCTCGGATGCGGTCTGCCTCTTCCAGCACAACGTACCAGTCCGAAGCGATCTGAACCCCTTGAAAGCCGAGCAGTCCAAGGACACGGGCGAGGACGCCTCACGTCCCACACGATACGAGTGTTGCCGATCAGGCCGTCGTCGTCGTCGTTGGCGAAGGTACCGCGTTCGAGCCCTCTGAAGCCGGGGTTGCTGGAAGCCGAAGCCTCGAAAGACTTGGCGTGATGCGAAGGCACATTGTGCTGGGTTCTGAACAGGATCATGCCTGGCTGACCGTCGGTGTTGAAGTTGGACTGATTGCCAATGATGGCGCGCCTATCAGTTCGAGCAGGAGGTTCAAGGTAGTCGGTCGCACAATCTCGGACAGAGTACACCGACGACGTCTCCAGCCTTCGCCGCCAAATCAAAGCGCGCCAACACGAAGATTTTTCAGGCTTGTCTGCTCGCCGGTCGACGCGATTCCTAAGCCTCAAAACGGCAGATGATATTGTAGCACGTGTGCAAGCCACATGTCCATCGCCAAAGTCTTCCATCCGTCCTGAGAAAGTTTGTTTCGAGAAAGCCGCAAAGCAGTCGAGCATGAGATAGGGGTTTTGCATGCAAGCATTGCGACGATGCAGCGAACAAAGCAGTAGAAGAAGGGTGGTGGCCACGTGAGCAGCGTCTGTTCAAGCGAGTCAGGAGTGAATTGGGCGATGCACGCAAGTCCGCTTCAGAATCCCAGAGAAGATCATCCGCACACGTTTCGGGAGTATACGTGAGAAAGGACGATTGAGGAGGAGTTCCGGGTCGACCATGTTGGGCGGCAGCGAGCCACTTGCGCGGGCGCTCGAGAAGCTCATGACGAGAAAGAGTTTCTGATTGAGGCGGTAGAGTGCACAGTAAACTTATTGGTATTCGATCGTATACCAGATGGCGATGCAGAGGTCGACTGGGAGGGCAACGGTCAAGTCGGCACCGTTGTTCGCAGGGATACGAATTAGTACGGAGTGTACCACAAGTGCACGCTTCTTCCCGGGCACAGTCTGACCAAGCTCTTGTAGTGGTTTGGCGAACGCGTCTGTTGTAGAAGTTGGCGAGAGCGTCTCCCGAAAGCCGTGACCGATGCTGCGGATCTGCATATGCGGGTGCAGAGCGTAGTGATGCGCGAGAGAGCTGACCCGCTACAACTCTATCCGCACGTTATCCTCGCGCCGACTTTTGACATGCGCTCTAAAGACAACACAAGTAAGACAACACAAGCACCTCAAACCCAGGCAGTGCCGTCAATGAGACGAATAGACCTTGCAAATTGCGTTGGAGACTACTTGATGCGCCAGGTGAACAGGAACCCGGTAAACGCAGCGAGACCTACAAACCAGAATCCTAAATGGTAGTTCCACGGCCAACTCTTTGCATCCGGACCACCCTCGATACCCTTTGCCCAGACCAAACCGCCCACAATCGGACCCACAAACCTTGCGGCTGAGCTTGTAGTCTGAGCAAGACCGTTTGCGAGAGGGGTGAGATGGGGTGGTGTCATGGCGTTGATGAGCACGCTGACGGCGGTGAAGGCGCAAACGTTGGCCAACCACCTCATAGCAGCAAACATGATCATGCCTGTCATAACAAACCCGTCCGTCTCTGGATGCAGCATCCCCCGCAATAAGGGGAAGAGCGTGTAACACGGCAAGTAAATCGCCGTGCCCAAACGCAACATAGCCAGGTGCGAAAAGTTGCCCTGAGGAGGACCCACTTTGGGGTAGAAGACAAACTGAAAGATCAACTGACAAAACGCCATGGCCGAAATCAGTTGTGCATAGTGCGATGCCGTCAATCCCAGGCCTCCCGAAGGCTCGGGCGTCACCAAAAACGCCATAAACACCTGGTCGAACGTCGAAGAGTGGAATGCCATCAATCCATAATGCGCAATGATCGCCGCAGGAAGCAAGGTGAAGAGCGAGGGTGGGGGTGATTCCAACACGGTGCTGCGTCGATCGGGCGATGCAGATGCCGAACCCCCGCGTCGTTGCGATGGAACCATAAGACTGTTGCGATTCGACTGGCTTTCCGGAATACCTGCCAGCGTAGGATCCCACGCACTGTCCGCACGTGCCTGCCCCGCACCCAATGGCCCAGGACCCGCTTCGATCCCAGGAGACATGGGATTGTACGCCGGCGACAAGACTGGGCTTTCGATACCCGTATTGGCATACAGACTCGGCACGCGCGCGGTGGCACTGCTCCTGCGCATCGAGCGTGGCCTCGACCCCGCAGACCTGCCAGCATCCGAATACCCAGCGCGACTCAGCTTGCGCTGCGCAAAGTTGAGCGGCGCCAAATGCGTCGGCGCCAACAGTGCCGATCCTTCATCCGGCTCGTTGTCAAAGTCATCTTCGTCCTCCTCGTCGATGGACTGCTCTGCCAACTCGGCGACGGAATCGTTGAATACGCTGCCGTCGTCGAACGACTGGTCGTCTTCATCGTCGTCAAACACGTCCTCGTAGGCATCGTCGCCATTGATGGCGGCAGCAACCCAGAGGTCCGAAATGGTGAAGACCGAGTCGTCCTGTGCGAGCAGGAAGCGCTGTGCAAAGCTGAGCCCGGGGCGCTGGCCGATCTCTTCAAAGTCGGGCGCGTACTGGGTGGTGGAGGAGAAGGAGTTGCGGCCTGCGGTGCGGCTGTGTGCAAAGGACTCTGTACGTGCGCCGGCGGTGGCGGTGGCAGCGGGTGCGGCCGAGGAGCGCGACATGTGCCGATCGTACCCGTACGCGGAGCCGCCGCCGAGGATGCCACGTTGACGCTCCTCTGTGCGCGAGAAGAGACGCTGCCTTCGGGGCAGGTCGGCGCGGGAGAATGCCGAGTCGTTGGCGGCGGTGTTGTTGTGCGTGATGACGGTGCCCTCGGTGGGTGCGGGCGAGGGCGGGCCGCCAGTCTCGTAGTCGACCTGCTGGGTGAAGGTGCGCGGGAGCTGTTTGGGCGCGCCGGAGTGATCCGGGGTGGAGGTGCCGCTGGTGGGGCGCGAGTGCTGATCGTTGGTAAAGTGGCGCGAGAGGCTGAGGCTGGACTCGGCGGCGCTGCGTGCGCCGCCAAAGTAGCCGCTGATGCGCTGGCCTGCGCTGCGGCCGAAGCTGCCTACCTGAGTAGCGGCTCGTTCGATGTCGCCCTTTTCGGGGAGCTGGATGGCACCGGTGCGGGGCCCGCCGTCGTGGCCGATGAAGAGGGTGAGGAAGGAGCCGACGGCGGTGAAGGTGGCTGCGACGAGGCAGGGGAGGAGGTAAGGGTAGTTTGTGAAGAGCTGGCTGTTGGCAAAGAGGCCGGGGAACTTTTGTACGGGATGTTCGAGGAGGCCGCCGAGGATGGGCCCGATGATACCGCCCATGCCCCAGCAGAAGCCCATGAGTGCGTAGGCGCGACCTTCGTTTGTGTCGTCGGTGATGTCGCGGATGGCGCCCTTTGCGACGCCGACGGCGCCGTTGAAGAAGCCCTGTGCGAGACGGATGAAGATGGCCGAGCCGAGGTTTTGGGAAGTGCCAAAGAGCATCATGGTGAGTGCGTTTCCGAGGAGGGAGATGGCGAGGACGAAGCGACGGCCGCGCTTGTCTGCGACGGAGGCCCACATGAGCGAGGTGAGGAATTGGGCGAAGAAGAAGCTGGCCGAGACGATGCCGGCCCAGAAGCCGACGTCGCTCTCGCCGCCGACGCCAAAGTCCTCGATCATGAAGAAGAGGAAGGGACCAGCGACACCTGCGGAGCTGAATTCGCCAAAGCAGACGAGGCAGAGAACGATGAAGGGGAGAGCGGGGATGGGCGTGGAGAAGGGGTCGGCCTTTGCGCTGGGAAGCATGCGTGGGATGGAGGGGGTCTCTGCGGCGGCGATGAGCGCGTCGATGTCGATGGTGCCGTCGTCGTTGTCGTTGTCGCGGATGCCGCCGGGCGGTACGCCGGTGGTGTGTACGCGACGCAGGGCTCTAGGGTTGGTAGCGTCGCTTGCTGCGGTGGAGAGCTTTCTGGGGAATACGCCCATGGAAGCGCGCTGGAGGAAGTTTTGCCTTTGGCCTACGCTGGGAGCGCGTCGCTTGAAGGACATTCTGCGCTGATTTGAAGTTGCTCGCGAGCCG
Source organism: Moesziomyces sp. F16C1 (assembly GCA_003004725.1). Lineage (NCBI taxonomy): Eukaryota > Fungi > Basidiomycota > Ustilaginomycetes > Ustilaginales > Ustilaginaceae > Moesziomyces > Moesziomyces sp. F16C1. The sequence goes on along the minus strand of NXFS01000032.1, from coordinate 118,194 downwards.
GCGATGCTGGGGCTCATTGTGGGAGCGTTGGAGCGGGTGGCAGCGTCTGAGTCTGCGCGGGTATCGAGGTAGGGAGAAGGCGGTAGATTGATGGTGCCCGGACCGGAGGCACGATAGCCAGCGCGCGGGGTGGACTGGCCGGCAGCATTGCGATCGAGGGAACCGTAGTCGTTGACCATATCGGCGTTGTTTGCAGGCGAGCGAGGCCGCAGCAACGGATCGGGAGAGGGTTGTCGCGAGGGGGTGGAGGATGCGGAGGAGCGGTGGTAGGGAGCGAGGTTGTTATTGTTGGAAGGAGCGGGATAGAGCTCGTCGACGAACTGGATTGCACGCGGGCTGAGGGGAGGATGGTGGGGTGCCGATGATATAGGCGAGTGTGGGGGCGAAGGGTTGGGCATGGTTGCGTGCCCCTGAGGATGTGTGCAGATGTGAATGTTAGTGCGTCTGAATGCGCCGCGCGCGCCAGGCTCTGATGTGCAGCAGCCTAGCTCATCTGACGAGATGAGGTGCAGATGGTGGTGCGGGAGAGAGGAGGGCGACCAAGTAGGCGCTAAGGGACCAGGGTTTGCAGTCGGTGTTGCGGCGCCTAAGCGATCTGTGCGGATTGGCCGCGTGCAGTGCAGTGCAGTGCAGTGCAGTGCAGTGCATCCCAACACTTTTTGGGGCGGCGACACGCGCGTTGCCAGCAAGGGGTCTGTCCAAGCGGTCTAACACGGAAAGCAATTAAAAATTAGTGTTAGATTATGTAGAAGAGGAACGTCCAGTCGCGTCTCGTCTTTCGAGACGTGTCGTCGAGAATTGCATGTGGAGCTGAGCCGATGCGCCTCATGCCTGCCTGGCTTGGCTGCTGAGCCCGACGCGAATCCAAAAACGCAATCGCATCTTTACGCGCTCGACCGTCGGATTCTTTGGAATTTTGGTCAGTTCAGCAGCTTGAAAGAAGTAGAGGTTGGAGCGCGCGCTTCAGTCGAGTCGCGTTTCCATCCTCGCCATGCCTCGATGCCTCGATGCCTCGATCCCACCATCCATCAACATCCTCGTCATCCATCAACACCCTCATCACTCCCACCTTCAGCACCATCCAACAACACCACATCGACTCCTAAATCGTGCTCCCTCGCCCTCTTCTACTTGCTTTGGCTTCCTTCGCCTCCTCGACCTGCCAATGACACGCTAGCCAACCTCGCCCTGTTCATCATCGCCATCACACTATCGCAGCCGCGCTCGTCGGCCACCACAACGGCCCCATGTCGAGTCACGCGCCCAGAATGGACGGTGAGTACAACCATCTAGCATTCACGCTACGAATCATCTGCTGACCTTTCCTTCAATCCACAGTCAAGGTCCTCTACACGCTCGACTCGAGCCCCTCCCACACCATGGTCGCGCGCATCGGCAGACCCATCCCCGTCGACGTCATCATCCCCAACATCACGCCGCCTTCGCCTCTAGCCGCTTCATCCTCCTCCGCCTACCACGCCACCACGCCACCACGTCACGTCCGCTTCGGCCGCGTCGCTCTCAAAGCCTGCCTCGGCGCCGTATGCATGGCCAGCCCAGAGCTCCTCCCAGATGGCAAGAGGGACTACATCATCTACGCCGTCGATCCAGAGGAGTCACTCCGTGCCAACCAGCTCCGATCGCCATCAGCCTCCTCGCCCTCGCGCTCCGCATCATCCAGCTCGCTCCGTGACCGCGCAGATCCAGGCTCCAGCAAGCTTCCCGCCAGCCCGCCTCGCGCCAAGGACGCGCCCACCTCCATCCTAGTCGGAAAGGGCTTCTTCAACTGGGCGCTCGAAGAGTACGGCGACGGCGAGACCACCGTCACAGGACGCGTCCGCTCCGACGGCAGGCGACTTCGCTACGACAACGGTCGCGAGTTCGAAGAGGACATCAACGTGCTCGAAGTCGTCATCAAACTCAAAGAGTCCCAGGCTCGCAACAAGGACAAGTACTTCAACCTCGTCCGCGGCCTCTCCTCGGCGTCCACATCCAGCTTCAGTGCGGCGCCAAACTCGCGTGCGCCATCCTCGTCGCGCACATCCGACATCGAGCCCCCTTCGCCCACGCACCGCTTCCGTTCGCGTCACTCCCACCGCGATCAGCACTTGACGCTCCACTCCGAGCCCGACTATCCCACATCCGCCGACAGTCCCAACGACACGCACCCTCGCAGATCACTCGCACGCTCCGTGCATCGTCACGCGCCGCCTACAGCAGATGCACAGCCCCAGCGCGACCTCTCGCCAAAGACGACATCCCAGCAGCTCGCTCCCCCACCTGGCCTGCCCTTGCATCCCACCTTGGCTGCATCCTCGTCCTCTTCCACCCAATTGCCTCAGTCCGCCACATCGCCATCCGCAGTCTCGTCCGCAGCCGCGACCAACCCGTCCACGCTCCAGCTCCTCACCATCCTCCACAGCCTCCAGCAGCGTTCCTCCAAATCAGCTCCAGAACCCGCCCAGCAGGCTCAACTCGAGAACCTGCTCCAACAGGTCGCCCAGGTCTTTGGCACAGCCTCTCCCGCATCTCCGTCCGAACCCCCGCTTTCTTCGCCGGCACTCCGTCCTCTCGAACCCATCCCTGTGCCCAACGCACGTTCGCCAGTGCCACACCCAGCTGAGGACGCCTCCACCGCCGCAGCACCAGCACTAGCAACCGCCGAGTCCGGCAAAGAAAATCGCAGAGTCAGTCTCTCGGCGCAAGCGATCACAAAGGACTCGCCTCACATTGGCTTCTCCGAGCACAACTCGCGCCGCCCATCCGCATCGTCACCGGCATTGGACCACGACGACGCCGCTCCCAGCCCCTCGATCCAGCGCAAGGAGCACGAGTCCACCAATCGCATCTGCTACAACTGCGGCACCAACGTACCCACCACCTGGCGCATCCTCAAGCTTCCCGCAGGCAGCATCATCAACAACCCCTCCGCAGAGAAGCCAGCCGCCGCAAATAACGATGCCAGCGCTGCCGACGACTCCGAGTCCGCCTGGAAGCCGCGCTACGATACCACACAGAGCCCCGTCCACGCCGACGGCGAATCGCGCTGGTCCGCCTGCAATCCTTGCGGCCTCTACTATCTCAAGTGGAACAACTCGCGTCCCGAGTACGTCTGGAGGAAGGAGCACGCCACAAAGGCCTACCGCGAACGCAAGGCGCTCGCCGACGCTGCAAAGAGGCGACGCGACACCGTCGAGGCGGGCTCGAGCAAGCGCGCGCGCATCGCCAACTCGGACGTGGATGCCGCGTCTCCCTACAGCGCTGCTGCCACGCCCCATGGCTCCAACAAGGCCAACGCAGACGCCGAGTCGCGCGACGAGTCCACCTCGCCCAACTACGACGCATCCACCCCCGCGTCCAGCTCGGGTCGCAAGGCCAGCATGCCGCGCACGCTCAGCGAGGCATGCCATCGCGACGCAGAGAAGCTCGAGTCGCAGCGCAGCACCAAGAAGAAGGAAAAGGAAAAGCCGCTCTGCAAGAAGCAGGCCGACCGCGAGTACGTCCTCGACCACAACACGGGCAAGTGGCGCAGCAGGAGGAGCATGCGCGAAAACCCAGAGGGAAAGCGTCCCGGTCGACCCAAAGGGTCCGTCAAAGTGCCCCAGAACGCCACCAAGCCTGGCGCCGCCGACTCCTCGTCTCCCACCAGCACCAAGGACGACAACCAGATGCAGCCCAAGTCCGCATCGGCCAAGCAAGCCGACACCGGCAGCAGCAGCAGCAGCGATGCGAGCGGGTCCAAGCCGAGCGGGTCGGCCAACAAGGTGCCGTCGAATCTGGCAGCAGGGCAGCGCGGGGGCGACTTCAGGCTGCCCGCACCACCTCAGCCCATGGCGCCGCAGCTGGCGCGCCAGGCGTCTGCATCGCGCATGGTCAACTTTGCGCAGTCGAGTCCCGTGCGTCCATCGATGAACGCGAGCCTGATGCAGCCCGAGGCGGTGAATGCGCTGCACCGGTTCGGCGCGCACATGCTCGAGAGTCCGTCGCGCGACGTGCGCTTCCGCGTGCCGAGCTATCTGATGAACTCGAGCCCGGGCACCATGCTCGACACGCTCATGAGCGAGGCCGACTTTGACTTTGAAGAGCTCGGTCCGCTGGGGCCGCTGCAGACGCCGGGGACGCTGCTGGGCAACATGCGCGATGCCAACGGCACGCCGCTGCGCCTGCGCCGCAGCCCGCGCAAGAACCCGCACGGTACCATCTCGGGCCAGAACCCCTATGCGTCGCCGAGCGCCAAGCGCGCCAGCCCGTCGTTCGGCAGGGAGCGCAGAGTGCAGGTGCCCGAATCGCCCAGTCGCAGGTCCGTGGCGCCGTCGAGCAGCGCCAGCCCCGTGACGCGCAGCAGGACGCGTTCGGGCCAGGGCGTGCTGCATCCGGCGCTGTACTCGAGCAGCGACGGTGCGGAGAACGCCAACGCCAAGAGCAGCAGCAACGTCACGTCGCCCGCCTCGCCCTCGGAAGCCGCAGGCAAGGGCAAGGCCAAGGGCAAGGCGGCGTCGTCGCTCCAGGCTACGGGCAAGACGCAGCTGGCGTCCAAGCAGGCGCAAGTCGAGGCGAGTGCGCGCGCAGCCTCGCGCAGACGCTGTGCCGATGCGGACGACGAAGACGACAACGCACCCGAAGCGCAATTCGTCAAGGGCCCGTACCGGAGTGCGAGCCGCGAGGGGTCGGCTGGGCTACCGTCGTGCCCTGCGTCGCCCAGCCTCGGACGGGCGAACCGCAAGCTGGGTCGACACCTCAGCAGCATCAGTGCGCACTCCCCGCAGTCCGGTGCCGCGACGCTCGCGCGGCTCGATCTGCCGCCGAGCAGCCCAGCGTTCGACCCGCCGACGGCGCGCAGCTCGGGCTCGATCGAGGTGGATGGTTGGGGTCGCACGCCGAGCATGCGCGAGATCTTCCCCACGCCGAGCGACCTCGACTGGCCCAGCGACGCGTCGCCCGCCACGCAAGATGCGCCCACCACAGCTCCCGCCGTGCAGCAGGAGACGAGCGATAAGCAGCTGGTGGTCAAGCCTTCCACTGCTGTGGTTCGACGACGACCGTTGCCCGCGACGGTGGAGGATGGAAGTTCGTCGGTGTCCGGTTCGTCGCCCGCGCACTCGGAAGACTCGCCCGACGGCAGCACCAACATGTTTGACCTGCTCGAGGATCCGTATGGCATTCTAGCTGCCTCGGGCTTTGGCATCGACGCCGACGGAGCCTTGACGAGCCTTGAGATTCCCGTGCCTGCACAGCAGCAGATGACGCCCACATCGTCGGCTGCAGCGAGTGCAACCGCACCGTCGATTTCCGCCGACAAGTTCAACGACGTCTCGCTGCATCCGGCGCAGGAGTTCGGCGCGCATCTGAGCGAGTTCAACTCGAGCGGCGGCGCTGGTGTGGCGGCACATGTGGCGGGTACGGGGACGGCTGCGGCCGTGCAGATCGCCAACCCCTCGGATGCCGATGCCAACTCTTTCGTAGGGGTGGATGCGGGATTCTTGGCGACGTTACCGCGCGAGTTGAGCGCGATTCTTACTTCGCCCAAGAAGAACATCCCGCCAAAGATCATCGAGCTCCTCGCGAGTCCGTCCAAGGCCAAGCCTTTTGCCGATCCGCCCTCGCCCGGCCTGGAGCGGGTGCAAGGCGAGGCGCACGACTTTTCCGCCCTCTTTGCGAATCCCGACATCCAGGCTTTACTGGCCGAATTCGAGTCCATACCCTAACCATCGTCTTATCAATCGCAGCACTTTCGCAATGCAGGCTTTTTTCTTGGTGCTACAGAATCGTGTGAAATTGCGATGCTAAGTTTGTGGGATTAACTAGGTTTGGAGATGCTCGCTCTAAGCGCATGCATTGACTCCAACGATGGCGGCGAGACAGCTGCACTGGTCGCACTCGTGTCCACCTGGGGTAGCAGGACTGTGCTACTGACCAACTTTGCCCATCTTTCGTCGGCACGCTTTGGTTGGTGGGGTAATTCCACGCCATTCGGTTGGCAATTGGCATCATCCACCTCGCCACCACCTTCGGGTCGACGTGTGAACAGCGCAAAGCTCCACGAATCTACACTTTTGCGTCTCTCCTCTCGGAGCTTAGGCGAGCCTACTACTCTGACCTGGACGCCTGTGCTGCCGCTACTTCCCGACCGCTCCAAGCGTGCACTGACACTGCCGCGCTTAATGGTCCGAACGATCTGTGGTCGAATCTGAACCTCTGCTCCACTGCTTGATGACAGTGTCCGTTCGCGCCCACCTCGACCAAGCTCGAGCGATTCATCGTCTTCGAGCGAGAATACCGATGCGGGTCGACCGAGGATGCGACTATTGCGTCGACTAGCCGGCCATCCAGGCAACTTGAACTCCTCCCCCTCTTCCTCGGGGTATGGAGATCGGGGAGAAGGTGGTGGCGAAGCTACGGATGCGGAAGGTCCGGATGGTGAACGAGCCATACCTGCTCCAAGCATCAGATTCGCCGTTGACGCTTGGGATCGGGATGACAACGAACGCAGCAGTGCATCTCCCGCGCTGGTGGAGGTGGATTTGCGCACCGACTCTGTTCCCGCACTGGAGCGTCGCCGAACGAGTCGGAACGGGTCGGTGCGCAGGTAGGCTACGACGGCATCGCACGTGACGAGTGCCCACTGCAGCGCCGGTGCGGTAGCGGTATCGGTAAGCGTAAAGGCACGCGCGTAGTAGAGCATGCTACACAACCGCGCTGGTCGCGCGCGTACAAACACATAGCTGAGGATCGGAAGCAAATCGTCTGTCCCCAGCGGGGGCGCGTCACCGCGCGAGGAGGCACGCTCGGCCGCCCAGCCGACCTCGTCAATCACCGCGCGCAGAGTCTGGAGGATCTGCAACGGCGTGCGTCGGTGCAACGACACCCCGTGCGTCGCCGCATTGATTCCAAGATCACTGTGGATCCGCACGGTCGCTTTGTCCTCCTGCATCGCCAGCGCACGCAGGGCAGCTTCATCCGCTGTGGCCAATGCATCGTCCACCTCGCACCCGCCATCGTCAGCCAACCCGTTCGCGAGCACTTCCACCGCGCGCGTGAGACGATCCGGCCGACTGCGCAGCGCAGCATTCTGGACGCCCAAATCGCCCATGCTCAGGTTGGCTGCCGCGCACGCGGCAAGCACATCATCCGCGACCAAGTCGGCGTCGAGCAGCTGATCCTGAATGGGGCCGTACATCTTGGTGTGCACCAGACCCATGGTGACGCTTTCGAGCAGCGACTTGATGCGGTGAAACGGCTCGACACCCAGCCTCGCCACATGCTCACTGCCAAGCCGCTCCTCAAACGCCTTCCATGCCTTGAACCAGATGCCGCGCCGGATGCGGTGTGCATTGTAGCTGTCGAAGCCACGCACATAGACGAACGACGCGGTGAACTGGTGTGCAGCTGCCACCAGAACGCTGAATGCCCCAGAGAGCGCAGCGTCCAGCCGCACCGACGACGTATGCGGATGCGCAAGCAGCACCAGATCGGCTGCAAACACACGCTCCGCTGCAACATGGCGCAGAATAAGGTCCGACACGCTCTGGCCCGCCTCGTCCGCTTGTTCAGGTATCGGCGCGGAAGCGTTGGCGGGCGGCTGGCGATGGACGATGGGCAGGTCGACCGAAAAGACACGCACCTTGGCGGTGGGCGTGGAGCGATAGATGGTCGTTTCGCCCAGGATGGCGACGGTGCGCGTGGCTGCGGCGGGCGACTCGACAATCGTTATGGATCGCCTGTCCGCATCGAGCGTAGCCGTGAGCGTGACACTGCTCCAATCATACTCTCCTGCAGCCTCGGCGCCGGTGAAAGATCGCACGGATCGGACCGAGACAAACTGATGCTTGTACAGCTTGGACGGCGTGAACGCATGCAGTGCGACGTAGGCCAGGTCGTCCAGATCCTCTGGCTGAATCGCGCTATGCGCCGCAATCGCCCTAGCGAGCGGCACCACCGCTACCTCTGCTGCGCACCAGTCTGCCTGTAGACTGTGGTGCTCGGACAGGCGCAGGTACAGCGGGTTGGCGTCGAGGTCGTCGTCGTCGTCTACCACTGGCGCAGGGCTCGGTGGCGTGGGTATCCTTGCTGTACCCGCGTCCAACTCAGGCTTGAGCGTAATATCGTACGCGCTGAACGAGCGCGGCAGTGCAGGGCGGGTATGCGCCGGCTCGAACGCCAGCGAGTTGCGTCTGAGCGTTGCATCGGTGATGGGCGGCGAGACGTGCCGGTTGAGATGGTGCACCGTGAGCGAGCTCGACGAAGGCAGTGCGGGGAAGGCGGCGTCGGTGGCGGAGGCTGACTCTTCCGGGATGGAGTGGCGCAGGTCAAAGGTGGACGAGGTAAGGAGGCGCGTGCGACTTGCATCGTGTCGGCGCGAGTTGGTGTTGGTGTTGTTGGAGTTGTTGTTGCTGTTGTTCTTGCGATGCGATGGCAAGAAGAGCCGCGTGAACGCGCTGGCCATGGTTGATAGCTCGTTGGGGGTGGGATATCACATGGCCATGGCGCGACTGCGGCGTGCGCAGCAGCGGTGGTGGTGATGGTGTTGAAAGAGGACGATGAGGAGGAGGAGGAGGCGCGTGTGGTGCGGTGTTGGTCTCGCGTTGAAGCGCACCGCTGCTCTCACACTGTTCTACTGCCTTCAATCGCTCCGCTGCTGCTGCTCAGCTGTTGGACCCTGCAATTGAATATTTTCCGAAAAATAAGAACTAAAAATCGATTTTTCAAAAATGTGGAGAAATCAAAAGAAAAAAATCGCCGACAAGAAGAAGTGGTTTTGACTTTCGACCACCATCTCCGCCATCCCGCTCTCGCCGCGATGACGACCTCCTCATCCCGCAAGACTGATGCGAACATCAAGGCATGGCTACGGGTGGCGGCGCTCGAAAAGCTGGCGTCGTCGTCGCGACACCACCTTACACTGCGCCACCCGCACACGCAAGAGTATCACTCGCTGCTCATCTTTTCATTTCCCAGCGCCACCTCGTCATCCACACCGCAGCCACAACACGACGCCTTCTACTGCATGGAGGCCACGTGTCCGCATCTGGGCGCACCGCTAGAGAATGCGACGATCGAAGCGAACGACGCGGCTGAAGAGGGGGACGACATCGAGGACATGGTGGTGGTGTGTCCGTGGCACGAGTACGACTTTAGCCTTTCCACCGGCGAGTCCTCGCATGGCATCTCGGCGTGCGTGTACAAGTGCCAGGTGCGCGAGCAGACGCTGTGGATCGAGGCGCCACAGCCGTCGTCGGCGTCGGCGGACTCGGCAGGCGCAGATCCCAAAGAGTGGGAGCTCGTCGAGCTGCGTCCGGTCAGCGAGGCGTCACCCGCCGTAGCATCGCGCCAAGATGCGGCGCAATCACTCCATCTCGAAGCAGCACAGCTCTCTCTCTCTTCATCGACGCCATCATCGACGTCCCAGCCAGAATCGATTGCCGATATGGAAGTGGCGCCGCCGTCGCCGCGGCCCAAGACGCTGGTGGAGTGGGCGGTGCTGGTGCTCAATACGCCCGAGCCTGCGAAAAAGGTGGCCTATACGCGATTCGCAGCCAAGGCCTTCCGTTCGGGCGAGTGCAAGCTCATCGGCGGCGGACGGTGGAAGACGAGCGACGAGGTGGCGGGCACACGCACCGAATGGATGGTCAAACCGCAAGAGACGCCGCCCGAGCGTCCGCCGCGGCTCAAGGACGAGGTGTGCGTGCGTCCGGGCCAGGAAGCCAAGCGCGGCCGCGGCGGCACGGAAAAGAGCCGCATCGCCATCCTGCATTCGCTGGCGAACATCGAGCAGTGGGCCATCGACCTGGCGTGGGACATTATCGCACGCGCACCGCAGCTCTGCGCGCGATTCTTCAGCGAGCACGACGACGAGGCGGGCGAAACACCCAATGCCAAGCTGCCGCTCCAGTTTTTCAGCGATTTCGTTAAAGTGGCCGAGGACGAGGCCAAGCACTTTTCGCTGCTCGTCGAGCGGCTCGGCGAGATGGGCAGCTACTTTGGCGCGCTCCCCGTGCACCACGGCCTGTGGGACTCGGCCATGGAGACCGCACACTCGCTCACCGCGCGCCTCTCCATCATCCACCTCGTCCACGAGGCTCGCGGCCTCGATGTCAACCCCACCACCATCAAGAAGTTCGACAACGCAGGCGACGAAAGAAGCGTCAAGACGCTCACTGTCATCCATCTCGACGAGATCACGCATGTGTCGGCAGGGCATCGATGGCTCACCTGGCTCTGCGCACATGCCCGGCCCGCCATGGATCCCGTGCACATCTTCCGCGACGAGGTGCGCCGCAACTTCATCGGCCGCCTCAAGGGCCCCTTCAACACCGACGACAGGCGCAAGGCAGGCCTGGACAAAGAGTGGTACGATGACCTGGTGGGCGAGAAGCCGGGCACCTTCAGCATGGGCGTCAGGCGCAACGAAGTTCCCGGTGGTTGAGCCAAGAAGCATGGCGTAGCATAGCATCGCATCGGATCGCCTTTACTTAATCACGAATGGCCATCGTTGGAAATATTGCTAAATGTCAGATCGCGCGAGATGAGAGAGGTAGAGAGTGCAGCGTGTGGAGAGAGAGAGAGAGACACTGCTAATGTGCCGCGTTGCCAAATGGGCTGATGGCGGCCCCGTCTGGACTCGGGCCGAGCGACACTGCTCCAGTGCCTCGATCTCACTCAACAGCGCGGGGAAGGGCGCAGCAGCCCCAATCAATCCTACGCCATCCTCGCCTGGGCCTTTCGCTATCTATCTCGACTCCACTCCACCATCCCATCCCATCCCCACCTTCATCCACCGGGCATCATGTCCACACTTCTCTCTTTCGCCCGTGCTGGGCCCGCACATCGCGCCGCTCCACGCGATGAGGAGGCCAACGTCGCCGTCGATGGCGCTCCCTCCACCTCGTCCTCTCGCTGGTCGCGCCCCTTTGCCCGCGCATCCAACTGGGGTAGCAACGTCGAGATGAGACCGCATCCGGCTCCTGAACCCACTCGCAACCCCGATCTCGAACAAGGCACCGCCGCTGGAGGCCGTCACGAGCGCACCGCCTCCGCCCTCTCTTTCTTATCCGCCGTCCATGTGCCTTCGCTCTCCACCCTTCGTCAGCGCGATCGCGACAACGAGCGTCGCAGGCAGAACCAGCGCGCCAACCCGGATCAGAACGTCGTCCCCGCTCTCGCTACCGTCACCACTGTCACACCCGCATCGCGCTCCGCCATTAAGAAGTCCAGAAGCAGCCGCCGCGAACGCGAAGAGGCCGCCACCCTCTTCGGGCCCAACCTCGCCAACTACTTTGGCAGCGGCATCAGCAGCTCCGGCGCCGTATCCAGCCACGGCGCCGGTGTCCCGCAGCCGCCTCCTGTCACAAGCCCTGTCTCGCCCACCGCCGCTCCAGACTCGGCCATCGACCCTACGCCCAACAACACCGCCATTGCCGCCGCCACCGCCGACTCCGCCTACCCGCAAGCTTCGTCCTCTCGCCGCGTGCGTCTCGGCTCGCGCGGACGTGCCCGGGGTGCCTCGCTTTCCGGTCTCAGCATGATGTCCCTCGGCGCCGAGTCCGTCACCTCGCTCGGCGGCGTCAACGTCGACCGCTCCAACGATGCCCCCGCACAGGCACACGGCATGATCCAGGGCTCCACCGCCGACCTCATCGACCAGCTCAACCGCGACGCAGCCCCCAACACCGATGGCCACATTGCCATGAGCGAGGGCGTCGACATCACCACTCTTCAGCGTTGGATCCAACGCAGTACCGGCAACCCCGACGCGGCTCTCCCCGTCCCCGCTGCCGCTGCAGCCACGTATGGCCCTCCCGTATGCACCACACTCCAATCGTTCGTCAACCTCAAGCGCAACACACTCAAGCTCTCGCCCCAAACCAGCATCGACGCTGCCAAGCCCGCCGAAGCCGACGTCAACTTTCTCCGCTCGCGTCCGTCGCTCTCGCTGCTCCCCACGCTCTCGTACGCTTCCACCAGCGCCGCCTCCACCACAACCAGTCTGCTGCCCGAGCCCACCCACTCGCTCTACTTCGAATACGACTGTGCGGCGCCGTACGCCAGCGTCCAGATCTTCATTCGCGCAAGCCGCAAGCACGGCAGCTGGCTCAACTACCAGCCTCCCTCGGCCAACACCGGTAATCCGCTCGCGCACCCCACCAATCCGGACGGCAGCCCGGCGTGGCTCGCCCAGTGTGCGCCGCCGCCGCACGTGCTTGGCTGGCCCGTGCATGTCGCCAAGCTCGCCAAGGGCTTCGGTGTGGGCCATACCGCCACTATCCCGCTCGACCTTGCCTACTATGCGCCGCCACGACGCGCCAAGCTCGACACCAACGCGGTGGGGGCCAGCACGGCTGCGGGCGAGACGGGCGATAAGATGGCTGTGCACCCGCGCGTAGTGGAGCCCGTGACGCCAGCTGCGATCCCGGAGACACCCGGGTTCGAGTTCCAGCGTCGGCTGGAGCTCGATGCGGACGATGCGGACGACGATCCACCCGCGCGTCACGCACGTGCTGGCTCCAGCCGAGCCACCGGTGCCGGGCTTGACTCTAGCACGGGTGTGGGCGAGGCTGCGTCGGGTGCGGTTGCGCTTTCGGCCGAGGTGGGTGCACAGCCCATCGTGGAGGAGGAGACCAAGGAGCAGCGTCTTGCGCGCGAAAAAGCCGAACGCGAGACGCTCAAGCTCGCCATTGTGGTCGAGGCGCTCGACGAGCATGCGCGTCCTCTACGCGAGCCCAACCTGCAAACCTCGTACCTGCGCCTCACGTCTTTGCCGGTGAAAAAGAGCGTTTCGGAGCGTCTCACCTCCCTCTCTACCTCCCTCTCCACGCAAGAGGTTCGTATTTGGAGTTCGCAGGTGGAGGGGCAGGAAGCCGAGATTGGACCGCACCGGTTCCAGTTACAGGAGCTGTACGGGTTGTCTAGCAAGCCGCCAGCTGTTGCGCCTGCGCCGCCCGAGGGCGAGGAGGAGGAGGCGCCACAGATGGCCATGGTCGATGCGAGCAGTGGATCCGAGTGTTTGATCTGTCTGTCGAGTCCGCCGACGACGTTGTTGCTGCCGTGTACGCACGGGCTGTGTCTCGAGTGTGCCGTGCAGTTGCGCGATTCGGTGGTGGGCATTCGTCAGAGCGAGAGGAGGAGAGGTAGGACGCCGCGTCGCAAGTACGCATGTCCAGTGTGCAGGAGAGCGTATACGAGCATGTTGCACCTCAGCAAGGCCGATGAAAAATCCGCCGCCCAAACTTCCGCACCCCCATAAGCCCCACTTAATCGCAGTTGTTCAAGGGATTCGCTCCAGTCGTGGTGGGATGTAGCGATCAATTGGGTTTTCGACAAGTTGTTACAGGAATTTTCTTGGTCTTCTCGTGCAGTCTTCATTGAGATGTCCGTCTTCGGCGGCCTTGCAGTAATCGCACAACTTGGGACGATCTGGCCAATAGATCTTGACCCAAGTTCCCTCGACGTTGACATACGGTGGCAGACGAACTTGTGGTCTTTGAGTCTGTTTGCTCTTGAGCACCACCACGAACTGCGGCTGTTCATCCCGCTCCCCCCCCTCTGTGGAATAAAGTCGACCGAGTGCGGATAGCCATTAGGCATGACCCACGCTGCTACGAGCTTGCCCATCTTGCCGAAGTTCGACCTGACCAGTGCCGCATGAACCTTTGGAAAAAACTCGGCGTGGTTGTGAACGTACTCCTTTGGATAGGTGAATTGGATGGGGAACCAGGGGTGTGGCACGAAGGCTGCATGTAACCACGGTGTTAGCCGCACCTTCTTCCAGTGCAGCAGCGCAATGCGCGCTCGATCGTGATGTTCCTTCGAATAGAACGTGATGTCGACAAACTTGTGCGGTGCGTGTGCGACGGTGGGGTAGGATATCGATGGCTCTAACCCACTTGGGAATTCGGTGATCTTGAACGCGAACCGCAATTGCCCCAACAGTGCCTCCCGACATTCTTGCCTCTCGTCTTCCTTCGGGGCTAGGCCAAACACGTACCGATGCGTTGCGAGTCGGGTCCACGTCTTGCGATCAAACGTAGGCAGTTCCGCAACGTCAAACGGAAGATCTGCTTGTTGAAAGTCGGACGCAAGGTGGAGTAGGTCGATTTTGAACTCTCGCATCCCCGGCGCGCGCTCTATCGTCAACGGCGGCGTAGGAAGTCGCGAACTCGTCTCTGCCCCAGCAGGGATGATGGATGGTGTAGAGGGTAGCAGCAGTGGAGCCGCCCGAGTCTTGCGTGCGAACGATGTCCCCACTAAGCGGTCTCGCCGCGCGCGAAGAGCAGCAGCCTCAACAGCAACATCCTTCTTGTCGTCGCGCCGCAAGACGCTCGGCTTGACATCAACGCCCTCCTCATCCGAACTGTATGTGAGGTCAATCACCTCCATCGTACTGTCCTGCATCGTATCGTCGTGTGGGAAGAAAAAGAAACACAAGTACCCCCCGCACACTACTTATACCCACAAAGATTTCCTTGGAACAAAGGGACCGGGATCCGCACAGACCGCCCACCCTTGACTTCATCACACGCACATGCGGCACCTGCATACTGTAATGCACTTGTCATTGTCTAGGGCATCTTGGCCATAGGCCCAAGCCACCTCTCTGCATCCCTAAACTGCGCGACGACCTCCTTGCTGATCGCATTTTCCGCATCCAGCGTATCCACCGCAACCATGACTGCGGCCCAAAACCTAAATGCCCTTGCCAACTCTGCGCCGACATGCTTGACGTTCGTAAACGTCTCATCCAACATCCCCAGGACGCTCTGTTTGGCCTCTACGACGTCTGGACTGTCGGCGTTTTCGGCGACAATGGGTCCGTCGTGGAAGGCCAGGAGGCCGTCGAGGAAGCACTTGACCACAATGCCCATGCCCGTGTTGACGTCGGTCTGGAAGGGCAGTGAGAGTGCAATGTCCAAAAAGTCGTCTCTGCCACGACGTGCATCGCCCCTCAGCAGCAGCGCCATGCTGATCATCTCGACCAAACCGCGCATCGATCGCGCCGTGGCCTTGACGAACGAGTTGAACACCAGCAGTTCGCGACTCAACGGCGCCGTCCACTGCGCCGGCTTGAACGTCATGGGCAGCAACGACACCGTGCGCATAACCAGCAGCATGTGCCTCTTCTCCGCCTCGCTTCCGAACGACGGTCCACCCGAATAGCTGCGTCCGCCAAAGTAATTCGCATGCAGCACTCCGCCCCTGAGCAGCTCGAGCGCCAGATACAGCGGCTCCTGCAGCTTATCATTCAGCCTGGTCTGTTTGAGCGCAAGGTACAGCGCGCGCGCATACGGCGTATGCAGATGTGCATGGTTCAAAAACCCACGCAACTCCAGCATCCTCCAGATCGCATTGGCCACAATCTCGTCCTTCTTCTCCAACGCGGACAGCGACCCATCCGGCATCTTGACCCGGGGCGTCTTAGTCCTGCTCGCCAACTGGTCCGACGTGGTCGCGCCCAGACACAGCGCAATGTCGATCGTCGACGAATTCTGCCGCCGCAGCTCCTCCTCGATGAACCGGTTCGACACATTCCACTGGTTGACGCGGTTGATGAGCTGCAAAGTCTGCGCCGAGTCGTGCGGCATGCCATGGTCCGCCGACGGCGCAAAGTAGTAGATCGCCGACAGCTTGCGCGACGACCAGAAGCCATTCAGCACGGACGCAGCCAGCGCCACCGCCACACACCGCGGCGACTGCGGCGTCTCGGTCAGCGTCTCGCGCACATACCGCCGGTAATCCTCCGTCTCGCCATTGTCCAGAGGCGGAGCCTCGACCACGTGGCCCGACGTGAGGCTCGCCAGCACCTGCGCACCTACGAGCCCGCGCGAGAGGTGCACAAACACCTCGTCCGGCAGCCGATGCGAAAACACTTCGTGCAGGTCCACGGGCACGTCCGCCGCCGTCACGATGTGCGTGTTACCGTTGGCCGCGCCGATGGTCGCACCACCTGCTGCTGGGCCTGCGCCGGCCGGTGCGACGTGCGCGGGCGCCGAAGCCCCCGACGCCGGCGGCTGAGGTGGTGCCGGCGTAGCGAGCGGCAGCGGCAGCACGCGCCCCTCCTCGGCGGACAGCACGAGGCAGAACTTGACCGTGGTCCTGGCCTTGCAGAACTGGTCGAGGTAATTGATCTTTTGCACGTTGGGATGCGCCTCGAACGCGGCCACGAGCGAGTAGCCGCCCTTGTACTGCTTGACGAGCTCGTTGATCTGGCGCAGGTTGGGCGGTGCACCTGCATGCGGTGGAGGCGCGCCCAGGCTCGAGTCTTGCAGCGCCGGAAAGGTGGCGCAAAGGTCGCTGCCCGCGAGCAGACCGACGTCGAGGAATTGCTCCTCGTTGCACCTGAGCTCGTTGAGGATGGCGTGCTTGCTGACGAACTGGAACGTCGACTCGGCGAGGTTGAGCGAGGTGATGAGGCGATCGACGCGGTCGAACAACAAAATCTCGGAGGCGCCGTAGATCGAGTGGACGTACGCCTTGGAGTGGCGTTCCAACGAGACGAGCTGGCCGGAGGCGAGGTAGGGCGCGATGAGGAACTCGACGTTGCGATGGCGGAAGGCGCGCAGGATGAGGCGGTAGAGGTCCGGGTGGTGGAGCGAGTTGCTTGCGGAGAGGAGCGAGTGTGTGGCGTCGACGTCGCCGTTCTCGTACGCCTCCCAGGCGCGGTGGCGCTGCTTGACCTTGGGGTCCTCGTAGGAGAAGGGGCGTGCGCGCTTGTTGGGCGGGATGCCGTTGAGCACGAAGACGGGCTTGATGCGCGCCTTTTCGAGCGCACGCAGGTCGTTTTCGATGTGCGAGATGAGCGCGATGGGTGCGCCTCCGAGCGCGGCGACGAGCGGTTCGGATGTGGATGGCGACGAGAGCAGCTGCTTGAGGTAGAAGGAGACGTCGATGCCGAGACGCGTGTCCTTGAGCGCCGAGAGCGGACAGGTCTGCGTGAGACCGCGGTCGTGCAGGTACGCCTGAAGACCGCGAATCATGGCGACGAGGTGGGTGCAAACTTGTTGGGCGAGAGTGACGAAGAGCGCAGCGGTGGAGAGCGGGAAGAAAGGTTGGGAAAGCAACACCTCCCTGCTACTGCTTCCACGCTTCCACTCTCTCTTTCTTGCTCGCTCGCTCTGGTTCTCATTCCCACTCTCGCTCTCGCTCTCTCGCTCGCCTCGACTCCTTCCCTCGGCCAGCCGGCCGTGCGCACGCAGAGCCAGCAGAGCTCTAAATCGCATCCTACGCATCACCGATCGGCTGCGCATCTCGTGCGATTGGCATTTGACGGTCTAACATCATTTTCGGCCGCGAACAACTCGGTGACTTGGTCGGCGTCAACGATGAGTGATGCTGTCGGCTCCCCCGCTCTCGTCACGCTCAGCCCCAATGCGCTCAAGCCAGCAGCTTCTGTCGGCACGCATCGTCAAGACCTACTACCACCACTTTAACCCTCGGCACCATGTCCAATCGCATCCAGATCGCCATCGACCGAGGCGGCACCTTCACCGACTGCCTCGGTCGCATCCCCCCCACCAAGCACGGCGAGGCTCCCACCGACATTGTCATCAAGCTGCTCTCGCACGACCCGGCCAACTACAACGACGCACCCACCGAGGGCGTCCGTCGCATCCTCGAGCGCGCCTACGATGTCTCCATCCCGCGCGGCCAAAAGATCGACACCTCCAACATCGACTACATCCGCCTCTCCACCACCGTCGCCACCAATGCGCTGCTCGAGCGCAAGGGCGAGCGCCATGCGCTCGTCATCACCAAGGGCTTCAAGGACTTGGTGCAAATCGGCAACCAGAGCAGACCTAGCATCTTCGACCTCGCCATCAAGAAGCCCGAGGTGCTCTACAGCGGCGTGCTCGAGCTCGACGAACGCGTCACGCTCGTCGGCTACACTTCGGATCCCAACGCCGCCGACAACGCCGTCCAGTTCCACGAGGCCAACGGCGACGACCCGCATAGCACGAAGATCGCTCGGCCGTATGCCGGGACTGATCAGCCTCCGAGCGCGTACGACGAGCACGGCAAGCGCACGGGCGCGCCCGAGATCGTGCGCGGCGTCTCGGGCGAGGCGGTGGCCATCCTCAAGAAGCCCGACGAGGCTCTGCTGCGACGCCAGCTGCATGCGCTCTACCACGAGCACGGCTACCGCTCTCTCGCCGTCGTGCTCATGCACAGCTACACGTATCCGGTGCACGAACACATCGTCCGGCGCATCGCGCTCGACATCGGCTTCCACACCGTCAGCTGCTCGAGCGAGCTCATGCCGATGATCAAGATGGTGCCGCGCGCCACCTCGGCCACCGCCGACGCCTACCTCACGCCCGTGCTCCAGGCGTACATCGACGGCTTCTTTGCCGGCTTCGCGCCCACCCTCCGCTCCGGCGAGGCAGGCACCAAGGTCGAATTCATGATGTCCGACGGCGGCCTCACCTCCGTCGACCACTTTTCGGGCCTCAAGTCGATCATCTCCGGTCCGGCGGGTGGCGTGGTCGGCATGGCGCTCACGAGCTATGACGCCGAGGATGGGCGGCCTATTATTGGGTTTGATATGGGCGGGACCTCGACCGACGTGAGCCGGTATGCGGGCGAGTACGAGCAGGTGCTCGAGACCACGCTCGACGGCATCACCGTGCAGAGTGCGCAGCTCGACGTCAACACGGTTGCCAGCGGCGGCAGCAGTCGGCTCTTCTTCCGCAATGGACTCTTTGCCGTAGGACCCGAATCGGCATCGGCGCACCCGGGCCCCACGTGCTATCGCAAGGGCGGACCACTCGCCATTACCGATGCGAACCTCGTCACGGGCCGGCTGGCGGTGGAGATGTTCCCCAAGATCTTTGGGCCGAACGAGGATCAAGGGCTGGATGAAGCGGCTAGTCGGCGGGCGTTCGAAGCGCTTGCGGACGAGATCAACGCGCACACGGTCGGATCGAGGCTGTCGGTAGACGAGGTTGCGCAGGGCTTCATCCGCGTCGCCAACGAGATCATGGCGCGACCTATTCGGGCGCTGACAGAGGCGCGTGGGTATAGTGCATCTAAGCATGTGCTTGCGAGTTTTGGCGGTGCTGGAGGGCAACATGCATGTTCGCTTGCACGCTCGCTTGGCATAACGACCGTGGTGATTCATCGGTACTCTTCGATTCTCAGTGCGTATGGTATGGCACTTGCCGACCGCGTGTTCGAACGCCAAGAACCGTGTTCCGAGACCTGGACTGGCGCCGAAGGTCCTTCGAGGGGTCGGATCGAGAAGAGGGTGGAACAGCTTCGTGATGCTGTGAGGGGGGAATTGGAGGCGCAGGGATTTGCGAAGGAGCGGATCGAATTGGAGACGCTGTTGAATCTGCGATATGCGGGGACGGATACAGCGCTGATGACTTCCCAACCGCCCGGTGGGGGATGGGAGTTTGAAAAGAGTTTCCAACAGCGATATAGGCAGGAGTTCGGATTCGTTCTGACCGATCGTGATATTGTCGTCGACGATATCCGAATCCGTGGCACCGGCAAATCCTTCGACACTTTGGGCCAGACTGTTCTTGCTGAATACCGTTCCTATCAGGGAGAGTGGAAAGAAGTCGAAACGAAACCACTCGCAGTAAGAAAGGTCTTCTTCGATAAGCAAAGACTCGAGACCCCAGTACTCCAACTCGACTCCATCCCTGCGGGCACACAAATCAATGGCCCAGCTATCCTAGTCGACACAACCCAAACCATCCTCGTCGAACCAAACTGCACTGCTCACACCACCAGAAACGCCGTCCTCATCCACATCCTCTACGACTAGCACAACCGCACCCAGATCCAAATCCAAATCCAAGCCGCTTCATGTCGTTGCAATTTGCGTGTGTACAAAGATGCGAAGATGCGCGATCAGTGCATGGTGTAGGGGCGCTGCTCAGTCTTCCAGTCGGGCTTTGAGCCGCGCCAGACGCTGCTCGAGTCCCAACAGCGAGCCCTGCAGCGCATGGTGGCGCTGTCCCAGCCCCGTCATGAGGCTCACGTCTCCAGTGCCCGGCGACTCGCTTGCCCCCATCGACGCCGCGCGCACTGCAAACGAGCGTGTCAGCGTCTCACCCATCCTCCGCCCGCCGCCCAGCTTACCCGCGTCGTCGTCGGTGAGCTTGGTGCCCACGCGGCGATTGCGGTGTGCGCCCGCCTGCGCCCGCTCGTGCGCAAGGCCCACCTCGTCGCCCGCCGCGTCCTCGCTCGGCTCTTCACACAGCGTCGACGGCGCAAAGCGGCTGCGGAAGCGGCCGAACCCGCGCGTGGTCTTGCCGCCGCCGTCCTGGCTCGCGGGTCGTTCGATCGTCACGCGCTCGCGCTCCTTGAGCGAAAGCACGCTCGAAAAGCGCCGGATCGTGCGCCCGGGCAAGCTGCCGCCGGGCGCCAGCGACCGCATCCGGCTCTCGACGTGGCCCAGGATAAAGTCGTCCTCTCCGTCATCACCTGGCGGCGAGGTTGAGAGCGCCGCGCTGCCGCTGCCTGCTGTGTCCGGGCGCGAGGCCGGCGCCTCCGCGTCGGCTTTGGCGCGCTCGCTGAGCGAGAGCATGCTCGTCGCTCGACCCATGCCTTTGGCCTTGCGGTACTGCGAGAGCATCTCGCCGCTGTCTTTTCGGCGAATGGTCCGCGTGCCCCTTCCGGAATCGCGCGGCAGACCTTTGCCGTCACCAGGACCATCACCGCTGCCCGCTGCATCCCTCGAGTCGCGCCACGGTGGGATAGCGCCCAGCACGGGTACGTACGCCATTGGAGCGAAGGAGACCGAGGTCTTGCCGAGGCTCGAGGACAGGATCTCCTTGCTGCCGTCCGGCGTGCTCTTTCCCGATCGCTGCATGGACAGTGCTCGAGCGCGCGACGAGCCCACGCCAAGATCCGCACTCTGCTCGTACGAGACATCGCGCGAAGAGCCAGCCGAGCGCACCGAATGGTCGCCCAGCAAGAGCGGCGGCGAGTCGCGCGCGCCCGCGGCCTCCAGCACCGCAGCCACCGAGGGCGCCGAGGCAAATGCCTCGGTCAGAGGCGGGCTTTGCGCCCTCTTAGGCTTGGTCGGGGTGCCGCGTTCCTGCGCACGAATGAGCAGCTGGCGCGCGCTTTTCTTGTGTCGCAAGAGTCGAGGCGCTGCCTGCCCATCATCTGAGCCATCCGAGTCGTACATGTCGATGTCGAGCGCATACTGATTCGGCATCAGCCCACCAGCGCGGGGCGAGTCGTCCGGCATGTGCGCCGCTGGCAACGGGTCGGGTGACTCGGGAGCGACCACCTTGAATGTAGCGCGTGGCGCATGGAGCCGGGCTCCGTTGCCACCCTGACGTGTGCTGCCTTGCTGCTGTGCGACAGCTCCGTGCTTCTCGTCCGAAGAGCGACGGTCGCCAAGGCCTGACCTTGCCGGGTGTAGAGCCTGACGTGGAGCCTCGAGAGGCTGCAAAGCGTTGCGAGAAGAGACCCGTCGAGAGCCCGCATTTTCCGCTGATGGGTGCGGCTGGACGCGCCGGGATGATTGTGTTGAGACTGGCTTGGACGCCGAAAGCTGTGGATCGGTGGAAGAGCGTGGCAGGCCAGTGGGCTTGACGGCCGACGAGGCTGACGGTGTCGGAGGTACGATGGCAGCAGGTTGCTTCTTTCGAACGCTCTTCTGCACGGCAGCCATCATCTCGTCCCAGGCTTCGCGCTCCGAGATTTCGCGCACGGCATTGCTGCCGCCCGACTGACGGCTGTCCGAACCGACGCTTCCGCCGCCAGGCGTTGCCGAGCGCGCGCGTTCGAGATCGCGCCGATTGAGCATCGCCTTCCTGCCTCCGGTAAAGTGCGAATTCTTGACAGCCGAGGCCATGGGGAAGGGGTACGGCGAGGATGGCACCGCGGGCGTGTAGTTGGCCGAGGCATCTTCGGGAATGGGCGCCTCCTGACCTTGGAGCTGGCGGAATCGATCATGGATAGCCATATAAGACGGCTTGCGAGCCGGCGTGACAAAGTTCTGTGGATGCTGGACTGGAAGCGCGGACGGTCTCGCGTTTGAATGCTGACTTGACTCGCCACGCACTCCTGCGACCATTGGCTCGACAGCAGCGACCGGGCTGGGCGCAAACGACGGAGGTGTTGGGAGCGTGGTGAGTGAATGCGACGCTTGCGAGCTGCCTCGATGGAATGGCGTGGATGCGATGGGGGTGCTGGTGGGCCAGATGCTGGGAGAAGCGCCCGTCTTTTGAGCAAGGTCATCAAAGCTGGCAGCGGTCGACAAGTCACCAGTCGATACCGCAGCGGCTGCGTCGGCGGGAGGTGAAAAGGCGTCTCTGTGCGGCAAGTAGCTGAAACCGACAAAAGTGGTGTCACAATCGGACCACCGCGGAGCCGAGCGCGAGATGCATGGCGAGATGGCACCTGCGAGCGACGAGTTGGTGTCTCGGAGCACTGCGCTTTGCGATGGAGAAGCATGAAGCACGACGGCGGGCGAGGAGGAAGACCTGGTCATGCCTGCTGTCAGCGACAGATCGCTGGAAGGCGCCGGCGCGTTATTTGCTGCTTGCGAGCCGTCGTCATTGAGGTGGCGCGAGCGATCTGGCTCGCCTTGCTCAGGACTGCCTGCGTCCGGTCCCCACCAGTCCTGTTTGTGGCCGATCGAGTCTGCTTCGAATTCGCGAGAGTCGGCAAAGGCGGGAAAATCGTCCGGATTGCCCGCATAGAGGGCGGAGAAGGAGGGTAAGCTGGACACGACGGACATGGAGTTGTCCTTGAAGTGGGCAGCAATGCCAGCGGGCGCGGGATTGGCCGTTTGGCCTGCGAGGCCGTCGTGCGTGGTGGACGGCTGGGCCGATGCGGGATCTCCGGGAGCATTTGGGGTGAAAGGGGCGTCGAGCGGCCAGTGCCTGGACCAGTCGATACGCGAGGCGGCATAGAATGCGTGCTGCTGGACTTGCTGCGCCGAGTCGCGGCCGAGACGACGTGTGGCTTCTGTCACGAGGCCGCGGATGAGCAGTGTGAGCTGGGTGGAACATGCGACAGAAGCGTCGAATCGGAGCGAGGTGGTGTGTGCCTTGATCTTTTCGTAGGTCTCCTCCATCTTGTCGGCGAAGAAGGGCAAGACGCCGAAGCGCATCTCGTAGAGCATCACGCCGAAGCTCCACCAGTCGACTTGGGGGCCGTACAAGCCGGGAGTGCGCTCGGGCTGTGAGCTCGCACCAGGCTGTGATGATGGACCGGCGCGACGTTGAACGCCGAGAAAGTCATCGAGATTGGACAAGTCATACTGCTGCTGACGCTGAAGGACGCGTGTCTCCTCGGCCTCGAGCACTTCGGGAGAAAGGTAGTCGCACGTGCCTGTGGGCTGAGAGCAGTAGAAGGCCCATACCTTACGGTCTGGCTTGTATGAAGTGCTGGCAGTGTGGGCTTGGGATGCAAAGTCGCTGAAGGGAGCTGCGCTGGAAAAGTCGCACAGCTTGAGATGGCCGCTGCGGTCGAGAAGAAAGTTGCCGGGCTTGATGTCGCGGTGTGCAAAGCCTTGTGCGTGGACCCAAGCGATGGCCTGGATCATGTCGACGCTATAGCGAAGGATCCAGTCCTCGTTGAGAAGACCGGTGGGAGCGCGGCCAGGATAGTCGGGCCCGCAGCTGCTTGCAGCCATGAGAAGCTCGCTGAAGTCGCCGCTGGGCACATACTCCATGAGCACATGGACGGAGTTTTGTGTCTGAAAGGCGGCAAGCAGCTGTGGCGTGAGCAGCTGATGGTCTTGATGCAACTCGAGTGAGGACTGAGGCTGACGCTGTAGTAGTTTGGACTCGTTGATGGGCGTCTGGATGGCGGCGTTGCGACGGGCAAAGCCCTTGACGAGCGACTTGAGCACGTAGACTCGGCCATCGAGGCGGCTCTTTACGACTTCGACGAGGCTTCCTGCGCTCTTCTGTAGCACCTTGATGGACTTGAAGTCTTGAATCTGCAAGCTGAGCGTGCGGAGGTCTCGGAGAGTGGGAGCGGCTGCGATTCGGAAGGGATTTGGATCGGTACTCGCTGAGAGACCGTCGGCAGACCAGGAGATGACGAGGCTGATGTCGAGAAATCTACCCAAGGTGGCGGCGGAAGAGGCGTCGATATGACTCGAGCTGCTAGAGTCGGCGTGTTGAGCAGCTGATGCAGATATTGAGCGGATGTCGCCGACATTAGTGAGGCTGAACTGGAAATCGCGCAGAGCTGCTTTGACAGAGCGTGTTTGCAAGATGTGACGAATGGTGTCGTGCCGTTGCTGCCAACAAGGCGAGTCGGGCGCCATGGTGACTGTGATGTGATGAACAGCAGCTACGCCTTAAGCATACGCAGCCGCAGATCTAAGAATGCCTGGCTCGGAGCGAGAGCCTGGCCAGCGTTGGCGACTGGCTTGCTGCGGATGTCCGCTGTCGGCTCAGCCGCAACGTAATGTCGAGTGTGAGTGCTGAGCGATGATGCTATGTCGACATGGCTCTCGAGCATGTGGTGGTGGAGTGCGGATGAGCCGACGTAGAGGCAGGGCAGATGAGCTTGTCGGAATCGCCGACCAATCTGGACTGCTGGTGTTGAGGGTGTGGAAGAGAGACGACGAGGATGCAGTTGGCGAGTGGGAAAGCGACTTCTGTAGCTCGCTCGCCTCGGTCTCGGCCTTGTGCGGTGGAGGCTTGCAGCTGTCCAAGTTCCAACCTGCAGCCAATCGAGCTGGCTTTCGTGCTGAGCCTTTGGACGGGCTGACAAGAGTCTAAACTAGATCAAGCAGTCCGATGCGCAGCGCTCAAGCCACAAGCTGTGTGCGTCGTTCGGACGCTTTGATGGAGAATGTTTGTTGCGCCTCGCTAGCTGGGAGAGGGCCCAGTCGGACTGTCGGCAAATTGTGTTTTGAGTGTTGGTCTTCTGCGCTCCACATTTTGGCCGCCGCCGCTGACTGGATTCGCGCAGCCAAATTGGGCAGATCCAAGACGCGCTTCGGCGTGTTGCTCTCTCGATGCCTCGCTGGCCACCGCCAAGCTCACTTGACGCTTCGCGGGCTGCATGAGCCCGACAGGAACACAAGACCATGCCATTGTCTTCGCTCCCGCTCCAACGTGCTGCTCTTTCGCTCGCTCCTCTCGCCAGCGCGCTTGACATTGCCAAAAGCCGAGGCTCCGATGTTCTAAGGCTGCATGCGCTCACGACCCAACAAGCTCGACCGACTTGGCCTTGTGCTGGTGGTAGGGGATGAGGAAGGAGGCTGGCGGCGGCTATCAGCTTGTGCTGCAGGCTGCAGTGTTTGTTGTGTGTGTGTATAGAAGGCAATGTTCGGAGCTCGGAAACGGTGATACGAGATATGCATTCAGCAGCGGAGGTCGGTGTCGTTCGGTGCATCTCATCCTCGCAGCCCTGCCAGCATGCAGCGGCTCGGCTTTCGATAAGCGACGAGCGTGCTGCCATTCCGGCTATCCACCCTCGCTCTCCGCGGTAGCACCTGTTCATCCAGAATACAGTGCGCTTCCCTCGGTCATTCCGGGAAGGCGTGGCAAGTCATTGCATACAGTGTTCGGCCCCCGGTGCTGCAGGTCCATGCATCCCTGCTATCACTTGGCTCAACGCTTTAAAGAGTCGCACGACGCGCCGAGAATTCCGCACGTGATTCTGACCCCTGCCTTCTTTCTTGACGGCGATTTTCGAGCTCCTTTTTTGCTCTTCATTTTCCTTGCACACGCAGACACATCGCAGCCTGGGCCGCCAAAAAGAAGAAGAAAAAGAAAAAGAGAACTGCAGCACCTAGGATTCCCGCGTGGTCCCCCACCGCAGTACTGACTAGGCGATACCTTGCTTAACTTCGCAGATCGGACGGGATGCGGTGCTTTCAAGGTTCTATGGCCGCAGATGTTGGTAAAATCCCAAGTAGCAGTCATGTACGTTGTGAATACGAACTGCAGGCAAGCTGTTGAAAAATGCCTTTCCCCCCATTTCGGTGTGGAAGAGATGATCATCGTGCGGGGAAGAGAGGGGGTGGCGGTGGCGGCAATTCCGCTCTCGACACACGTCTGCCAAGCTTTGAAGGCCGAGCATTCGGCATGGGCTGGGCGGTGGACAACATGACGCTAGTAGCGGGTTGGATCTGGTGGCCGAAGCGGCGCGGGGGAAAGATGGTCGGTCGACTGCTTAAGCGAAGCTTCGCCTAGAGGCAGGGCGTGAGAATTTGGGCTGCACCGCTGCGCCTCGCCTAACCTCGCCAGACGCTCTTGGCTCTCACCCCACACCCGCTTGAGACGGAACGGAAGCAAAGATCCGTCCACACAGCCCCTCACTCCATGGACTCCCAGACTCCCAACATCAGGCTGCTGCGAAGAGGTTAGACTGACGCGAGTGTTGGGTAGGGCGGAATTGACCGATGGGACGCAACTGTGGAGCTCCACAAGCGAAAGTCTCTTTGCGCCACTTGCTACGATTGTCCATCCATAGCCCGGTGGCGCTCCACGCCATTCGTATGACGACACCTGTCGATGGACCATTGTGTCTGTAATGGTGCTGATCGGTATCGGGTTGATCTGCGCCGATGATGTCTCTTCGAGATACATCCTCCATCGGGGCTGCTTCTTTCACGAGGAGGTCTGTGAGGAGGTCGGCGCGTGGCTCGTGTCTGAAACCCACCACCGAATTGCTCGTTCGGATGCGGACAGGCACGATAAGCAGCTTTTCACGACGTTCAGGGTCCAGACCATGTCGAGTCGGCTTAGCACCATGCTCTTGTGCACACCAGAACCGGCACCGAATCTCGCCGGAGGATCGACATGGAGAGTGGCGCTCGAGGCCCGGGTCCAGATGTCGTCATCCTGCCGCGAGGTATTGCGAAACATGAGCTTTCCGCGAAGCTTGCAAGCTGAAAAGACTTCAATAACCAAGCCGAGATGAACACTGCTCCTCAGCCGCCGCACAGCGGATGGGTGGATAGCAAGCCGACGCCTCCCACGGTCCGAGCGAGGCTGGAAATGCGCGACGTTCGCGTGATGGCAAGCTAGACCATTTGAGGCGGCGCTCCGAGCAGAGTGTCAGGAGGACCCTTGGACCAAAGACGCAGCTTCGGCACGGCCAGACGCCGCTGCCATTCGAGTGGATTTGAGTGGATTCAATGGACAATTTCACGCTCCGCTCTACACCGCGGAACAGCGAGGGCGCGCGCGAGCGGCTTCCTTGCCCAAGCAAACTTAGCGTCGGATATCTCGCCCTCGCCCAGAGCCAAATGAAAACAAAAAGAGAAAGAAAAAGAAAAAGAAAAAGAAAAAATGCCACCCTTGGCTTTCACGCGGTCGGGTTGAAGCTTGCTGGGGCACGCCACCACACGCGTCGCTTTGGCGGTCTGTCGCAACCCCACAAATTCTCGCGACCGAATCAAGCCGAACTTGTCAGGCCCGTAAGAAGCGAAAAGAGGTGGACCTCCGCAGCTGCATAGTCGGTCGCACCTCGGACCAGCTCGAGGATGAATTAAATCTCCATGGCATAGCAGAGCAAAGCAGAGCAAAGCAGAGCAAAGCAGAGCAGACCAGTGCAGAGCAGAGCAGAAAAGGCCGCACTTTCACAAAATGCCAAAGCTGACGCACGCTCTTCTACGTTTTGAATGATGAAGGCGTCGTCGGTCAAGTGGGCGGCCGCTCATGCCTCTCGCCCATTTCAGCGACAATGGCATGCATGCAAGTCGGCGCTCGACCTTCATCACAAGCTGAATGAAGCGACGGATGGTTTTGCGGATGCGCCGACGATCACCAAGTCCAAACCCAAGCCCAAGCCCAAGCCCAAATCTAGGGCCGAGCGAGCTCAGGGCCACGGCGGTGGAGGCGGCCCAGTTTGATATGAACTTCGAAAGTTTAACCGTGCACGAGGCGTGCTCTGCTTACTCTTTGGTCGAGATGAAGCCGAAAGCGACGGAGGGGCCGCGGCAAGGTTGGCGACGCTTTCAAACCCTTTGACACCTTTTGACGGCTGCCCTCGCGGACGGGACTCGCTTGCTGCCCTGCTTGCTTGCTCGCTCGTTTGAAAAAAAGGAAAAGAAAAGAAAAATTCATCTCAAAAACAAAAAGAAAGCCGCGGCCAGCTGCGTCAGCGTTCACACGCCCCTCTCGCCTTTCGCCTCTTTCTTCACCGTTGCTCGTCGGAGGAGCCGCACCTGAGCTCGCCTTTCTCACGCTCTCACGCGCTTGCTTCTTCCTTTCGCTGCTGGTGTGAATCCGAGCAGTGCCACCAGAAGAGCGCTCAGGCTGACCAGCCCAGCCCAACCCAGCCCAGCTCAGTCTAGCCCGCCCATCTCCCCGTGGCAACCGTACGCACTTACTGTACCTCGCCCGTCCACTGCGATTGCGACCTGGCTATCCCCGCGCTCCCAGCACATGACCCTCGCCTCCCACTTGAGTGGACTGCAGTCAGCCTAGAGCCGACGCACTTTGGCACCCTCGCTTGCCTGTCGCCCAACACGGCGCAGTCAACCAACGAATCTCCGCTCCGCCTTCTGCCTGCCTTCTCCTCATCGTCCTCTTGGCCGACGCTGCTGAAGCCCTTGCTCGCCATCCGTGTCTGAATTCCATCGTCAGTCAACGCCACCATCACCACCATCGCCTCCGTCTCCGCATCCTAGTACCGCGTTTCGGCGTTTCCGACATCGACGTCGACACCAGTGCTCGCGCGCATTGCCACTAGGCACTTTCTTCAACCTTGCCCTGCCCCGCCGCGCGTCTTCTCATCCGCCACTGCACGCACATTCAGCCGCAAAAGTGGCAGCACGACTAGCCTGCCCTGCTTCGCTGCTCATCGTACGCCGGACGCTGTAGCATCTAGCCTAGGTGATTGGCGCTTGTCCAACGAAACACTCGCCACACGCCTCGCACTACAGCCGCTATTCCTTACATCGAGGTCGCGAGTGGTCCAGCTCCTCACACGCTTGATTCTCCATACCCAGGCTCCTCATTGCATGCACGGATGACCACTTGCAGCCCCTGATCGCTGCAGCTGCTCAACTCCAATTGGCTGGATTCATAGGTCCCACTGGGACTTCTCTCACGCCTCAGCCCTCGGATTCTCACCCCACATCTCACCTTGTTCGTGCTCCAGCAGCACCACCCACGCTTCAACATGGAGTCCACGTCCGCTTCCACACTACACGGCGACGATCGCTGGACCGCACATCGTGCCGACGCAGATGGCGCCGCCGCAGCCAGCGCCGCTTCGACCCCCGCTCCTACCACTCCCGCCACACCGCCCGCCGACGATCTCTCCTCCTCCCAAGAGCTGCCTCGTGCCGCGTCATCAGCATCGCCTTCCAACGGCCTCGGCATCAATGCCGAAGACGAAGACGTACGCATCGCCATCATGGCTCTCGGCGCAATGAAGAGTCTCGACGGTACCTCCAACGGATTCGGCGCTCACAGCACCAGCAGCAGCGCAATCTCGCTCCCGGACGCCCACAAGCGCTCGAGCAAATGTGAGTATCCGTACACAGAGCTTCTGCCACACCCTATGCCGACTCCACAGCTGACCAATGCCATCTCCCCTTGGTCGTCTACAGCACCAGCACGCACGTCTTCGGCTATCTCCAATTCCAGCGTCGCCTCCACAGCCATCTCTTCGCCCTCCTCAACGCCCACCACCGATCTCACACAGGATTCGGGTGCAGACTCCCCTGCAGGCCGCATGGCCGGTCCCGCTCGTCTCGGCGACTTGCCACCAGATCTCAAGCTTCCAGCAGTCATTCAGGACGAAGACGGAAACGAGCTCGAGGTGGATCCAGAAATGATGAACGACGCCGACTTTTTGAGGCGCGTCAGCCACCTTCCGCTCGTTCGCGGTACTCTTCGCGCATACGAGCTCGGCAAGCAGCGCAGCAAGGTCGTCAAGTACGGCGCAGGTCTCGTGGAGAGCTCGGTCAAGTCCATCTCCCGCCCTGTCGTCAGCCGTCTCGGCGCCAGCCTCGGCGAACGCGGCGTAGAGCAGCTCGACGACTTCGCCTGCCGACAGCTCGACCGCCTCTATCCCACCGCCGTCGCATCGCCCACAAAGGAGGAAAAGCGCACCATCCTCGACGAGGTCGAGCGCAAGGACCAAGAGGAGTGGCAAAACATGAGCACAGAGGAGCGCGAGAAGCGCAAAAAAGCGTATACCGCGCTCCAGCTCGAAGAGCGCGAACGCAACCTCATGGCCAATGAGCTTCGCCAGCGTCGCGGCAAGGGCACCGACCTCGAGATCGAGACCGCTCACACCTCAGCCATCGCCTCGGGCAGCGCCAGCCACACCTTGAGCGGCAAGCAAAAGGCGCAGGACGACACTCCCATGGGCGACGCCGCCAGCGACGCTGCCGACGAGAGCAAGGCCAAGGACGCGCATAGCGGCGCCGTCGTCCGCGCCAACGCAGCCCAGTCGTTGCCGTTCAAGAACAGCCGATGGGGCTCGATGCTCGTCGAAGCAGGCGCCACCGCAGGCGGTCTGTCCGCCGCCATGAGCGAAGAGTCGATGAAGTCGCTCAAATACTGCCTCCAGTGGCTTCAGTACGCCACTGCACACATCGAGCATCAGATCACCATTCTGCGCGACCTCATCGTCCGCCTCAATCACGGCGAACTCGACATGTCCGGCACTGCCGTGCAGAACCTCACCCACATCAAGGGCGACGTCGTCAATACCATCCGTGGCGTCGTCGACGTGATCGGAAAGTACGCCGGCAGTGCGCTGCCCGAGCCGGCGCGCAACAGCGTCAAGGCGTTCATCCTCAGTCTGCCCGCGCGCTGGGCTACGGTCAACCGCAGCTCCGCTGCCGGATCGCCAACGGGCTACTTTGGCAGCAGCCCCTCGTCCCCCTCCTTCTCGCCGGCGCACATCAGTGAAGGTCCGCAGTCGCCCACGCATCTATCGGCGAACGCACGCTACCGCAGCGGCGCGGGCGGCCCTCGCGAGCAGATGCAGGTGGCAGCCACGGCGCAGGCGGCCAACCGCATCTTGACGCTCGCCATCGAGTCGCTCGACATCCTGCGCAGCGTCACCGTCGTGTTTGGCGAGTCGCTCGACCGCGCCGATCTGTGGGTGGAGCGTCTGCGCATCCTGGGTCTGCAGCGCAAGCGAGCGCATGAGGCGCAAGCATCTGAGCCGGCGCAGATCGCTCCGGCTCCTGGCTCATCATCCTCGTTGGGTGCGCCGCAGCACTGGGAGAGCGCGCGCGGCTCGTCGATGCGCAGCAGCCGCGCCACCTCGCCCGGGGGCGACAGCGACGTGAGCATGGACACGAGCGCCTCTACCAAGCGCCGACGCACGCGCCAGACCGCCTCGGGCGGATTCCACATGTCGAGGACGCCTTCGGCCGCCGCATCGCAGGGCGAGGTTTCCGAAGATGACGAGGCGCTCACCGAGACGGAGAAGTCAAAATCGCCGCTGTTGGGCGGTGCGGCGACGTTCTCGACGGGCAGCGCACACTCTGGGAACGGCAGTGCGCCGCACCACCACCACGCACACCGACGGCCGGGCACACGCTCGCGCGCTGGCACGGGAGGCAAGCACTACCCCATGCATCCGCCCACGCTTCCGTCGCCGCTGCACGCCACGTTTGCCAACAGCCACAGCTCGAGGCCCGAGTCCAATGCGTGAGAGCCAGCGGTCATCGGTTGGCTGCGGCTGCGTGCTTGGTCTTCTCCATTCTTCTCACTGGTTTCTTCACACTTTTTTTCGGCATGGAGCTTGCTGTCTCCAGCCGACTGTACTTGTACCTGTACCGTGCTTGTCTCGCACCTCTCCTAGCAGATTCGTCTTTGCCATGCACTCCAATCGACATGCTTTTTCTCACGTGCACATGCGGCGATGCGTGGATGTGAGGGTAGATAGGAATAAACAACCGAGTTTTGCAATGCAGGATTGGAGAGGGGACTAAGCGAGGTAGATGTAGGTGTTTCGGTCGGTGGGGGAGCGTTCGAGGTATTCGCGGTCGATGAGGGATTCGATTCTGCGTTTGATGTGGGGGATTTGCGGGTGGAAGCGGGAGGATAGTTGGGCTACGGTTTGTTGGATGAGGTCGTTGTGGGAGGATTGTTTTCGGTTCTTCATGATGCGTACGATGCTTGCTTCGATGAGTACGGTACGTTCTTCATCGACCCGTGCCGATGTAGCCTGACGTTGTTGTGGGGTTTCGACCCTCGCGGCGATTTGTTGGATCTTAAACCTTGCCAGTGGACAGGTGAAGGCAGAGTTAAACGTAAAGGTGTCGGTGTTGTTGACGTCTCGAGACTTGGGATTCTTGAGTAGGATCCTGTACTTGCCACATGAAAGTGACTGAAGCGTTCGGTCTAGATCCGAGTCCGAAATCATGGTTCGCTTCGAAATATCCCCATACGTCAACGCGACTCCGTCTTCAACATCGCCAAAGAGCAATAGGACAACAAGAGCAAAGGTAGAGACGTTGATCTCGTGACTTCTTGCCTTAAATGCAACCTTGACATCCGCACTACCCAAATTCGCATGCCAAGTCAACACCCTACCATTATGTCGACTGGCGTAAAACTCTTCGAACCTCCTCCGTGTCTCCATCATCTCCTCGGGCATAACGCAACTTGGCGCCTGCGCCGATATCGGCCAATTGGTACTCGTCAACACACTAACCCCCAACCCCATAGGCATCCCCCTATCCGACCTCTTGACCACCCTTGCAAACTCCTCCATCAACTCCTCGCTCGTCTTCATGTCGTTCAACATGCCCTGCAGCTTGACCACGTAGCCATGTCCACTTTCCACCTTGAGCTTGGCCATCATTCCTCGCTCTGCATCATCCGAAACACTCCTACCTTGCAACAACCTCTTGGCCAAATGTTGCTTATAGTAGCGTTCGAACGTATCCTTCTCGTGCAGGAAGCGGAAGACACTGATGGTCTTGCGCAATACCTCGTCCACCTCCGCCT
The DNA here is from genome assembly GCA_003004725.1 of Moesziomyces sp. F16C1. Classification (NCBI taxonomy): domain Eukaryota; kingdom Fungi; phylum Basidiomycota; class Ustilaginomycetes; order Ustilaginales; family Ustilaginaceae; genus Moesziomyces; species Moesziomyces sp. F16C1. The sequence goes on along the minus strand of NXFS01000032.1, from coordinate 85,336 downwards.
CGCTCTTGCCCTTGAGGCCCTTTTTGAGGTTCTCGTCGATGAAGAGCGAGATAAATTCGGGCGCGCGCTTATTGGTGTTGATAAACGATTCAAACGCCTCGTTGATCGCCGTCTCGCATCCCGTGTCGTTGGCAAACGCACCTTCGAGCACCGCATCGAACTTGTACTTGAACTCCAGCACCTCTTCCACCCACCGAATTGCCGTAGCTGCCTGCGGCGTCGATGCATCACTCTCCCTCTCCTTAGCTTTGACCACCTTGGCCGTCGACGACTCTGTTGCATCGGTAGACGGTGCCGCAGCAGTCTGACTCGCCACGGCGTCGTTGATGAGCTTCCCCCTGGCGGCAATGTAGCTCTTGAGGCCGAGTCGGAGCTTGTGTGGTCCGTCGGCGACACGGTGGAAGAGCGTGTACAAGCGGCTGAGGTCATCGGTGCGATGCTGGTCGAGCATGCTCACGAGTCCCGAGCCGGGCATGTCGATGATGGTAGCCAGATGGCGCGCGAGGAAGTGCGTCTCCAACAGCTGCTGCAGCGGCTTGGCCGTCTCGGGTTTGAGGTACACCGACACCCTATCGGCCTCCTCATTCAACCTGCGCGCGACATGCGCGAGATACTTGGGCGCATCTCCCGCATCGAGCCATCGATCCGCCTCTGCCGAGTAGAACGCCGCCGAAGTCTGCAGAAAAGCCGGTTCGAAGTCGATCGAGTACACCGACGGGTCCTCGTCGGACGCCGCGCCCGGCTTGTGCTGCGTGAGGTCGGCGAGCATGTCCACGTTGGACTTGACGAGCGAGCGGCTGATGGCGGAGCCCTCGCGCTCGATCTGGATGTGCGTGAGCAGCGTGCTGTAGAGGTAGATCTGGATCGGATACTTGGCCGAACGGATGACCGAGTCGCGAAAGATCTCGAGCCCAAGCCGGTTGATCGAGGGCACTTTGTGCAACTCGACATAGGCGCGGTCAAAGTACTTGAGCACCTCGGAGATCTTGGAGGTGCAGCTGCGATGGTCGAGCCACGTGTCGCGGATGGCGGTCATGAGGCGCTCGCCCGCCTGGATGCGCGCCACGGCATCCGCACGATCGCCCGCCTGCGTGGCGGACATGGTGGACAGCGCAGCCGCTGAAGAAGTGGTGGGGTCGTCATTCTCGACCGCCTTGGCCTTGCCCTTGGCATTGCTGGACGGTGCGGCCGAGTCCGAGTCGGCGCGAGATTGCGGCGAGGATGCGGAGGCGGCGTGCGACTGGCGCAGCAGCGATTCGGGAAGGATGATGCCTGCCGACACCGAGGCGGCACCTCCTGGCGGGAAGGCGGGAATGATCTTTTCGCGACAGAGGCGGTCGAGGTGCGCCTGGATCTGCTTCTTGACGCCGCGGTAGAGCATATCGCCCTGGTGGTGAAGAACGAGGTTGTATGCGTAGCGGTAGTGCTCCTCATAGCTGAGCTTCGAGATGTTGTGGTTCTGGATCTGGGAGATGGCGTGTGCGAGGCGGAGCCACATGTCCTCGAACGAGATGTCTAGACCGGGCTTCTTGGGCGGCTTTAGCTTTGTGCCGCGCGTGCCACCAGGCCTTCTCATGGAGCCTGGAGCATTCATGGTGTGTGCGATGGTTCCCGGGACGGCGCGAGGAGGCTACGGTGGATCGTTCGGCTGCGGAGGAAGCTTGAGCGCTGAGTCGAGACGAGATGCGGGTGCTGAACGAACACCGATGCAACGGCGCGGAAGCTCAAGGCAACGAAAGGACAATGAAAGGAGGGTAGGGAGGTGTGTCGGCCTAGCCTGGCCGATTCAAGGTGCCGGTATGGGGTGGAGAAGGTGTTGTTGAATGGTCCGTATGAGCAAGGAACACACGCGCCTGTCCAACCCACTCACCCAAAGGGACGCTGCACATCCAAGCGGCCAAAAAAAGCAGTTGCAGACGGCAGTATTGCTGACATCTCCACCTCCTCGCTGGAGCCTCGAAAAAAGGCGGCTCAGCAACGGTGGGACGCGCTGGTGCCTAGCCGTGCGAGTCCCGCCGTCCAGGCACGCGTGGTGGCCGGAATTTCGGATCTCGATGTTTTGTCGCTAAGTCCTTCGAATCGGCGATGAGGGCTCGATTCGTTGGCCAGCGAGAGAGCGAGAGAGAGGGGAATTTTGCACAATTTCGCGCTCAGGCGGCGCGGAGAGGGCATGAAGAGCTATCCGCAGGGTGGAGCGATTGCCAATTTCCAGCGAGATTTCCAGCGAGATGCAGCAGCAGCCCCAGACGAGTCTCTCTGTGTCTCTCTCTCTGCGACGCGATGGAAGTCGAATGGATCCGCAACAGCTGCAGCAGCTGAGAAGCGAGAGGTGAGAGCGAGAGCGAGAGTGAGAAAGAGCAGCCGGCGCCGTGCCCGTGGTCGAGCCGGCGCCAGAATCGCATCCAAGCTACCGTGAACTGTTTGGCTCGATTCGGCGCGCGGCTCCTCCGCTTTGGCTTGCCGCAACACGGCTGCGTTCCGAGTCTGCTGCTGCTCATCCTCCACCACCACCATCACCATCCTCACACACTCCGATCACACACACTAAACCTGTCTGCTTGCCCCGTCGAATTGGCGACCGTGCGAATTTCACGCTCACCACACCGCGCTACCTGCCGAGCACGCTCGCTGCCACCCCACCCTACCGACCGACCGCATCCAAAGCATACTGCCGCCACGCACGGCGCCATCCATCGCCCCGGCCGTCATCAGCGCCGTTAAACTTTCACCATGGCATCCTCGCTGGATCGTCAGCAGATGCCTCCGCAGATGCCTGGCCCAAAGAGGCACTCCAACCACCCGGATCGCTACGACCATCCACCCATGATGCATCACATGCAGCAAGACCCTTACCAGAACGGTCCAGGTATGTCATTCCCCCCAGCACGTCCTCGCATCCAAACGGCCCTCTGACTCTGTCGTCTCTCACCTGACTTGAACCCTTGCTAGGCTATCCACCGGGCCCGTCGTATCCCTCGCGCATGGACCCGGGCCGTCCGCCCGTGGGCATGCACCATCACGGCCCGCCCTCTCCGCCGCCCATCCACCGTGATCCACGCGCCGGCATGGGCCCACATCCCAACGCACCGCCTCCGCCGGGCATGATGGGCATGCCTCCCAACGACCGCTATGCCATGCCTCCGTACCGCCCCAGCCCCGGTCCGCATCCGCCGTCGCCGTCCTGGCAGAACCAGCAGCTCTACCAGGGCCCTCCACCGCCCGGCGCCTCATCGCTGCCACCGCACCTCCACCAGCCGGGCTTCAACAATGCGCCGCCTCAGCATCGCCATTCGCCTCACATGGCGCCGCACATGCCGCTGCCACCCCCGCACCACGCCGGTGGCCCGCCTATGCCACCGCACAACGTGGCCAGCGCACCCGCCAGCGCCATCTCGGAATCGCATGCCAAGCAACTCGCTTCGTCGGCGTCCACCAGCCGCAAGTCGCCAAAGTCGTCGTCCACAAAGACGGCACGCAAGGACAAGAAGGACAAGGATGCGGCAGCAGGCGGCGCTGCATCCACCACCATGGCCAAGAACGCAAGCACAGACACCACCACCTCCAACAAGCGTGGCGCCACCAAGGCCGAGAAGGCTGCTGCTGCTGCTGCTGCGGCGGCGGCGGCGGCTGCGGCAGCTGCAGCCTCAAGTGGTGGTGCGGGCGCAGCGGGCGCAGGAGCGTCGCAGGCGGGGCTGGATGCAGCGCCGCTGGTGACCGAGAGCAAGAAGGACAAGAAGCGCAAGGAGGTGATCGACCGCATCCACCGCATCCATTTCGAGACCATCGAGAATCGCGAGAGCCTCTACCAGGAGCTGTACCATGCGCTGACGGCGTCGTATGCGACGCTGCTCTCGAACCCGGCGCGGTCGCGTCACTACACGCTGGAGCTGACGCGGCTGACGCTGGAGCGCGATGCGAGCCTGCGCGAGACGGCGCTGCTGCACGCGCACCAGCTCGAGTCGGCGCGGCTGGCGTACGAAAACGAAAAGCACAAGGTGGACGAGGAGGCGCGGCTCGCCAAGCGCGGCGCACGCGAGAAGCTGCTCGCGGTGGTCGAGGCCACCAAGAAGCGGCTGCACGACGAAAAGGAGGGCGGCGATGTGGCGGTGGATGCCTTCTTCGAGGGGGCGCAGCGGCCGCATACCACGCGCAAGCTGCGCAACAAGGCGTCCAGCCGGCGCGGGGCGGGTGCGGCCGACGACGAAGCCGACACGGCCGGTCGTGGCGGCGCGAACGGGCATGCGCCAGGAGCAGGCGGCGCGGGTATGGCGAGTGGGCTGCAGGAGCTGATTGCGCTGTCCGGCTTCGGGCGCGACGAGATGGGCACCGGCCGACTCGGCAACGGCTCGGGGCTCGATCTCGGCGGGCTCGGACTGTCGTTTGGGGGCGGCGGCGATCTGCTGTCGGGCGTGGGCATGGGCGATAGCAGCTACATGGGCGGCTCGCGCAACCTGAGCGTCATCGGTGGCGCCAATGGCACCGTGGGCGGAGTCAAGGCTTCGTCCAAGAAGAAGGGCGGTTCCAAGGCTGCTGCAGCGGCCGCGGCTGCAGCTGCCTCTGCGGCGGCTGCACGCGAAGCGTCTGCGACGGGAGCGGACGACGACGACTCGAACAGCAGGGTTGCTGCTGCTGCAGCTGCAGCTGCTGCGGCCGCGGCGGCGGCAGCGGCTGCCGCGGTGGTGACGACGTCCGGTGGCAGACTCAGGTGGGACGCGGGCAAGTCGCTCAACCAGCTCACATCGGCCAAGGACTTTGAGATCGAGTCGGACCTCATCAACATCCGCAAGACCAACGGCAAGCGTGCACGTCGCAAGTAGGCGGGTGCGCACACTGCCACACTGCAACGGCGCACTGTAGCTGTTTGCGAGACGGTTGGGGAATACCATGCGTGATTAGCTATTGACTCAGGATGGGGTGTGTGCGGACGAAGCGGGCCTGTCCCAGTGACTGTGAGGCTAGAGGTGGTGGATCTAGGCGATCGGGATTGATAATCGGGGGATGAGCGGAATGTGCGGAAGTTGGAGAGAATTGACCGGTGCTCAACCTAAAGCCGGCGAAGGCCCTTTCTCCCACCACCTCCCCCACCTGCAGCAGGGTTGGCTGCATCGGCTGCACCTGCTGCGCCTGCTGCCACCTTTGCCGCTCACAGTGGGGGGTCGAAACGAAAATTTGGCAGAGTGAAATTTGGGAACGGGGGTTCGGTTGGTTAAGCCGAAAAAAGCCAGCGGCTCTACAGCGCGGATGAAGGACATCCGTTGGGACCTCTTCCCTCGCCTTTGCCGAACATGCCGATAACAGGTGCACCGGTGCTTTGGCCGCTGCTGTGTGGGAAACGCAAAAAAGTCACATGGTTAGCCGCAACCGCATGCTCAAACTCTGGTCGGTGCTCATCCGGCGAGGTCTGTGCTGTGATTGATGTTACTGCTGTGCGGTAGTTCCGACGGCGTGGCAATGCACTGAGCGGGTGTGCTGCTCGTGTGCGGTGCGGATCGAATTGACCGCACATTTCACCGCGCGCTGACAAAAGCCGTCGGCGCCGCCGATGTGACGTCTGACGGCTCCTTTCTGTGCCTTCGCGGTGGCTTGGCTGAGACTGCGCTGAGGCTATCTGGCGTGGTGCCGCCTCGAGCTGTCCTCCTGTCTATCGCCGCCAGAAGCCGTGGTTGACTCCTCTCCGCCATCACATCCTCCTCTCAGCCTTCACACACGCCAGACAGCATGTGACTCGCGCTCTGTCGACTCACTTCCTGCGTCTTGTCGAGCAAGTGAGCACACCCAGACTATATACATACACTGGCGCCCTGCCGTCATCATCAGCATCGCATGCATCCACCGCATTCTTGCATCTCATCTGAGTCTCAAGCCGCCGGTTCAGCCAGGGTCCGGTAGCTCAGTCCATCAACATGGTCCATTCAACCACACCGCCAGCATCGTCGCCCTCCGCACCGATGCCAACGAGCTCACCACCAATACATCCCGCGCACGCCTCCTCCGTCCACTCCCTAGAGCGCACCACTTCGCACGATGACGACCACCACCACGACGACGACACCACCGCCGCACCCACACCGGAGAGCGCCACAGAACACCAAGTCAAGGTGGCGCTGCAGGACCAGACCAACTTCCTGCCCAGAAAGCAGGTCATCCTCGTCTTTGCCGGTCTCTCGGCCGCGCTCCTCGTCGCACTTCTCGACCAGTCCATCATCAGCACCGCCCTGGGCACCATCACTGCCTCCTTCCACGCCGGCAACGAGAGCTCCTGGCTCTCCACGTCCTACCTTCTCACCTCCACCGCCTCCAGCCCGCTTTACGGCAGGTTCAGCGACATCTTTGGCCGCAAGGCGTGCATCATCTTTGCGCTCACCGGCTTCTTGATCGGCAGCGCGCTCTGTGCAGCCGCGCAGTCCATCACACAGCTCATCGTCTTCCGTGCCTTCGCCGGCGCGTTCGGCGGCGGCATCGTCTCGCTCGTCATGGTCGTCGTCGGCGACGTAGTCTCGCTCCGCGAGCGCGGCACCTACCAGGGTCTGCTCGGCGTCGTCGTCGCGCTCTCAAATTCGGGAGGCCCGCTCATCGGAGGCGCGCTCGCCTCGGTCGGTTGGAGATGGTGCTTCATCCTCGCCGTGCCCATCGCGCTCATCGCGCTTGTCAGCGTCATCCTCCTCCTCCCACTGAAAAAAGTCGACGGGTCCGTAAAGAGCAAGCTCGCCAAGGTCGACTACCTCGGCACCGCGCTCGTGCTCGCCGCCACCGTGCTGCTGCTCCTCGGCCTCAACTGGGGCGGCCAGCAGTACGCGTGGTCTAGCCCGCACGTGCTCGTCACGCTCATCCTCGGCGCGGTCATCTTTGTGGTGTTCGGCCTGGTCGAGGCGTACGTGGCGCCGCTGCCGCTCGTGCCCATGCGCCTGTTTGCCATCGGCACCGTCTCGAGCGTGCTCGTCCAGACGCTCTGCTCCGGCGGCATCTTCTTTCTGCTGCTCTTCTTTGTGCCCCAGTTCACCCAGGTCGTCAAGGGCTACTCGGGCGTCAAGGCGGGCGTCACACTCATCCCGCTCATGGCGGTGCAGGCGGTCATGTCGACCGTGGCGGGGATTGTAGTCTCCAAAACCGGCCGGTACAAGATGATCATTGTGGTGGGCTTTGCGATCTTCAGCGTGGGCGTGGGGCTGCTGTCTCTGCTGGACGAGCACTCGAACATTGGCGAGGTGATTGGCTTTCTCATGCTGGCCGGGTTCGGCGCGGGCGGTACGTTGCAGGTGACGCTGGTGGCGGCGCAGAATGCGGTGCACCGGCGCGATCTGGCGGTGGTCACGTCGACGCGCAACTTCATGCGTCTGTTTGGCGGCACGCTGTGTTTGGCGATCAGCTATACGATCCTCAACAACAGTGTGCGCAGTGGCGCGCGAGGGTTGCCCTCCGAGGTGGTGGCGGCGGCGGTGCGCAATCCGAAGCTGATCACGTCCGGCGAGTGGGATGCGGCGGTTTCGGAGCAGCTTCTGCGCGCGTATGTGCTGGCTTTTAGAAACGTCTTCCGCTTCGGACTCGGGCTGACGCTGCTGGCGTTTGTGGTGACGCTGGTGTTTACGAAAGAGTTCAGCCTGGACAGGGGGGATGACGAGAGGAGGAAGGAGGAGGGCAAGCAGTGGTATAGGGAGAAGAAAGAGCGCAGGCAGGCCAAGAAGGATCAGAGTGCACCGCATAGTACGCGGCACTCGCACGAGTCGCAGGCACGCCAAAGCGAGCGCGACGTAGAGAAGGGTGTCGCCACTCGTACAGCTTAGATGTTGCAACGTGATGGTAATTGTGATTGTATTTCTATGTGTGGTTGGCAGTGCGTGTGTGTGATGAAGATGAAGTGAGCTTTGACATAAGATCGGTGTATGTGTGTGTGGGGTTGAGATATGAATTTGGCACGTGGATTTTGGTGTGGGGATTCATAAATTCCATCCGGCGTTCTCTCTCTTGATCCCTTTCCACCATCTACCCACCTTTGCCTGATCACGATGTTTACCGACCTGATTCTACTGCTCTTTCTGTTTGGCCTTATTGGGGGAATCCTTGTCTTCGTGACCTCCCTGTCAACCCCGCCCTCGACGTCGACACAGGTAGGCAAGTCGAGCATTGACTGGAGTAAGGGCGAGGTGAAACTGCGCACCTCCATGCGACCGGTAACCCAGCAGGATCTGCTCGAACACGCAGAACAGAAAGGTCAGGAGGGCGGAAAGTTCGTCACGCAACATGTTCAGAGCTTCTCTTTCGGCAAGAAAGACTCCTAAACATCCTCCTCACATGGCATGCTCATAAAGGATAGCCAAGAATCTCTGCAAATTCCATCGTTACTGTATGGGAGAAACAGTAGCGGGGCGAGGGGGTTACTCAGGACGCAGGGGTGGAGCGCGAACTAGCCGTACTGGATCGTCGAACTCCGGCGCGCGCACGCAGACTCGCAGCATCCACACTCGGACTCCTACTCGGCGGGAGCGTGTCGATGTCGTCCAGCGACATGTTGCGTGCTGCATGCAGCGTGGTTCGTCCCCTTCCTCCACGACCACGAGCACCACCACGTGCCCGACCGCGTCCACGTCCTCTTCCGCGCGCAGCCTTACCCACACGCTCCTGCTGCACCTCCCCTTCGCCACTCGACGCCGACGACGACAGCGCATCTTCCTCGCGTGCCGCGCGTTTCTTGCGCTTCCCCCGCCCCCCAGCCGCCGCCTTGGGCCCACTGCCACCAGCTACAGCGGTGGCGCCTTCGAGCGCTTCGATGGCCGCATCGAGCTCGGCTGTGCGCGCCGCACTCGTCTGCACGTCGTTCTCGTTCGTCGAGGCACCGCCCTCGTCGCGCCGAACAATCGGTCGCTTCTTGGCCATCTCTTTGCCGAGCATCTCCTCGGCCACTGCGGGCGTTGCCAAGCGCGCTCCCACCACCTGCACGTCATCATCGCTACCGCTGCTTGTATCGTCGCCACTACCCCGCCGGCGTGCGGGGCGGGCGGGTGCGGGTTTCCGACCGTTGGCAGCGCGAAAGCCGTTGATGACGTCCTGCAGTCGGTTGCTGCCGTAGGTGATCTTTCTACGGCCAGCGTACACGCCTGTTCCCGCGGACGTGTCGAAGAATCCACCGCGGTCGAGGGTTGTCTGATTCCCGCGAGCGCGCGTGCGCGCGTTCTGGCGCTCAATGATGGGTAGCACGTACTGGTCCGTCTTGGAGACGGGCCAGTGCAGGTACTCGCCCAAGAACGTGCGCAGACTGTCGAGGTCCGGCAACCCCCAGGCGAACGGCTCGTCGCTCTCGTCCACCGTGGGCGCGTAGTACGCATCGAGCACGGCGGGTTCCGGCCACGACGGTTCGAGATGCACCTTGTTGCGCAGGTTCTTTTTGATGCGCCGCATCGTCTTACCGCGCGTATGCTCGTGTGTGTCCTGCCCCGTCTGCACGCGCATCCACCACTCGCGGAACTTGAGCAGTCCATCTTCGCCGGGGAACAGCGCCAGCAACTCCATGGCCACTACGGGACCTACGCCTGCTAGGCCCTCCGTGTAGTCGCTTCCCAGATAGTACGCCAGCCGCACCAGCTTCTCGCGATCGAGTCCCAGCTCGCGCTGCATGTCCGAGAGCAGGAAGCACTCGACGATGCGGTTGTTGTTGAACATGTTTTTGTAGATGCGCGTGCCGCCGAATAGGAAGACGTCGCTATCGTCTGTGATGATTCCGTCGACGAGGCGGCGCGAGACGAGCTCGGCACATTGCGCTTCGGCTTCCATGGGCGCCGTGATGTACGGCAGCCCAAACAGCCGCAGCATCATCTGAATTTCCTGCGCCATCTGCTTGGTAATGTCCTCCTCGGACCGTCGGCTGTTGGCAAATTCGGCGCGAAGCGCGTTCACTTCGCTTTCGACTTGCTGCTGCACGTCCAGTAGACTGCGCCCCTTGGTGGCGCTGAGAAACGCCACGAACTCGGACTGGTCCGCACTGAGCCGCGCAATGTCGTCGTCCGATGCAGACAGCGCGTCCAGCTCCGCCGCCGTCGGCAGCGGAAACCCGTCGGCGCCAATCACCACCTCTTCCGGCTCCGGCGAAGGCGTCGGCGACCACTCCATCGGCGTCGTCTGCCGTTCGCCCGTGTTGGTCGCATCAGTGTCCTGCAAGGCAGGCTCGACCTGTTCCGCCGCGGCGGCAGGCATGTTGTCCATGACCACGTCGTCGGCCGCACCATCTGCGCCGGGGTGAGATACTCCTTGCGCTACAGCACTTGCCTGTTCTGGAATCGACAGAGACACAGGCACGCCCGTCTCTTCCACGTCGTCCAGACCAGCCGGTTTGTCTTCGCCTGCTGGAATCGCAGCGGCCGTGTTGGAGTTCACATCGTTCGTCGTGGGCAGCACATGATCCACAGACGGCTTGTCTGGCTCCAGCTCCACCACTTCGGCTGACGTCGGAGCGTCAAGCGCATTCTCGCGAGGCTGTGGCTCATCCATTGTCGTCGATGCGTGCTCTTCTGCCTCGTCCGAGCGAGCTTCGCTAGCGATCTGGCGATTCACCTCTTCCGGTGTTGGCGGGAGGTCGTCGTGCGCGATCTCGACTGCCTCGACTGCCTCGGACGTTGAGGGTGCGGAATTGGCCAGCTCGACCACGTCTGATGCAGGCGGGGCGTCGACGTCTTCGCGGGGCTGAGGCTGCACGCCGCTGATTGGCGCGTCCGAGTGATCTTCGCTGGCGCTCTGTCGACTCACCTCTTGCGGTGTCGGCTCTACTTGATCATGTCCCATCTCGACTGCCTCTGACCTTGAGGGTGCGTTATCCCGCTCGAGGCGCTGTTGCGAGGCGGATCGGAGGGGCGGACCCATGCGCCCCTCCCGCTCAGGCTGCGTCGTCGCGGCATCGGCGCTCTTTTCAGGAGCTGGCACGGATGCTTGAGGCTCGTCATCGTCCACAACAATGGTAGGCACCGCGGACGAAGATGCACTGCGACGTGCGGCGCGCAGACTGCCTGCGAGACTCTTGCGCGGAGGTGGTGCCTGTGCTGCATCGACCGGCTTCTGACGATGCCGACTGGCAAGCGCAGCTAACTCCTGCATGCGACCCGGACGGTCACCACGATCACTTCCGACGGCGGTTGGTATGGCGGCAAGCCCGGGCTCAACCTCTTGCAGAGCAGATAGCGGCTCCGGCTGGACATCCTCGAAATCATCCTCGTTCAAATCATCCACGTCCAGAGCAGCTTGATCCTCGGCTTCAAGCGGTGCCGGCGCTGAAGCTGCTGGTTCATGGCTGGCCGGTTGGATCGAATCGCCCCGATGCAGCATAGCGTCGTGCAGCGACACTGGCTCTCCGCTTCGATGAACGAGCTTCAGCCCCGTGCGACGCTGCTCGGAGCCTGACTGCGCAGCCTGAGATTCTGCAATCGCGCGCGCAAGGTCCTCGGCCTCGTCCTCCCCCAGCTCGTCGTCACCCGCCTGGATGATGGAAAAGTCTTCGTCCGCGTCCGAGTCTGCGTCGACATCGATCCACTCGCTCTCGCGTGGTGATTGGCTCGAGCCGCCCGTGGCTGCGCGTGGATTGCGGATAAAGAGCGGACGTTCTCCGCGCTTGCGACGCGGATGCGGATCGCGCTCAGGGCCATCATCGACATCGGGAAGCCCTGCTTCTTTGCGTTTCTGCTTGGCATGCTGTCGCGCTCGTGCCTGCAGAAGCTCGAGCGCCTTTTCCTTGCGCAGATGCGGATCTGCTTCCTTCTGAAGCTCGGCCATTTCCGGATCAGCCGCGGCGGCAGCACTCCTAGACGGCGATGCACTGGCGGGAATCTCGACGTCGTCCATCTCGAATTCGGGCTCCGAGTCCGAGTGGTTGTGTTCGTCGTCGGTAATGTTGATCTCTTCGGGTTCGTAGTCGACGTCGATGGCCTTGTCCTGGGTGGTGCCGGAATCGCGTACGCCGAGCACGAATCCTCCCTCTGCGCCCGGATTGCGCACGAGGACGTACTCCTTGTTGCGCTCGCCTGCTACGCGGATAGGCACCTTGATGTTGGCGTTGCCAATCTCGTCGGTGACGGTGAGCACCTTTTGGGTGAGGTCGTTGCGCGTCTTGAGGCCGGCGATCTGGGCGCGGGAAAAGTCGATGGGCGTGGGTGCGGTGGCGAGCATGGACTGCAGACGCTTGTACGAGGTCATTCGGGACTGGGCGCGCAGATCTCCCACCAGCTCGTACTGGAGTTCGGGAGGTAAGCTGCGAAAGAGTTCCGAAGTGGTGTCGAGGTCCTCGGGTGCGATGGTGTTCATGACAGCTCGGAGCTCAGCTTCGGTGGCAAAGCGGTAGTCCTTGCGCTTGCCTTTTCGGCCATTGGCGGCCGCGACTTGATTGAGGTCCTTTTCCATGGCGGGCAAGGCATAGGGGTCCTTGTGCCAGTCGACCTTGCGGGCGCCCGGCTTGGAGGGGGAGGAGCTGTTCTCGCGGCTCTGAGGCGCAGAGCTGGGGGAGGCGCCAGAGTGGAGGTCGCGAGAAGAGAGGGCAGTTGGCCTCCCCGCCTGAAGGTCGTCGTAGTAGACGGTGTTTTCGCCGAGACCTGAAGCGCCAGCGCCAGCGTCCGCGTTTAGGTCGGTGGAGGATGATGCGCGGGGAGGAGCGCCGCCGGCTTCGGCGACGTGCTTGATGGCAGCCTGCCTCATCTGTGCGTTGAGGAGCTTCTCCGCAGTGCGTGCGTGCGATTCCTTCGCGCCTTGTTTCCTGGCCTTTCGACCCGAAAGCGTCTTGCGCTTCATGACCGGCGCCCCGCCATCAAAGACGAAGACGGGGCGCACTCCGTGGAAGAGGAGTTTAAGAATGCGCCAGAGAAAGCCGAGGATGTGGGCATTGGAGAGTGTACGGCCCTCCTTGTCGCGCATGGCCATCTGGAAGTGGTAGAGCCATAGCGACGAGTCGATCGCGAGACGCTTTCCCTCGAGCGTCTCGATCTTGATGGGTCGAGCGACGGGCTGTAGGAGCTGCCAGAGACCTTGGACACCCATGTTGGCGGTGGAGCAGCAGAACTTATGCCGCGCTTAGTGCTGGGCGCGAGCAGCGGAGATCGTCTCAAAGCATCGGTCGTGTATGTAGACACCTCGTGCACCAATGTATCTGCGGCGCGAAGAGGATCAAGTGGTGTTGTGTGGTTGGGAGTGAAGGGGTGAGGAAGGGAAGAGGGCCGACTCAGCCTTTTTTGGATTGGAGGCGGCAGTGCGTCAGCGTGCTTGCTTCCTGGCGCACGGCTGCATCAAAAACAAGGGTCCAACCAAACTGCGGATCCGAGACAAGCGGGGTGCTGTTCGTCCCACCACCATCACCACCACCATCACCACCACCAACATCTTGGTCATCAATTGGCATTGGTGACGGGCTCGCCCGCGCGTGCGCTGTACACCATGCTGGTGCCACCTCCGAACTATGGGATGGTTGAAGAAAACTTCTACCGGTCCGGTCAACCGGACCAACTCAACTTTCCCTTCCTCGAGAAGCTCGGCCTGAAGAGTGTCATCTGGCTCGCACCCGAAGAACCCGAGGCAGGCTTCCTCGACTTTTGCGTGGACCAGAACATCGAACTCCACCATCTTGGCGTGCTCTACTCGACCAATGCTTGGGATCCAATTACAGAAGAAGTTGTGCTACAGGCATTGCATCTACTCGTCCAACCTGCCACTTATCCCGTGCTCGTCATGTGCAATTTGGGTCGCCATCGTACAGGCACTGTGGTCGGATGCTTCCGCAAGCTACAGAGGTGGAATCTAAGCGCCATCCTCGAGGAGTACAGACGATTCGTTGGAGGCCAGAAATACCGCATCCTCAACGAACAATTCATCGAACTCTTTGACGAAGAACTCGTCTTTGGTGCCAGCTACTGAGCCCCCCATCCTCACGTACAACTTTTTATCGCCTCAGTCACGTTCTCCACTTCACCAGCTGGTGCAAAAACTGCATTTCTACGCTTTCTCCCTTTGTGCGCATTCAACGTGTTCGTAAAGGTGTTCGTGAGCATAGCTAGGGGCAGGATGAATATCAGTGTTCCGACTGCTTCTCGAGGTCGTCGAGGAACTTGAGATAGCTCTTCTTGAAGATGACGCCGCGGTACAGGCCACGCTCGTCGACTACGATGAGGTATCGCACACCAAGCCGCGTAAAGTACTGATGCACCAGCTCGAGCGGTGAATGGATCTGCACCGTGATGGGCGCCTTGTCCACATACCGGCTCAGGTCCAGAGGATCCGAAGCGGTGAAGAGCACCGAATCGCGCACATTCGCTTCGCCCTCATTCTCGGCGCGAACAAAGGGGATGTTGTTGAACGAGCATCGTGTCACCTCGGGCCGCATGTCGGCATCAGCCCGAACCGCCCGCGTCAAGGCATGCTCCAACTCGCTCGCAGCAATGTAGCCCACCATCTGGTACGCCGAATCCGAACCCGAACTCGGCACTGCCGCATCCGTCAGCGATCCAAGACTAGCCGAAAGCAGCGGAGAGGCCGGAATGGCCGACGACGTGGCGGTAGCGACGCGGCTGACAATCGGGAATCCACCATCGGTGTAACCCGACCCTTGGGCGAGACGATCGAGCTTATCAGCTAGCGACTGGAGCGAGTTGAAGGCGTCGAGACAGATGACTTCCACCTCGGTCTCCATGGCATCGGTGACGTTGACGCCGTTCCAGATGTACTCGGTCTTGCTGTCGAGGTAAGGCAGTCCGGAAAACTCGATGACGAGGTCGTAGATGCCCTTGTGCTCGAGCGCATCGGCGATCGTCTTGGCCACGAGAATCGACAGCATGACGGGCACCGAGTACGTCAGCGTGCCCGTGAGCTCAAACATAATCACGGCGAGCGAGACGGTGGTACGCGTGACACCGGACAGCGCTGCCGCCGCACCCACCATCGCGTAAACACCGGGCACGATGCACGCCGAGTCCGAGGCAGGACACCAGCTGAAAAAGCCCAGCTCCGGATGCGTCCACTGGGCGTACTGGACGAGCAAACCCACGATGCGGCCGAAACACGCGCCGACTGCCAAGGTGGGGATGAAGATACCGGCGGGCAGCTTGATGCCAAACGTGACGACAGTGAGGAGGCCCTTGAGCACCATGGCAAAGAGAATCGAGAGGATGAGCGGCTTGATCTGCGAGGGCTGCGAGACGCAGAGGCCCTCGAGCGACTCGTGCTCGTGGCACTCGCTGAAGAGATCGGCGATGAGCTCGACGCCGCCCATGCGCGTGTAGCCGTTGAAGAAAGAAAAGGCGGCGGTGGCGACGGTGATGAAGACGACCTCGAGGATGGGGTGGCGCGCCATCCACGTCTTTGCGCGCACGTTTTTGGCCCAGAACATGTTGAGCTTGGTGAAGTAGGCGCCGTAGAGGCCGCCAAAGATGCCGATGAGCACAAAGAAGAGCATCTCGTAAAAGTGCCAGTCCTTGTCGTACGTCACTTGGAAGAGCACGATCTTGCCCGTGCCAAAGGGGTCGATGGCGCGAAGCGTGGCAGCCGCAACCATGGCGCAGAAGAAGGAGCGGAACATGACTTTGCTGGGAAAGTAGTAGCTCACCTCCTCGAGCGAGAAGAGGACGCCGCCGACGGGTGCGCCAAAGGCGACGGCAACACCAGCGGCACAAGCGCACGAAAGCATCTCGCGACGCTTGCCCTCGTTGTTCTCGTACTTGGGAAAGATGCGACAGACGATGTTGCCGACGCACGAGGCAATGTGGACAAAGGGTCCCTCCTTGCCGAGTGAGAGTCCCGAAGCAACCGACAAGGTGAGGCCGACGGACTTGGTAAAGAGCGTCCAGAAGCCGAGATAGCCGTGGATAACAAAGCCGCTCAAGATGCATTTGACTTCGGAGATACCGGAGCCGGTGGCAAAGTAGAGCACCTTGCGTGGGAGGATGGCTTTGGAAGCGCGCTGCTCGTTGGCGCGACGGGCAAAGTGACGCGAGTGCAGACGATCGGGACGGTTGGCGTCGGAGGAGGCGTTTGGGAGAAGGGCGGAAGTCTCGGTGGGCTCTTGGTCGGGGTCGTTGCGATGGTGTCGGGCGTCGGAAGATGGCTTTTGGTTTAGGTTGGCGGCCGCGGACGATTGGATGGCGGGATCCTTGAGGTAGAGTTCGCTGGAGGTGAGGTAGATGGTGAGGATGCTGGCGATGGAAGCCCAGAGGATGGCGACGACAAAGTACATGGAGTAGCTGGCGGCCCAGTTGTTGGAGGAGGCGGTGCCGAACTTATGGCCCCAGGAGATCCAGCCGGGGCAGTCTTCAGTCTCGGAGTCGACGGGCGAGAACATGGCGGAGATGGAGGCGTTGGCGTGTTGGGATTGGAAGAATGGCTGTCTGCGCCAGGCGGGGCTACCGGCGACGGGAGCGGCCCAGCCGGAAAGGATGCGGTTTCCGACGCCGACGCCGGATACAAGCGACTGGAGCGCATCTGCTGGCGAGGTGGGGATGGCGGCGTTGGGGAGGAAGCGTGTACGGTAGGACCAGGAAGCGGAAGTCGAAGTGGAAGCGATGTCGGGATGGTCCCAGTCGGGCGCGTTGCCGTAGGGGCAGCAGAAGCGTTTTGCGAGCCTCCAATCTCTGGCGCAATAGCCGTCCTTGAGGTCGAAGAGGACGGCCTCTGATTTGACAATGCAGCCTGCGATGAGCGCGGTGATGATGCCGGTGATCGTGACGATGATCCAGCCCTGGAGACGATCCCAGCTGTTGATTGCGAAACCGCGGATGCCGCGGAGGTTGCGGATGCGACGCAGACGGGAGCTCTCTTTGATAGCGTCGTGGATCCAGTCGATGGTTGTGTAGGATTCGTACCAGACGCGAACGCCGTTGCCGCCGGAGCCGGGAAGGTTCATCTCGTCTTCAAAGGTGGCGTCGTCGTAGGAGCGAAAGTCCTGCTTGGAGCGCTTGCGGGAGCCGGGGATGGCTTGGGCGGTGAGGCCTCCATAGAAGGAGCGAATCGGACTGAGGGGCTCTCGGAGGGAGGCAATGGAGGCGGAGCCGGAG
Organism: Moesziomyces sp. F16C1; assembly: GCA_003004725.1. Taxonomy (NCBI): domain Eukaryota; kingdom Fungi; phylum Basidiomycota; class Ustilaginomycetes; order Ustilaginales; family Ustilaginaceae; genus Moesziomyces; species Moesziomyces sp. F16C1. The sequence continues at coordinate 68,333 of NXFS01000032.1, read as the reverse complement.
AGTGCGCCCGAGATGCCCTTGGAGAGGGCGGCGAGACGGGAGGAGGAGTGCGGCTGGGCAGCGTTGTCCGTGGATTGTTGTGCGTCCGAGGTGGGAGGCACAAAGAGCGAAGAGAGACGCCTGGTGTCGGACTTGGAGGACATGGTGCGACGACCGGCTAGACGAGGGCGTGCGGAGGACGGCGCAGATTGATGAGCGTTGTGGTGGTTGACATGGTCGTTGGCGGTATCAGCCGCGGGTGGCCGAGTGGAGACGGTGAGGCCCGAAGTGGGCTGTGCACGCGATGGGCTGCGTGAGGCCGATGTGGCGCGTTTTGGATCGGCCATGGGAGTCGCACTGGATAGGATGGCGGTTGACGCCAAGGTGGTGGTGAGGACGAAGGCAAGATGGAGGAAGGCAACTCCTGCGAGAGACTTGGGGGGCCGAGGGTATGCGTGAGGGCAGGGGTGCGTGCGTGCGTGCTTAACGGTGCTGTGTTGGTTGGTTGCTTGGCAGCAGCGGCTGGAATTGACTCCCGCTAGCCCCTGCAGCTCGCCTGTTCTCCACTTTTGCGCCGAGCAACGAGAGCTCAGCCAGCAGCAGCAGCAGCAGCAGCAGCAGCAGCAGCGCACTGTGCTGAAGCTTTTTTTGGGGCGAGGGCGTGTGCGGGCGCCAATTTGGAAATTCTCATCGGCGCGGCCCGCAACTCTCCTCGTCCTCAAAGCCAGCTAATTTATCGGAAGCAGACCGAGACGGATCACCTCAATGAACGACGAGCCTTTCGCAATTTGGAATGGGCTTTCAAACGACTGGAACAAACGAAGATACAAATACAATGCCGATGCGGCTGGATGCTCAGCTCTGCGGCTCCTCCGACGTCGCTTCCTGCTCCCGATCGATCTCGGTGAGCACGGCCATGAATCTGCGAGGAGAGAAAGAGAGGGTAGGTCAGCGATCGGACTCCGTGCTGTCGGTGGTGCTGCAAGATACCTACGTGGAGGCTTGCGCGATGCCGAGCTTGCGCATGTAGAATGCCTGTTCGGCGGCGAGATTGAGATGCTGCTTGGTGGTGTCAAATGTTGTGGCGAGGGCTCCTAGCTTGCCCGCCAGCTGCGCATAGTGCTTCTCCTTGTTGGACAGTGTCGCCGACGATGTCGTACCGGACGGAATGTGTGGGTTCATGATGCCAGCTGCCAGCGTCAAAGAGGTGGTGGTGGTGGTGATGGTGATCGCAAGCGTACATGCCCAATCGATGTTTTGGCGGAGGACCCTGACGGGATTGACATCCGCGCTCGCTCTGCTGCGACGCGTCGATGCAGCCTGCAGCTCGGCGGCGCGGTACAGAAACAGAGACCAACACCTCGCGCCTTTTTCCCCCCTTTGCGCGTCTCTCCGCCGTCTGCTGCCGCCCGCCAATATTCAAAATGTGAGATTGCAGAAATGAAAGCGCGGCGGCCGCGTGAGAGTGTGATAGTGTGACCATAGCGAGGCGCGTGGTGGGGCCTTCCGATGCGCTTCATGAGGAGGAGGAGAGGGCATGTGACTGTCACCTGGGACTCCCGACCTTTGCTTCTCGACCATCATCCATCCCTACGCTCTTCACCATCGCAGCGGCGTGAGCTGCCCATCCTAAGCCCATCATGCAAGCCGCTTCCCCTCAACCACGACCCATCCCGGGCACGTCCACACCGGCACAGCAACACTCGCCCATCGTGCTCTCTGAAGCCTGGAAGCAGATCCATCTCTCCTCGCCTTCTAACCAATCCACCACACCGCTGCGCAGTGCAGCCTCCTCCACCAACCCTACAAACGACGATGACGACGCCGACTCCTCCGACGACGGCTTCCTCTCCGATCACAGCGAAGAGCTTCATCCAGAGACCGGTTTCGATCCCTTCCTCGCTGCCACACGCAGAGCAAGGCAAGAATCCCTCTCAACACCCTTGGCCCCCTCCGATGCCCAAGCATCCACCTCCTCCCTATCCCTCTCATCCCCCGCCAGCTCCAACGAGCACATCGCTTCAAATCCTGCCTCCGCTCACGATGCCGCACAAGACGAAGCCCAGCGCTGGTCTCGCATCGCAAAGTGCTGGAGCAAGGTCGTAGACGATGCCATATTCCACCACAAGCAACCAAAGCAAGGCACCATCGATCTCACAAGCAAAAACATCTCTCACATTCTACCCATCATCGCAGACCTCTCCCGCTTCGTAGCCCTGCCCCCGCCCCGCTACGATCGCGACGACAACGACGAAATCGCACGCACTCCCATCCCAGACCCTCACAGCCTCCTCCAGTCCAAAACAGGTGGCTTGGTCCGTCACGAGTCCTACCTCGCCCCCTTTAGCGCCCACATCAACAACGATGCCGCCACAACCACCACCACCACCTCCAATCGAACCCTCGCACGCAGCCAGTCCGCCTTCCAGCCCAGCATAGCACGTACCCAGTCCTTCGCACGCACCACTAGCGCCATGTCCGCTCTCAGCTCCCGCTCCGCAGGCTCCTACCGCGATCATCGCGATCGTCAGGCAACTCTCAGCATCTTCCTCGGCTCCAACGCACTCACCCGCCTCCCCAGCGCTCTCTTCCAGCTCCAAAACCTCCGCGTCCTCTCCCTCCGCTCCAACAAGCTCAAGTTCCTCCCACCCGCCATCGGCGACCTCCACAACCTTTCCGAACTTCACGTCGCCAACAACGAGCTCCAGTACTTCCCCGCAGAGATCCTCCGCCTCAAGCTCGACGTCTTCACATGGTTCCCCAACCCTTACTTGGTCAAGCCGCCCAACACCGGCGTTCTCACCGTACGTCCCCTTCTCTGTCATCGCGCTCAACGCGTTCGACACCAGCAGCACTCCTTCCACGCCGCCGCCGAGCTCGACGATGTTCAAGAGGACGACGCCGCCTCATCCACCACCCCAGTCAGAGACGTCCATGCTATTGCCGACGCTCCCAGCCTCTATCTACCCGTATCCAACCAGCCCCCACCTCTCATACGCGACCCAGCCACCGCCTCCGGCCGCTACAACAGGCACCTCGACCGCACCCGTTCCGACATGCAGGTAGAAGGCTTCCTCGCAAGAGGCATCGATCAGCTTCGCGTCGGCGAATTCGAATCCATCTCAGAACACGACCATGACCACGATGTCAGCATCGACGAAGCAGACTCTACCATCGACGCCGACGACACGGCTCAGCACGCCAACGACACCGCCGCTCAACCGCAAGACCAGGCCGAGCTCGAGCGACAGCGCATCCTCGAGGCTGCCTTTGCCGACGACGATGGCATCCAAACCGACGACTTTGACCTCACCCCTTCCACCGATCGCGACCCCACTCACCGAGGTAAAGTCCCCGGCCGATCACGCGTGCTCGGTCCCAAAGACGTCGGCGGCTTGCCCACCCTGCTCGAACTTTGCATTCGCAGGCTGCTCGACCCCTACGACACCACCCAGACAGACGCGCCCGTCTCCGCATCGCCTTTCCTCTCTCCCATCGTCCACACCTCCGACGGCCCCAAGCGTCGACGCAGCAGCGGTGTCAGCAGCAGGAGCGCCTCTCGCTCCGGAACACCCCTTTTCCACCCGCAACAGCGCGACCGCACCGCTTCCTTCGGCTCCAACGCCTCGCGCACCCGGAGCTTCAGCTCCAACGGCGGTCCCGAAGATACCAAGTTTGGCAAGCGCATCCCTACACTCCTCGAGGCTTACGAGAACGGCACGCTGCAGAGCATGATGGGCGAGCTCGGCCACGGTCTCGTGCCCATGCTCGAAGCGGCTCGTCGCAGCGCCACGCAGGATTGGGGCACACGGGCCAGGATGCGCAGCACCTCCACGGCCGCTGCTAGAAGCCAAGCCATCGCGCGAACCCCATCGGCTACCACGGACGAGGTACAGGACGTTTTCGGTGGTGTCGATGCGCCAGGCTCGCTCGACCGCGGCGACGATGCCTGTCACAATCCCTGGTACTCACGATGCCCCAACCCGAGCCACTGTGATGACCACCTCGACCGCACCAAGCCCAAGCGCGACGGTGCGCTCCATCGCGCCAAGCGAGGCTTTGGCTCCACCAGCAGCGTCTCCAGCCTCGGCACCACTCTGGGCGGCAGCGGCAAGCCCGATTCGGAAGCCGCCGACATGGAACGAGTGCCGTCCACCGCCGCGAGTTCAGACAGCGGAGCGGGCGCTTCCTCACCGCTTTCGTCCAGCGTCTCGTCCTCGACGGGCACAGTCGGCGGCGCTCCACCTTCCGCCAGCCTCTTTGGTCAGCAGGTGCGGTTCTCGGCACCCACATCGCAACGAGGCTGGGGCTCGTCGAGCTTCAGCCGAACGTCGTCGTTGCATCACACCGAAACTGGCCTGCTGCCTGGCGGACGAAGCTCTGCATTTGGGTCGAGTCGCGGCATGGCTCGGCCTTCCAGCACGCAGTTCGTGCGCGGCTTTTCCAGCTCCTCGGTGCTGTCCGCGTCGGGGCTGATGCGCAATACGTCGTTCGCGCCCGCAGCCGAGACTTACGAGGTGCAGCGCGATTGGCCGCTGTCCGAGCACGAGCACCGGCGCGCACCCGTGTTCAGCACGCCGGGCGAAACGCGCATCGAGTGGATCTCGCACATCGGCGGCATCCGCGTCGCCAAGCTCGGCGAGGCGCACGTCGAGCTCGATGCCGATTCGACCCAGAGCGTTGCCGCCGATGCTGGCCAGCCCAGCATGCTGGGTGCCATGGGCGCGTTTGAGAACAAGGACCTGCTGCCTATACTGTGGCGCGGCTGCAGTCGTGGATGCCTCGATTTCTTGGTCTGATCCACAACGCCTAGCCCGCATTCATCTCGCACCGTCTTTCGCATTGCAATGTCATTTCCGACCTATCGCAGTCCTGAAAGAAGTGGATTGAAGTTGGAGACTTGGTCGGGACGGGTTTAGAGTGCGTGGAGTTCGAATACAATCAGAGTTTCGGGAAGGAGGGTGGGGATTTGGATGCCGACGGTTGCGAGCATCTGACCCGTGAGAGTGCAGGGCTGATTGGTGTGTAGCCAGGGCAGATCTGATTGGCCCACGAACGAAGCCTTGGTTGCTGGAGTTTTGACCATCTGGATCGTGTAAACCCGTTCATGGTCCAACCCGGGGAAAGTGACAGGAGCCGGGGGGTACGTTTGGGATGTGGTCACCTGAACATAGGTATAGATGGCCTTTTGTGCATCTTTTGCCACTACGCCTCTTACATCTGCACCTGTCTCTTGCGGTAGATCAGCAAAGACCGCACGACCGGTATGAATGACGTGGCGCCATTTCTTGTGCAGCTGAATCCAGTCTCTGACCTCGTCCAGCTGCTTGGGTGAGATTTGGCTGATATCCCATTCGATACCCATATGTCCGAGCATTGCCACACCGGCCCTCAAATGCAGACCATGCGTTCGGCCAGTGGTATGGCTGTGAGCTGGACCCATATGTGCACCCATGAGCTCGTTGGGCACGATGAGGTTGGTGTACTTTTGGATGGTGAGTCGCTCGAGCGGGTCGGTGCAATCGCTCGTCCAAATCCGATCCGTTCGTTCCAATATACCAAAGTCCACCCTCGCTCCACCTGAAGCACAACTCTCGATCTCCACCCCCACATGACGCTGCTTGAGCGTATCCATCAACCTGTACACTGCGACAGTGTTGTTATGAACAGCAGCACGTCCATCCGCACCACCCGGTTCAAGCAAATCCCGATTATGGTCCCACTTGAGATATCGAATCATCGGATGCTGCGTCAGGATATCGTCCAAGCACTTGAGGATGTACTCGAACGCTGCAGGATTCGAGAGGTCCAAAACGTACTGGCTACGTCCAGCAACCGGCAAACGCTTGGGATTGGGTCGCAGGATCCAGTCCGGGTGGTTTCGACCAACCTCGGAATCGAGGTTTACCATCTCGGGTTCCACCCACAGCCCACACTGCATGCCGAGGCTGTCTACATGGTCCCATAGCGGCTGCAGACCCTCAGGCCAAACGGTGCGATCCACAAACCAGTCTCCCAGACCAGCCGTATCATCGCGTCGACCGTTGAACCAGCCGTCGTCGAGAACAAACCGCTCGGCGCCGACGGAAGCCGCAGCATCCGCAATCGCCTTGAGCCGGTCGAGGCGCATGTCGAAGTACACCGCCTCCCACGTGTTGATCGTCACAGGTCGAGGTGCGGTCGGATGGTGCGCTCGCTGTCGCAGGTGCTCATGGAATCGGTGTGAGAGCTGCGAAAGTCCCTGACCCCACGAACCAAGCGCCACGGGAGTCGTGTATGTCTCACCGGGGAGCAGCGTGATCTCTCCCGGCTCGAGCAGCTCACCTGCCTGGAGGAAGGATGAGTAGCTCGGACCACGTTCGGCCGCAATGCGGTGATTGCCACTCCAAGCCAGATGCACAGCATGCACCAATCCCGCCTCGAATCCGAAGCCAGGCGTACCGGCAGCCACAACCAGCGTCGCATCGGCCCCCGGTCGGCCGCGTCGCGACTCGCGCACATGCCTTCCCACCGTGAAGCCATGACGCTGCGGCTGGCGCTCGCGCAGATGCCGACCAGTAGTGTCCAGGATCTCGCGCGCCGACGTCGGCACCGGAAACGACACTGCCACATCGTGGATCTGCAGCGCCTCGTTTCCGTCCGTATTGGTAACGCCGATCTGCTGGCTCAGCAATCCACTCGATGTCACCTCGACGGTGATCTTCACCTGCACACCGTCGTCCGGGTCGCTAGCATGCACCGTGATGGAGCTGTCTGTCTTGTCGATGCTATCGACTGCGAAGTTGAAGCAGAACTTGCCCGTGGTGCGCAGCATCGTAGCGCCAGGAGTGCCCTGCCATCCCTGCGACGCCAGCGGCAGCAGGCTGAGTCGCGGTGAGCGTTCGAGACCGCCGCTCACCGCCTGGGTGCGCGTCACCAGCGCGACGCTCTCGAGCACCGCGTGCGAAGCGTTCTTGATCTCGGCACCCCAGTACGCGATGACGGGCATCTCGCTGCCGATGCAGTCGAGCACCACACTGGTACCCCCTTTGCTCAGGTGGATGATCGAGTTGGTTGCGTCCATGATGTTGGTCCAGTCGGAGTATGGAGGTGCGGAAGGAAAGAAGACACGACTCGCAGGCTAAATGAATTCTCTCCAGACGGATGCGGTGCCCCGCGACCCGTTGCCGCACGGACCGAGCTTGGAAGACATGGCTACATGACGCTGCTGGTGGACCACGCTGCTTGCGACCGTGCACAAGTGAGTGGCCACACCAACACCGGCCAAAAGCGACCGAACACCGGCTGGGTTTCGCCGAGATCGGGACGGTGACGGAACGACGGATCACGACGAACGCCGAATGCCGACGTGCGAGCACTGCCAAGGCATCAAGAGCATCGGCATGTTGAGCGGCTAACTCGGCTTGCGTACGGGAGGGCCAACGAGCTCAAGTCCGACTTGGGCCGTAGTCCGTAGTCCGTGCGGCTCACACCGTAGTCCGTAGTCCGTAGTTCGCGGCGGAAAGTGCGACAGGGTCAGGAGGAAGAAGCGGGTAAAAGTATAGAGGACTGACAGAACACCATTACCCTGGGGCACTGTCATGGAAGCCAGGTGAAGGCCGGCCAGTGCCGCGATTCAAGCGCCGCTAGGCGACGAATGTTGATCGCAAGACTCCATCGGCGCACCGCGAGGATGTGCTTGGGGTCCTGCCTCGCTTGCGTCGCGTGGGGCAGTTTCCGCACCGAGGTATGCCCGCCTTTGGCTGCTGGGCGGGGTTCGCGTACCTCAACGCAGCGAGGCTGCCAAAACCCCGCGCAAATTCGCCTGAGCCCGTCCAAGACCGCATGACACTTGGCCCGGCCGAAGCTCGGTCGAGTCGGGTTCTTGGCCTGCGATGCGCGCATACTTTCCCCCACGCGAAAGGCCTCATCCCCCCGCCGCACTGCTTTGCCACTCGCACCAACCCCGCACGCTCTCGACCAATCAGCCGAGCTCGTCTCATGCCAAGGTGCTCGCGTACAGCATAGCCGGCAGCGAATGCATGCCGGACTGCATCGTTGCCGAAGCCATGCCTCCCACACTGTACTTGCTGCACACACTTTCGATGCACCCCAAAGCGGCTCCGTCCGATGTGGGGGTGAGCGGGGAAGTCTGGGGATCATGTAACATGACCATTCCTACGGCTTGAGATGTTCGACACCTCACTAACATATAAACTCGCGTCGAAATCGTCTCGAAGCTCATCGATCCAGCATCCTCTTCAACACCCTCTCCAACATCCATACCCTACAGCCTTCTCCTCACCAGCATCCAAAGCAATGTCGTCGCTAGGGGAAAAGCAGTATGGCTCGTCAGAGAAGATCGACACCGAGGCCGGTCCTACGCTGGTGATGACCGTGACCGAGCTCAACGAGGGCGCCAAGCAGAGCGCGCAAAAGGAGATCGAGGCGTCCATCTGGGAGTCGGTCAAGGCGTGCAAGACGGGTCTCTTCTGGTGCTTTGTCGTGTCGCTCTGCGTCATCATGGAGGGCTACGACCTCAATCTGCTCGGCAACTTTTTCGCATTCCCAAGATTCGCGCAAAAGTACGGACACTACGTCGACCAGGAGTCTGGCTACCAGCTCACACCCGCGTGGCAGGCTGGCCTCAACAACGGTTCCGGTGTCGGCGCTTTCTTCGGCACCCTGCTCAACGGTATTCTCGTCACGCGCTTCGGTCACCGCCGTGTGCTCATCGGCGCACTCACCGCGCTCTCGTGCTTCATCTTCATCACCTTCTTCGCCAAGTCCGTCGTGATGCTCCTCATCGGTCAGCTGCTTTGCGGTCTGCCCTGGGGCGTGTTTGCCACCACCGCGCCCGCTTACGCCTCCGAGGTGCTGCCACTCAACCTGCGTGTCTACATGACAAGCTGGACCAACATGTGCTTCATCATCGGCCAGCTTATTGCGTCGGGTGTGCTGGCGGGTCTGGTCAACTTTGACAGCGAGTGGGCGTACCGCATTCCGTTTGCGCTGCAGTGGGTGTGGCCTGCATTCCTCATCCCTCTGCTGTTCTTCGCTCCGGAGTCTCCCTGGCACCTTGTGCGTCAGGGTCGGCCCGAGGAGGCCGAACGCAGCCTGCGTCGTCTGTACAGCAGCAGCGTCTCGGACCACCACATCAAGGACACCCTGGCGGCCATCACCAAGACCAACGCCATGGAGGAGCAGATGTCCGTCGGCACATCTTACCGCGACTGCTTTAAGGGCTTCGAGCGCCGCCGTACCGAGATCGCCTGTGTCGCCTTTGCCGGTCAGGTGCTGTCGGGATCTTCGTTCGCCTATAACTCGACCTACTTCTTCCAGCAGGTCGGCCTCACCGCCGATCAGACCTACCACCTCAACGTCGGCGGCACGGGCATGGCGCTCGTCGGAACGCTCTGCAGCTGGTTCTTCATCATGCCCTACGTCGGACGTCGACGCATCTACATCTCGGGTATGGCTGCCATGGCCATAGTGCTCCTTGTCATCGGCATCCTCAACACTCGCACGAACAATGACTCAGTCGGCATGGCCCAGGCGGTACTCACGCTCGTCTGGACGTTCATCTTCCAGCTCTCCGTCGGTCAGATGGGCTGGAGTGTGCCTGCCGAGGTGGGAAGCACCAGGCTCCGCCAGAAGACAGTGTGCCTGGCTCGCAACGCCTACTACATCGTCTCGGTCATCTCGCAGGTCCTCCAGCCCTACTTTATGAACCCCACCGCCTGGAACCTTAAGGGCTATACCGGATTCTTCTGGGCAGGCACAGCACTCATCACGCTCGTCTGGGCCATCTTCCGTCTGCCAGAGACAAAGAACCGCCCCTACGAGGAACTCGACCTGCTCTTTGCCCAGCGCGTCCCCGCCCGCAAGTTCAAGTCCACCCAGGTCGACACCACCATGCACAAGAGCGACAACGACCTCCCCGTCCTCGCGCACTAGTTTCGGCATCTCAAGCTCGTATCGCCTCTGCTGTACATGTACTCTTTGCCATGGAAAAGATCTGTTTGCCCGCGCTTTTTGTCCGGAGCCAAGTGAAACAAGCTGTCAGTGCCGGTAAGCTTCGCTGCTACAGCATCACGAGGTCGTGAGAAAAGTAGGGAAAATGACAGCTAGTGTTACGATATTCAAAGACAGATTGAAGGCAATTGCAGTACTAGGAGCGATACTGATGAGGAGGCAGCTGGGAGGCGTAGCTTTGCGAGACGATTTGATCCACGGTCTGCAGCGCTGTGGATCGATTCTTGGCCTTCTGCGCTGCGATGCGAGCCATTCCAGCTGCCGCGCCCGCACTCGGCTCCTCTTCGACGCTTCGATTCGAGACCGCCTTGGTCCTTTTCGGAGGCGATGCGCCTTCAGGATCGATGCCGTTCAGGCTCGCGAAGCCTTCGTAGTCGCGAGAGTGGAAGGCACCCAGGCTGATCTGGTTCGGATGGGCTGGGAGCAGAGGCTCTGGTGATGCGATCATCAGCGACGAGGGAAGATGCTGTCCAGCACCAGAGGCTTTGGAACCGTTCCAGACCGTGTGCGACTTGACGGGCGACGAAGAGCCTCGCTGAGGAATAGGGATGGCACGCTCGGGACTTGCAGCATGCAAAGCAGGTTCCTGCTTGGCAAGTCGCAAGGGCTGCGTCAAAGGATACGGATACAGACCTTTCGATGCCTCCCTTGCCACCGCCTCGGAGTTATCGTCTTGCTCGTGCGTCGTGGATCGGTCCTTCTTGACAGCGGTGTGATGCACGGTTCCTTTACGACTCAGTCCGCCACGTGATGAGTCCGTAGTGGCCGTCTTGCTTCTCTGCACTGCTCGCTCGCCAGTGCCCGGTCCCGTGCTCTTAGCAGTCTTGGCCCGCTGCAGCTTAGCCCTGGATCCACCGTCAGATGCTTCGACGTGCATCGACGGCGTCACGGCACGTATGCTCTGTGACACCTCCGGAGACTTGACGGCATCGCTCGGAGTCGAGTAGCAAGCTACGAGATCGCTGTAGTCGGTAAACGAAGGCGAGGCGCCGTGTGTCGGATCCACCACGCCGTTGTTCGCGGCGATCGCTTGATGCAGCAAGAGACTCTTTCGGGGCGCCAGGCTGGATTGAGCTTCCTTCTTGGTGGGTTCTGCTGCTGGAGACGGCCGGGAAGAATCCGAAGAGACCAGAGGCTGAAAGGTGTTGGTGTGCTGCTGCTGCTTGTTGACCGGACTCGCGAGGAGCGCTTCGTTCCAAGCCGCAGCAGTCATCTTTCTTCCTGCGCCACCGCTGGCCTCGTGCTGTCGAGCGTTCCACGGCTGGTTGGTGTTGGTCTTGACATTGAGCACCGTCGAGTTTCTCGCCAGTGGCTGATGGTGGTACGGGCTTTCGTGGCGCGATGCGCCTCTCGTTGGTGTCCCTGCCTCGCCGTACCTGTCCTGTTTACGCACGGAGTAAGGCGTATCGCTCTCACTCATCAGCTCCGACGTCGCACGGTACGGTCGAGCAACAAAGCTCTCCTCGTCCTCGTGATCCTCGACTTTGTTCCGCCTGCCTTCAGCAGCACCAAAGTTGGTCATGGCTCTCCAGACCCCACTGATTCCGAGTCCGAACGCCTTGGGCAGATATCCGCTCCCGATTCCGGTGCCCTCGTCTCCAATGGCTGCATAGCCTGCCGTTGGCTTGACAGGTGTATCGCTTTCCGCAGCGGCTGGGTATGACGAGACCTGGTCGTACGTCTTGGATCGCGAGCGAAGCCCGAAGTTGAGAACGGCTGGGCGGAAGGGCGACTCCTGAGGCTGAGGCGGGAGCGGCTTCCTCCAGCCTGTCTCGGCTTTGTCGACGAACGGATCGTCAAGATCGTCATGACCGCTTCTGCTCAGACCTGAGTACTGGAACTTGCGCGTTGGCGAAGCAAGGAAGCTGGTCGGTAGGGTTGGCTCCGGATGATGCAGGTCGACTGTTGCAAACTCTGCCTTGTACTTGAGCTCGCCACTTTCGACCGAAAGTGTGGTTGCGGGGGAGTGGAGGGCATCCTTCTCTGAAATGTCTCGACCGTCTGCATCGGCTCTGAAGCGATCTCTGCTGAGCACGTGACGCAGACGCCGACCAGCACCGGTCCCGGATCTGCAGGGAGCGGAGGTATAACGACTGTCGTCGAGGGCGGCATCCGTCTCGTTCTTGCCGATCCAACGGCGAATCTTGACGGCGAGCCACGAATTGCTCTGGAGTTCAGTCTCGTACTTGCGTTCAGACTCGCCTCGAGTCACCGGCGGTGGAGGCTTGGTGCCCTCGCCGAGCAAAGCGAGAGACAAGATCTTGAATGTGCCGGGGTACTTTTCATCGTCGCCATGTCCGCTGTCCGAGTCGCTCCCAAAAGAGCTGTCTGCGCCTTCGAGACCAGAGCCCGAGGCTTTGGACTTCTTCGTAGGGGAGTTGGGATCTTTGTAGTGCAAGTCGTGCTCGCCAGGGGGCAGCTCGGCCGGAAGCATGGGCGTCTTGTCGTATCCCCACATGGTCTTGATGCGCTGCATCTCTCGCTTCTTTGCTTGGCGCGAGGCGCGCTTGTCGAACTTGGCGCGTCTTGCGGCTTCGACGCGAGAAGCATGATGAATGCGGCCCCACATGCGTCCACCGACACTGAAAAGCAGAAGCAGGCCGACAAAGACCAGAATGGGTGCAAGGTAGACCAGCTTGAATCCGCCACCTCCGTTGCTGTGCGCCTTTTCACTCTGCACCGAGGTGGCGCTGGGAGAAGCGCTCGTTGTCGAAGCTGTGGACGAAGAGTCGGTTGAGGACAACGAGCTGGACGCTGCGCTGAGTGTACCTGCAGAGGGCCGAGAAGAAGCCGACGATCTGGAGGGTAGTGCTGTCTGTGACGACAAGTCGGTGGCAGAGGCTAGGTCTTCTGTACTGGTCGGTGCGAGTGCCACCGTCACAGTGAATGCTGGCAGTGTCGGAGTTGCTACCTGAGTGGCAGCTGGAGGTGTCCACATGCCGTTGTTATATGTGACGGCTGGAGCCGGCTCGTCGGATGAATCATCTTGAGCTGACGCCAGCTCACCTTCGGCGTCAAGCTGGCGCTTGAGGATGGGGACGAGCTCCAGAGGGTCCCAGGTCGTGTCACCCAAAGCTGGCTTTGTGCTCGGCTTTGAAGACATGGGAGGGTTGACATTGTTGCCGAGTCTCGGCTTGGTATTGGGACCCGGCTGACGCTTTCGCCAAGCCGGGGAAGAACCGGGCCACATTGTCAACCACGGCGTTTCGAAACTTGGATCGCAGAAGCTTGTTGGGTCGATGATGGCCGAATGAGGTGGTCGTAGATGACCTTACGACGAGGCGGATGTGGGATTGCCAAGACGTATGATGGAGATGGTGGAGGAAAAGAAGTCAGCAGAGGCTGCAGCTCACGGTGGTGGCGATCCTGTCTCAGGCTTGCAGGCATGTTCTTTGTTCACGAAAGAGTGTTTGAGTCGGCAACATTAAAACCGAGAAACAAGCCCCATCATTCTTTCAACCTGCTAGCAAGGAGCGAAGATCGCCTATAGCAGAGGCTGCGTAGAAGTTTGAAGCTAGGAGGCAAGACGATTGGCCTGCGCTGCTGCGGCGTGCTGTGCCTCCATCCAGATGATCAGGCACGGTAGACGTCCGACGAACAAAGATAGCGTGTTCGGATCTGCACTGCTTGGCAGAAGATGCATTTGGTAGGATCGACAGTGCAGCCGAGTGCAGGGATGCGAGTGCTTGCGATGACAGCCGACCGAGACGCCAGGAGCACAAAGTGATATGGCCGGCAGGATTGGACAGCTGTCCAAGACTCGGGCAGCCTTCCGTGCAGGATCCCGGCACGTCAATCTAACAAATTTAGATTGAATTTTCAAATACCTTTTTGGGTTCCCTTTTTGATCCTCCCTTTTTTAAGGTCTAAAGTATTGTGTCGCTCAGGGAAGCAACCTGAACGCAGGCTGGAATGGAACGTGTCGTCGTTATGAGCCAAGTTCTGATTGCAAGTCTATAGTACATGCCCGTGGGGAACGAGCGGTAGAAACGAGTGTGGAATGAGTCCCGCATCTACTTGCGGCGCCTGCGGGAGACGACGGTCTCGAAGCCATCCTCATCGACGATAGGCTGCTGTGGTTCGCGGGGCGCTCTGGCCTGCTGCTGGTCCAAGCCGGCCTGTGCTCCTGCCCTGTCGGCCTCCATGATGCCGCCCTGGGAACGGGCCATGCGTTGTGCATCGCGCATTTCCTGGTCCGCGTCGTGGTCGTGACCGTCGTGCGAGTCGACCTCGGCATCCTGGTCGGCGCCGTGCTCGAAGTTGGACTTTTTGCCCTTGAGTTCTTGGAAGGCCTTTTCGAGTTCCGCCACGGCCTGCTGAGCGCGAGCGACGTCGTTGTCTGGCGAGAAGATGACGCGGTGCAGTCCGACGATTCGGCCAGCGACCCAGTCGGGCGAGCCGTCCTCGAGGCGCGCCTCGTACTCGTCGATCATGTAGCCCTCGAGGATGTCGGCGAGGTCGTCGAGATCGGGCTCAAAGGCAGACCCTGGGTTGCCGTATTGATCACAGAGGTGAGAGAGAAGAAAGTCTCGCTTGTCGGCGCTGTCGGAGCCGCCCCACTCCTCGGAGACGGCGAGGCGCATGGCGGGCCAAAGCTCAAAGGTGAGCATGATCGACTTGGCGAAGAGGAGCTGCTGCGGCGATGGCTGCTCATCGGCGGCAGCGGCAGCAGAACTGCTAGAGGCACCCTGCTGATTCGACATGATGGTCCTGTTGGCTTTTCCGTGTGAAAGTAAGGCGGAAAGTTGGCAGATGGTCGGTGCTGGAAGACTTGAAAGGATCACAGGTGCGCATGGACTTTCCACTTCTCGAAAAACTTCCCGCAGGAGCGCGGTGGCGCGGATGCCCGAAATCCGACTCCCAACTCAATTCTCGGCCGGCTAGCCTTCTCGCTCACTGGGTGTTGAGGTGGAGGTGACGCTTTTAAAAAGAGGAGCACCAACCACCTCAGCCGAACTGATAGCCTCACCACCACCATCCTCCGCTGCAACGGCACCCACCGCAGCCATGCCCAAGAACGTGCTGTCCATACCGTCAAAGCGCACGCCTTCCATCTCGGCGCCGCTCTCCGCCGCGATCCGTAACTACATCGCGAATAACTACACCGACACCCATCCGGACGCCTTCACCAACGACATCCGTGACTTTGCACGTCTCCGCGACCAGATCAGCTCAGCCGATCTGCATGTCTCGGCCATCGATACACTGCTTCAGTATCACGCTCAGCTTGTCTTCTTTGCCACCAAGTTCCCGTCCAACATTAACATTTCGTTCCCCTGGTCGCTCTCCTTCCCGCCGTCGCTTCCGTCATGGACTTCCACCGTCTCTGGTGCCATGGAGGCAACCACCTCCGCCGAGGCTGGACCAGCTTCCGGCATTGCATACACAACCAGTGACACTGTTGCACATCCCGATCTTGCCTTCGAGAGGGCAAATCTGCTCCTCGCACTCGCGGCTCTGTACTCGGCCCTCGGCAGTGCTGAATCCAGATCGGAAAAGGAGAGCATCAAGCGTGCCACTGCCTGGTTCCAAAATGCCGCAGGCGTGCTGCAGTACATCATTGACAATCTCGTCGAGCCTACCGCCCATCTCACGCCCCCCTCTGCCGATCTGCATCCCCGCCTGCTCAGCTGCCTCAAGGATCTCATGCTGGCCCAGGCGCAGGAATGCTTCTGGCAGAAGGCGGTTGTCGACCGGCTCAAAGATGCCACCATCGCCAAGCTTGCAGAAAAAGTCGCAGACTTCTACGCATCCGCCTTGCAGGCTGTGTCCGAGTCCACTGCCCAAGATGCGAGCCACAAGAATGCACACACCGACACCGGCAAGCTCACCTTGCCGTCCGGATGGGAGAACCACCTTGCTGTCAAGCGCTGGCATTTTGCAGCTGCTGCACAGTATCGCAAGGCCTGTGACGACCTCGGCGCAAATCGCTACGGCGACGAGCTCGGTCGTCTTCATCTTGCAGAACAACACGTCAAGAAGGCGCTCGATTCGGCCAAGCGCGGTGTCAGCGACGCCATCACCAGCGACCTCAAGAGCTTGCAGGGCATCCTCCAATCCAACATCGCGCGCGCCTCGCGCGACAACGACCTCATCTACCTCGAGGCTGTCACGCCTGCGTCTCAGCTTGCGCCCATCCAACCAGCCGCTATGGTCAAGCCTGTCACGCCCGTCGAGCTGGCGCAACCCATCGCGCACCTGCGCGATGCACCTCCACCAGCATTCGGCAAGCCGCTCTTCGCAGAGCTGGTACCTTACGGCGTTCACCTGGCCATAAGCATCTACGACGATCGCAAGGACTCGCTGTTGAGAGACGAGCTCGTGTCGCGCAGAGACGAATTGGACGCTTTGGCGACCAGCACGCTGCAAAGTCTCAACTTGCCCGGCTCACTTCAGGCGCTCGAACAGCCCATGGGACTGCCACCTTCGCTTCTCCGAAAGCACGAAGAGGTGGTGGCGCAAGGCGGTCTGGAGCGGCTCCAACGCATCGCTCATGACGTCGAACGTATCGCTGCAACCGATCGAGACACTCTCGCCGAAGCGCTTGCACTCATCGAGCACGAGGAGCGCGAAGACGAGTCGGTGCGAGCTTCGTTCTCTTCCCAGGGCTGGGCGAGGCCGCCAAGCAGCCAAGTCAACATCGAGCTCAAGAGCCAGGCTGCAGAGTACCATGAAACGCTGATCAAGGCCGCAGCGTCGGACGACATTGTTCGGCGCAAGCTTGACGACTGGGAGGATCTCATCGGTGTGCTCAGCGGCAACGTCGATGGTCTCGAGGCGTTTGTGCCTTCGTCCAATCCCATGGCTTCGTCCGGTGGGGCCGGAGGTGGGCGTGCGTCCGAGCAGCAGGTGCAGGCGGTACGTGCGCTGCGCGAGAGGCTCGAGCATCTGGACGACCTACTTGACTCGCGCTCGGCATGTGTGACGGAAGCAAAGACGCTTGCGGCTGCCGACGACATCCGGCCCATGGTTATGCGCGACGCCGCGACGCTTTCAACCAGCTCTCCAGTCAATGGAGGCGAAATTGCGGCGGCCGACTTTGAAGAGCTCTTTGACCGCGAGCTGGCCAAGTATACGCATTTCAAGGAGGACCTAGACGCCTCTGAAAAGGCCCAGGTCGAGTTGTTGGAGCAGATCAAGCAACGTAATACCGCCTTTGTCGAGGCGCGCAGGAGCGATGCAACCATCCAGCGCCGTGAAAAGGCGCTGCAAAACCTCGATGCAGCTTACATCAAGTACCGCGAACTCTCCAGCAACTTGATCGAGGGTCTCGAGTTCTACAACGGGCTCGCCAAGATCCTCAGCGCGTACAGAGATAGCGTCAAGGAGTGGGCAAGGACAAGGCAGGTGGATCTGCACTGGCTGATCCACCAAATGGGCCGTTCCAGCATTCAAGACCATCAAGCCCCGCAGCCGCAACAACAGCCACAGCAACAGTTACAGCAGCAGCCACAGCAACCCACGATTCAGCCTCCACAGTCGCTGCAGACTCGGTCCAACTTTGAGCCGGATGCTGCACCGTCGGCACCACCGAAACCGCGTCAGACTCGCTCGAAAGCTCGCGCTGCCGCCAACGAGGCTGCTCATCCCAACCCGCCGCCCCCGCAGTGGGGGGCTCTGCCGCCGGGAGCCAAGATTCAGTTCAAGGACTGAACCTGGGCGAGCGAGGCAAATGTGCGGAATAGCAGAAGAGAGAAAGGGTTGAAATGCAAAATTGTCCGTGGTCGCGTGGACCAAATACAGGAATGGCGTGAATGTGTTTGTACGTTTGTGCGGGGAGAGAAGGGAGAAGACGAGTGCGACAGGCTTGGTGGCTTAGAGCCACGAGGCAGCGAGCGCAATGAAGGTGAGGGCGAGACCGACGCTCGAGGCTGGCGAAAGCGCGCTGTGGGCCGCGCTTGTGCTTTGGCTCGAGGAGCCTGAGCCGCCGGACTTTGTAGCGTTTCCGATGGGCTTAGCGACGTAGCTGACACCGTTCATGGCAGCGGCGGCCTGGAAGACGCTGCCGTCGCCCTGGTCGTAGAAGTCGGTGAGCACGAACGTCGGATAGCCCTGACCGTGCATGGCGGCGCAGTTATTGGCGTCGGCCATAATGGAGCTGTAGCTGTTGGTGGTGGTGATCTGCGCCGTATTGGGCACGAGCACGGTGGTGCCAAACAGCGAGAAGGACGAGTCGAGGTAGTGGTTGACGAGGTACATGAGATTGCTGGGCGAGCTGCCCGAGTTGATGCGGTCGACCGTGCAGTTGAACGGAGTGGCCGTCTGGTCGTATGCGTTCTCCCACGTGTTTTGGAAGTGCGGCAGGATGTAGGGGACGGAGGAGGTGTCGGCCGAGTTGTCCATGAACACCACTACCGTCTTGCCTGCGTCGATGAGCGAGCCGAGCGAGGGCCAGGCGTTCTTGGCGAGCGCGGCGCTGCTCGGGGCGTACGCCTTGGAGGCGAGGCCAGTGGACTGGAAGGCGGTGGCGAACGACGACGCGGCCTGGTCGTCCGAGTTGACGATGAGCAGCGTCACCACATCGTTCGGGTTGCTGTCCACCCACGTCTTGACCTTGGTCAGGTACGCCTCTAGCGTTCCGCCGTTCTCGAGCGAGCACCTGTTTAATGCAATGAAAATGAAGTCAGAGCTTGTTCATATGAACGTCGGTGGGCGCAACTGTCCAACTTGGCGGCGCCGACGTCGGTGGAGCACATGGGGCAAGGACACTTACGAAGAGTGGCAGAGGTCGATGCCGGATGCTGCGGTAGAGTTGGACGACTTGTGAGCCTGGACCTGCAAGAGCCTGATGCCGTCGTTAAGCTGCTGGGTGACGGACTGTTCCTGGTTCTTGCCCACCGAGGCTCCTTGGAGGGTGCCGACGGCATAGCTGTTGTGCGCACCGATGTAGGTGACGTTGGAGTAGAGACGGCTGCAGAGCGAGGCGTCTCCGTTGCAGACGCTCGCGCGCTTTGCCAGCTCAGGGAGTGCGCTACGCTGCGAGGACTGAGGCAGTGCACTGGCGAATTGGGCGACAAAGGCCAGGGCCACGGTGGCACTGAGCAGCTTGTGGAGTTGGAACATGGCTGATGGAGGAGAGTGTGTGTTTAAATCGACGCCGGCGCCGTTTGATGGTTGGGAAGAAGTAAGAACGAAGAATTTGCGAACACCGTCGGTGAACCAGTCACTCGTGGGTGTCAAGAAGAGAGCGGGTGGCGAAACAAGAAGAGATGGTGGTGGTGGTGGCGGAGAGGGTGGATGTGTCGGTAACTTAGCAAGACGAGACGGCGACCAATGAGTGACGGAAGGCTGAGGCCGAAAGAGGAAGGTATGTGACAAGACTCTACGAGTGCCAAAGCTGTCGGGGGGAACGAATGACGGTGGGAGAGCGAAGGGCCGTTCGGGGATGAATGATGAGAGGAAGGAGGAAGAGGGCAATCGATATGTCTCAAAGGCAGGAAGGGAGCTTAGCGAGCAGGTCGGCGTGAGAGTGCTGTCGAGCGCTTCTTGGGCTCTGCTTTGCTCTCATGCACCCTTCTTGTGGCTCGACTCAACATCGCGCTCGTCCTGCTGCAGTCTCCAATGCTTTGCAGCACATCGAGGTGGCGTAGGCACGATTCGGCATTTCCGGCATGCCGTGCTGTCGGAATGGCCGACCTTGCGGACTGCTTCCTGACTGTATGCTCAACGGTGGGGGCGGTGCTGTCTCGGCGTCAAGGGTCCGTTTCGTCTCTATGGGGCGGCTGCAAATCGCTCGGCACGATGCCGCGCGGAATGCCAAGTCAGCAGATTCCAGGGTTGCCCCCGGTCGGAGTTGGGCCAAAACCTTCCGAAGTTTGGCTGGTGTTGTTGTTCGTCGCGCGCGCGAAACATAACAAAATCAAGGGAAAAAAACACAGCACCGCTGGCTGTCATGCGTGCAGATCGCAAACTCGACTCGCTGTGCCAGTTCACCGGGGTGCCGGATCTGCGCCAACTTTGCCGAGCCACTTTCAGTTTGAGCGCGCTCAAATCCTCACAGCCTCGTCAGGGTCTGCCTGAAGCAAAAGTCGCCGAAACCCACAGACTTCGATGCACGGGTCCAACAAACCACGCTTTCCGCCATGCAGGCACCGAGATTATCCACCATGCTCACCACTCAACACTCCGACGCTCAACCTTATTGCAAAATTTCTCCTTCGACGAGCGTCTCGAGCATCTCAACAAGATTCGAGGTTTGGGGAAAAGAATCAATTCGAAATTGCGAAACATGCGGCGAATGCGAGTGCGAGTGAGGGTGCGGATGTGAGTTGCGGGTGTGAGTGCGGAAATCGATCGATGCAGTGAAAAGACTGAGAGACAAGAGACAATCAGGAAGGACCAATCTCGAGCGACGAGACCAGGGAGGCGAGCGCTCAGGCCGTCTCAATGGCAATCTGGCGCGTCTTCGAGTGCTCCTCCTTCTTCTTGGGGATCTCGAGACGCAGCAGGCCGTCATTGAAGCGAGCCTTGAGCGACGAGTCGTTGGCGAGGTCGGCCGTGAGCGGCAGCGTGAACGAACGGCTGAACGAGCCGTAGACGCGCTCCGAGACGAGTGCAAGGCCGACGGCGTTGTTCGTCTGCTCCTTCTTGGCTACCTGGGTCGAGGAAGCGTCCTTGTCACCACCGTTGGCCTGCTCCTTGCCGCTGGCAGCCTCCTCGTTGCCAGCGGCAGGCTGCGAGCTGTATTCGCTCTTCAGATGGCCCTCCAGAGTGAGCCTGCGTCGGTCGGCATCGACGTTGATCTTGACGTCCTCCTTCTTGACGCCCGGAAGCTCAGCGGTCAGCACAAACTTGGTGTCCTCCTCGTGAAGATCCACCTTGGGGCCCGACCAGATGCGGTAGTCGCCCGACGTCACGTTGGGTCGGCCGGCAGCGGCGGCTGCAAACGGATTCATCAGCATGAGATCGCGCAGCGACGACGACGGGAACATGTCAAAGTCGTCCAGCGGCGAAGAGAAGAAGCTCGAAGGGCGAAGGAGAGACATGGCGGGCCGGGCAGTGCTGAAGCTTCGTGCAGTGGGAGCGGTGAGGCTGTTGGTGCGGGCGCTGACGAGAGGTGAGATGCTAGCGGAGCGGGTGGCAGAGCCGTTGCGGGTGATGGCAGCGATCCTGGAGCTGGGAAGAGGGAGTCGAAGGGCTTGGCGCATCAAAAGTGGCTAGCGGTTGAGTTGGAGATAGCGAGTAGTAAAGTCGCGAGATAAATTTGCTGTGAGAAGAGCGCTGTGTTGATGTTTGCAAGTTGCTGAAGCTGGACGGAGGGTTTATTGGTGGACCGAGGTTGTGCTCTTCTTATACCTTTCAAGCTGCTTGGGCATGCTCTTCGGGATCGCTGAGGGCAGCCCTGCGGAGGAGAGCCTGGAGAGACGACGTGACGGTCGACTCGCCTCACTGCGCTTTGCGAGAGACAGTTGAGCGCTTCCACTCGAGTCTCGAACGCACGGGCGTGGGAAAGCATGACCAGTTGGCGGTGGCTGCGGACGGACGGACCTTCCGAGCTTCGACCGCGCGTCTTTCCTGTCTCGGACTAGCCCGCAGCACCTTGAGGGAAGCCTCTCGATCCTTCTCTGACTTTGCGTGGCTGACGTGGAAGCGCACTTGACTGCGACGGTCGTCAGCTCGTGACTGAGCGTTCACTCTGCACATCTCGCGCGCTGTCAAGGACCGCGCTCGAGCTGAGCGGAGGCGGCCCGACGCTTCCGCCAGGTGACAGAATGGAATGAAGCGGGTTCGCTGCACGCAGCTGCACGTAGGGTCCACACACCTCCACAAGTCTGTCGAATTTTCTCGTGCTTTCGAGACGCGTCAAGTGCCCTCCTTCCGTGCCTGCTCTCCGTGTCTCCACTCAGTCACTTCGACTGGAGCGGCTGCAACCGATGCTCAAGGTTCAACGGCAAGCCGCTTTCGATAGGAAGGACCGGCCCGCCCTTGGGACATGCGGGCATCAATGTCCAGGTCGAGTGTCTCTGTAGCCGTGACTGTCGACATTTTGCATTGCGCTTGATGGCTCCAGAAGGCCGTGGAATGCTCCACTTGAGCGCAAATGCTGATTCAGTCCATCGAGGCCCGGGGGCAGCGATGCTTCAACTCTGTCCGCTTGCACTGGAAGGCTCCAGACCCGAAAGGTCGTCAAAGTAGCCCGAGCCATCGATGGCATCGTGGCAGTGCGCGCAGAATCGCTGCTGAGCGGGCATCGAGCGGTGCGCCGCCGCACACGCGCTGCAGAAGAGGCCGCCGCAGCCCGCGCAGTGTCGGCGTCCATCCAGCATGCCGAAGCGTCGTCGACAGCTCGCGTTCATGCAGTGCGACGCCACCGAGTCCGGCACCGGCACGCCTTCGCCCATCAGCGTCCACTGGTACAGCCGGCCGTGTTCGTCGCCCGTCAGCACCATCCGCGGCGTCGTGGCAATGGCCGTGATGAGCGGCGGCCGACCGCGCGTCGCTCCGCTGCTTCCTGCCCGCGCTGCACCGCCCGCTTCGCCACCTCCCTCCGCGCCTCCAAGTCGATCGTGATGCTCAAAGATGTGCAGCGCCGCCAGTCGCCACACCGGCTCGGCGGTCGACATTGAGGCGAGACCGTGATGCGCGCTGTGCGTGCTGCCTTCCGACACCATGCGGCGTTGTTGCCTCGACCGCAGCGGATGGCCTGCACCGGACACAGATCGTTTGGAACCGGCAGATGATTCGGCAGCAGCGGCGATAGCATGCACCGAGACCGCCTCCCAGGCGATCACTTTGCCGCGATGACCCGTCAGCACCACCGCCAGACGTCCGACGTGGTAGTCTCGCTCCAGGAAGCCTAGGCTCGAAATCGGCTCGGACAGGTTGGCGCTCGTCGCCAGGCATGCTAGCAGCTCGCCATTAATCGACCACAGTCGCACCTCCGGCCCGCACGCCGTGGCCAGATGGCACGTCTTCTCGTCGATCGCCACCAGATGCACGCTGGAATCGTGCCCGCGCAGCGTACGCACGTAAGCTCCTCGATTGAGGTCCCAAACGATCGCGGTGCCGTCCTTGGAGCCAGTCAGAACGACGCTCCACGACGCGGATGCTGCCACGCACAGCACCGCGTCGTCGTGCCCGCGCAGCAGCCTCGTCAGCGTCACTTCGCGCTTGGCGCCGTCCAGCTCCCAAATGCTGACCATGCCGTCCGAGCTTCCGGCTACGATCGACTTGGCCCGGGCCTGGGCGATGCACGTGATCCGGTCCGGAACCATCTGCTCCACCACGGCCAGCGGACGCCTAGCGTCGCGCGAGCTGTACATGCGCAGACTGCCGTCCAAATGGTCCGTAGAGAGTGACACGCCCAGCTTGGGCAGGATAAGGTAGTCCCTCGGCGATGCAAACGCTCTCTCCGGATGGAGCGGATAGATGAAATGCACCGCATTCTTGAGCGTCCGTACGGGTGCGATGCCTTGCACCACCAGACGTGGGTGTTCCAGCAGTCCAAATCGGTCGCTGGCCGGCAGATTCGCATGCAGTCGGCGCTTGCGCTGCGGATGCGGATGATGGAAGAGCTTCGATGGCGTTTGGCCGAAATTGTGGATCACCTGCGCCGCCGCTTGCCGCTCCATGGCCGATTCGATTGCGTCCAAGTCGACCGCGTCCTCATAGCTGAGCGGATGGAACACGTTGGTGCTTTCGACAGCTTCCTGGCCCCTCGATCGATAGCCAAAGATCAAGTCGATCCAGTGATGCAGGCGCTGCGAAACGTACTCGGACTCGAGCGCCTCGCGATGTTTGAGCACAAACAGCCGCGGATCCTGCTTGGCCCACGGCGGCAGCTCTACGTCGTCGATCACCTCGCCCGCCTGCGTGATGCCAAAGTCGAAGCGGTTCGCGTTGCTGAGGAACTCGGGCAGGTAGAAGAATTCCGGCAGCAGCTCGCGCACGTCGCCACGCGACAACTCGGAGGCCGACATCCACGCTTTGCCCACCGAACCGAATGTTCGATCGGCCAGATCAAAGTTGCCGCCTTGCAGTGCCATCAGCAGGCGCTCGAAAGGCCGAGTGCGGATCAGAAAGCCGCATACGGTCGATGCTGTAGAGTAGTGCGTGCCGTAATGGAACGGGTCCATATCGACCTCCTGGAGCTGCACGTAGCGATCCTCAAACTCTTTGCGTCGAATGGGCGTCTGGGCTCCCATGGGCAGCTCGAGCTTTCGGAAGGTCGCCGGATCCGTCAGGTCCAGCTCCTCGCTGGTGTAGTCGGCCAGCACCCAAGGGAAGCACGGAAATTGGGTCAGGTCGTTCATCGAGCGCCCGGCCAGCGTGTTGAGCGCCATCAGGTAGGCAAAATTGCTCAGCCTGCCCTCTCGCCACGCTCTGGTCATGGCACCCCAGCTTGAAGAGCGCCCCAGCACTGCGCCTGCGAGTCTGGACCCGAAGCCAGATGCGGACGAAGCCGACGACGAAGACGAGGCACCTCCTGTCACTCGTTCGCGGATCGCCTCGCGCATGGCTTCTGCCGAAGACACTGCGGACGGCGCGCGGATCTGTAGCTCTCGATGCATCTTCTGCGCAGTCGCCGTTTCCGGACAGACCAGCAAGCAGCTCTGTCCGTCTTCGAAGAAGATCTCCACCGCAGTTCGCCGGTGAAGCCACGAGCGGCGATGGCAGATCTGAACGGAAGTCCAGGCCCACTTGCGCGTCTGAGCCTCGCCTTCAAGGTCGCGAATGAGGTCCGACGGTTTGGATGCGTCACCAGCTAGCGTCGCCATGACGAGTGTGTCTCGCTCCTCGGCAGGTGCTTCCCAGACGTTGATGAGCTCGCCATTCGGGCGTTGGAAATAGTCGTCCATCAGGTACACGCAAAGCTTGCCGAGGATGAGCAGGCAACCTCGCGACTCGATGCCGACTACGCGCGAGGTGTTGAAGACGGCTTCGATGACATCGCCGCGCTCCAGAGATCGCAGGACTCGGCGGTATTTGTCCTCGTGGAATGACTCGCCCAGGGCGTCGGCAGTGCCTGCCGCAGCAGCGTCGGGCAGCTCCACCGGCGCATCGGCAATATCTGCTTGAGCGTCTGCCACGCGAGTCGATGTCTCTGCTGCGGGTGAAAGTACGAGCCCATCGTCCATCGACGCCTCCGCACCGTGCCACGACTCCCCGTTCGCGGCATCTCCGGGTGGTGAAGTCATTGCCGGCTCGAGAGTCGCCTCGCTCATCCGGGGCGCCATATCGGTGTTACGGAGCATCCCTGGATCGAGTCGCTGAAGCTTGAGTCGGATCCGATCGGGCCCCTCGGTGGGGTCGAGTCGCCAGATCGGCTTTGCACTCTGACTGCCGCTTGCATCCAGCAGCGCGCGTTCCCTCGTGAGACTGAACTGCAGTTCCCGCCACTGCACGCCGGCGAACGTCTGCATCTCGCGAAGATCGTTGACGAACTTGGCTCTACGCACGTCTTCCGCCTCGACGAGGCTAGCGTGCCAGGCGACCATGCGATTTTCGGTGCTCGTCACCAGCTGCTCTCGGTTGTCGACGCGGCGGAGCGAATCGTGCAGCTGCTGGAGCCTTTCCATGTGTGCTGCCGCTCGCAGCGTTTCTCGACTTTTCGTGAAGCTGTTCCAAGCAGCCTCGTAAGGGAGCGGACTCGGCGAAGCGGCAACCTCGACGCTGTCAGAGCTGAGAGGGCCTCTCTGCTGAGACTCGTTGAAGGCTGCCAGCGGTGCGCCCTCCACTGCCGCAGGTCTCGCCAAGGCTACAAGGTTGAAAAGGGTGAATGCCTTGATGTATGGATCCTGAGCACTGTCAACACCCGGCGCTCTGCGCAAGACGTGGAGAAGGTGATTGACCAGACACTCGAAGAAGGTCGTGTCCTGGTTTGCGGGATGCAAGACGACCTCGTGGTTCTGCAGTATTGCGTCCAAAGTCTTGGCATCGAGTTGGCAGGCTGCAATGCGTAACAGGATGATGCGATTGAGGCTCATGTAGAGCGTGGCTGCGGCCCGAGTATCCATCTTTGCGCCCGTTCCATCGCCCGAAAGCGGCAGAACACGGAGCAGAGCCAGTGCTGCCTGGTAGAGCTGCTCTTCCAGTTCAGCCTGACCGGACAGAATCTCGTCTGAGGCTGTTTCGATGAAGAGGGCGATGGTCTCGGCCGAAGCCAGCGCCTGTCGAGGCTGGCTCGCAATCACAGTGCGGATCTTCCGAGTCGTCTCGGCCAGCAGTGCACAATGGAACACAGTCTGCTGCGCGAGATCGGTGGGCGGCAGCGCCTGGTCGATCGCCGAGAGGATCGCAACGGAGCCTGTCGAAAGCAGAGAGTCTGCCGCCAGCTGCGCTACGAGAACGAGCAACGCGTCCGCCATTTCGACCACGTCGGCAGATGCGGCATCCAAGCCTCCCGTCCGTGATCGAGTCCCTGCATTGCCTCTGTCATCGGCGACCAGAGCCTTGGCCACCGAGCTCTGGTTCGCGTCGGCTGCAAAGTCATTGCTCCGGATGTAAGGGAAGATGCAGTCCACCAGGCCGCGGAGGATGATGGGCGAGAAGATCAGCTCTCTGAGCTCCGGGCAATGCCGACCATACGCCTGCAAGAGCTCGATCGTTTCAATGAGCACGGTGATCTCGTTGGTCGTTTGCGCCGCCTGCTCAAGTGCCTTGAGGTCGACGTTCATCGAACGGCTACGCTGGCGCGTATGCGTTCGTCGAGGCGACGATCCAGCCGCTACGATGTGATGCGAAGAAAGCTCTGTGGTTTCTGCCTCGACCGCTTCCGAAGGCCTTGAACGGATCAGTCGCAAGCGGCCGTGCAATCCGCTCTTCCTGGCCGCCGTTGTGCGCATCCCCTCTTTGAGACACGAGAGGATCGCGCGCAATACCGGCGCGCATGCGATCGGCTTGAACGCTCCGCGTGTCGGCAGGGGCACTAGCGTTGACAGCTTTGGCACGGGTGAGGGTGCCTCGACACCGAAAAGCGCAGACCAAAGAAGCGGCAGGACGGACGAGGCAGACCAAAATCGGGGCAGAAGACGCTCCAGCACCTTGAAGCCGCCCGACGTACTCAAGCGCTGCGCATACTCCAGCTCCGGATGCAGCAAGAGTCGCGCAAGGATTTGCAGCGCCAGCTCGGCCGCCTTTGTCTCGGCGCGCGGATGGAAGAAGAGCAGCAGCCATTTGACGTTGACCACATCGGCAAAGCGGAACAGATGGCTACGCCGCTCCGCCAGCATCTGTGCAAGTAGCTCAAAGATGGCAAGCGCCTGCACAACGTCGTCTGGCGTCTTCGAATGCGGTGCTTGAGTTTCTCCCATCGAAGACGAGGAGGGCAATGCAACAGGACCGCCGATGCTGGGGATCTCTGCTTCGCTTGCATCGGTGGTTGCTGCTCGCTTCGGCTTCGGCCGGACTTGTGATATCGTCGCGGTTGCAAGCTTCGTCTGAGCTTGAGGATCCGTAGTTCGGCACAGCTGCGCTGCGAGGTAGGACGTCACGATGCGCACTGACGCCTCACTGAAGGAGAGCGAGAGCACGGCTCGTAGCGCGTCGACTACAAGCGTCGTCGATTGCCCTTCGTACATGCCAGATCGGATGGCGTGGATGAACTTTTTCACGATCTGCATCTTGGCGATGCGCTTGGCATTGAACCGCCTGTGGCGCGATGTGCGCAGTAAAAGGGCAAAATGCTCGAGATGCTTGACGCGGAGCTCTTCTTCCGTGCGCGACCAGAGCTCAAAGTCGAGCATGATGATCCGATAGAGGAAGGGGTTGACCAGCAGCGAACCGTCCTTTGCATCCCCATTCGCATCCGGCACTTCGATCCCCATCGCGCTAAAGAGCATCGAGACGATCTCGGCATTGAAGAGGTGGCTCTTTTCGCCGAGCAGTAGTCCAAGCACTTCGTAGCCCTGGCAGCGTTCAACGTCCTCACTTAGGCGCCACGAGCGCGAGACAAGTTCGAGGAACAGATTGAGCGTCTTGGCGAGCGTCGCAGCCGATTCCGCATCGGAAATGAGCTTGAGGAGAACAGCGCAGCCGCCGAGCTTCCAGATCACCTCGTCGAGCGGACGCGGTACGAGCAACGCAGGTTCGCCATACATCTTGGCCAGACCAAACGAGGCACCGATGGCCTCTCGATTGAGCGGTACCGCCTGATTCAGCACGACGCGCGAGCCGGACCGCTTCGAAGGGTCGGACTGGCTACTCGCGGCGGCCGCGGCGCGGCCAGCACCTGCGCTCGAGCGATCGAATGTTGCGGTGTTGGCTGCGTTGATGACAAAGTACAGTCGGTCCTCGGCGATCAGATCGCTCGCCCTGCCTGCGATGGCGGTGACGAGCGACAGATTCGACAGCTTCTTCTCTGACAGCGCCACCGTGCTTGCTGCACCGTTCGGAGCAGCTGCTGCCGAAGGCCGACGGGCGGCCTGGTCGAGTCGTAGGTTGATATTGGCACTGGCACGATAGGTGAGGAAGCGGCCAAGCGAGTCCTGTGCATTGCCCGTGTAGCGTGGGCCAAGCTCGAAAAAGACCAAGGGCAGGTCGTTCGGTATGGCATCGTCTAGGAGCATTGTCGGACCAAGCGACCAGACGAGCCTGTTGGTACGGTTGCGTGATGCTTGCGCCGCGTTTGGATACGCTTCAAAGCCAGAGTGCGGCGGCGAGCCCAGCACGGCACGTACAGGATTGGCAACATGCCCTGCGCCTCCTCCTGCCGCCTTGCCGCTGAACGCTGCGTTGCGGCCAGGCTCAGCCCAGGGCGCGAGCTTCTCTTCGACGAGCTCGCCGTCAACAAACAGCCTGGCTGGCGACATGTGCGCGCCGCCTCGCGGGCTCGCGTGGACGAAGACGAGATGATACCGTCGGCCAGTAGCGAAGGCAAAGCTGTTGAACTTTGTCGGCGGGACGGATGAGGCGGCTGAGGTCGTGTAGCTGAACAGGCCTGTACCCGGCTCGATGGCAAGCTGAACGTGAAAAGAACGGTGAGCATCGTACATAGTGAGCAGGTCGATAGGGAGACTCGGCTCGAAACGTTCGATTGAGAAGGTGGTGATGAAGGTGAAGCCAGTCGAGGTGGATGGTGACGGCGGGAACGGACGAGGGAGGCTGGAAAAGGCAAGCGAGGCATGACCGTGTTCGGCCATGCTGAACAGCACCGTGTTGGGCTCTTGTGAGGTGCTGGCGACCTCGTTCAAAAGGTCCAGCACGCGATGACGATCGTCCTGCCTGCTCGCATCCGAATCCTGGAGCTGTGGTGGCGGTGCGCAGAGGTAGATGAGCAGCTTCCGTCCGTCCTTGTCGGGGATTCCAGCGGCAGCGTACAGATGCTGCAAGATTTGAGCTACCAGATCGCGGTGAAGCTCGATGAGAGCGGCTACAGTATCGTCGACACTGGTGGGCAACGTGACATCGAGCAGCAGCGCCGACAGGCCAATGTTTGCAAGGGCTGTCTGATTCCTGCGGCTCGTTGCAACCAATCTGCGTAGCGTGTGGAGAACGATGGACGTTCCTTCGTCGTCCAAGCCAAGCCTGGCTTGACCGCCCTTAACGCCACCGTCACTGAGCAAGAGCTGGACGAGAATACGAATGGTCTGAGGAAAGACCACGGTTGGTACCGGTGTCCACTGGTCCTTGACCCTAGCCATGAGCAGATTCGTTCTTGCCTCCTCTGCGGTCAAAGCGTGATCCTCTCCTTGCTTTGGATACTGATCTCTGAGATATCTTCGCGTTGAGACGATCCTGCCCGATATTGTAGCCACATCTGCTACCGCCAAACCCAACAAGGAGCCAAAGACATGATCCGGCGGCACGACCGCGCTTGCAGCGATGCCAATCGCATCTTGCAAGCCCTTCCAGCCGACCGTCGTCTCGAATGCCTTGAGGTTGACGGGATGCTGAACGAGCGAGGCGGCTAGAATCGCAAGCGCGAGCTTGAAGATCTCTACCTGTAGCTCTGCCTGTCCCCCTTCCGGCTTGTTTCCATCGAGGGTTGAGATGAGCTGGATGACAACGAGGAAGCCACCGGCTTGGCGGAAGTCGTCGCGATAGCTGTGAGCCCTTGGTGGCGCTGAGTGAGAAGTGCCCTCGACAAGCATGCGATGAAGGTGACCACCGAGGTGCAGCTTGGTCTGCAGATCGTCGGGCGCGCATCTGTGAAGCGCCTCGAGGACGGAGAGCAGCTCATCGCGCTCCATCGACGCCGTTGTTTGGCGGAAAGGTTCCGAATCGGCGGCGGACTGAGTCCACAGGGTCGATGCGGCAGCAGGACTGTCGTGATGCGTACTGCTGAGAGGGCTCCCGACCGACGAGTCCGGCGCCGGCGAGGGAGGCGGAAGCAGGCCTGTTGGACTCTGTTCGTTTGATGTGGCTTCTGTGTGTGGTCCTGGGGCGAGAAGCGATGAGCCTGCCGCGAGAGGCTTCTGATCCACAACCTCGTTGCCCTCCTGTGTCTGTTGTGCTGTACTCGAGCCATCCTTCCCGCCCTGATCTTGAGTGCGGGCAGACATGGCTTCTCTCCACGCCACTTTATGACCGCATTCAAGTAGAGCCTCTTATCGGCGCGAGGCTGAAGAGCGACTTCCTGCACTGCAATATCCTCGCCGTTTTGCTCTATCGAGTCGTGTCGGGATGCGAGTGTGGTTGTGGTGATGGTGTTGGTTGGCCGTCACCCAAGACGCCGAGGTGTGCTCTGGCCAAAGAAACGAGGAGGGTGTTGGACTGTCACACTCCACTCTGTGTCACTCTCTCTCTCTCTCCACCTCGCGGCCCGCTGCAGACGCCTCAAAAACAATAATTTTGCTGGCGCTGCACCGCAGATGGCCCATGCACCCGCATCCCGAGCCTATCCCGAGCCTCCTCCATCTTCATTTCTTCATCTCGGCATCCAGCGCATGATCGCCGGCAACCGCAGGGCCCCACATTCTGAACTCAACCCCACCTCCGCTGCACCCACACTTGCGTCATAAAGCATTCTGAGACACAGACGACCGAGCAAGGGTGAAAGATGTATTGTCCAGAGGCAGCACATGCTAGTTGTGCAGTCTTTGAGTTGATTACTGTACAGCACCGGAGCAGAACGAGGGGAAAGCGAGAGTCGATAGTAAACAGAGGCACGAGCCAAGACCAAGGCTACTAGCGCTGGTATCCGTACGGACCGCCGCGTGGCGGGCCTGATCCGGGCTGCGAGCCATGCGAAGGCGCATAGTAGCTGCCGGCGCTTGGGTGCTGGGCGTGCGCCTGAGGCTGAGGCTGGCGGCCTGCAGCGTGCATGGGCACCTGCTGCGGCGACTGCGCATATGCTGGCGCATGGTGTCCTGGCGCATAGCTGCCGGCGGGCTGGTATGGGTAGTCGGCGGACGCCTGTCGTTGTGGTGAGCCCATGAATCGCTGCGGCTGCTGCAGATGCGGCGGCGAGGTCGTGTAGCCGCCGGCCTGGTACTGGTTCGACGTGGGCGCAATCACCGTGCCGGGAGAGATCTGCTGAGCCTCGCCCGGCGTGGGTGCGCGAGCGCCTCCGTAGGCCACCCGAGGTCCCGGTGAGCCATACCCGGCAGCCGGCGCACCACTGTTGCCGCCGTACAGCATGTTACCGTACGAGCCTAAGCTCGTCTGGCTTCCCTGGGCGCTGTGATTGACTCCCATGCGAGGTGCATAGGACTCCGCGTTCTGGCCGTAGGGGTCCACGTAGCCGGCCTGCTGGGACACGCCAGCTTCGTAGCCAGGCGTCGACTGCACCGAGTAGCTGTTGTACTGTCCGTGGGCTCCCATGCCGGCCTCGGGCGACGTCTTGCCACCGTATGGCGTGCCTGTAAGCGTGCCTTCGAGCGACTCGCTGTACAGACTGTTCTGACGCTTCTCCAGAAGGTTGTCGCGGCTGTCGCGCGCGGCGACGTTGGACATCTCAAATTCTTCACCGCCGTGCATCGGTCCGCCGGCCATGTAGTTGGCGTACTGGTCTTTGAAGTAATCGCCGCGAGGTGCACCCATGCTGCCGGGAGTGCCGACACCCACACCGCCGCGCGCCATCGACATGCCGCCGAGCGTGGTGCCAGACATGACCGAGCGCGCGTCCGAGTCCTTGGAAGGGTCGTACTCCAGCTGGTCCTCTTCGATCGCAGCAATCTTGAGGCCGCCGGCGACCTGATCGGTTTCGACCTTGCGACCGTCGACCATCGCCACACCCGTCTCGAGGCGGCCCTTGTAGACCTGGGGCAGCAGATGCTTGACCTTGGCGTGCACCATGGGTGTGAAGAGCTTCGAGTTGAGCGTCGGGTGACCGAAGCGACGCTGCAGACGGTTGTGGCGCGCATCGCCGCCGTGGATCTTGGACGCGGCGATCTCGGCCTCGTTGGGAATGTACCAGTCGAAGCGGTCGTCGAAGGTGCGACGGCAGTAGATCTTGAAGCCGATCAGCATGAGGATAGGCGGCAGCGCAGCGATGGCCTGGTAGTAGTTGAGCGTGTCGAGGACGACGGCGAGGATGAGGATGACCTGCATGAAGCCGATGCAGAAGAGCAGACGGTTGATGACGGGTCGCCAGAGCATGCCGCCGGTCTCGTGTTTGGTGACAAACACGTACATCAGCTGGTACTTGTAGATGAACGAGCTCATCCAGAAGGCGACGGCGGAAAAGATGACAACGAGCGGCGCGAGCGGCGCGTAGATCATGGCGACCGCCGCCATGAAGAGGAAATTGGCGTAGTAAATCCAGTAGTCGAACACGGGCGGCTTGGTGTACTCGCGCACGTCGCGAGGCGTGCGTCCGAAGAAGACCTTCTGGAACCACACGAGAAGCAGCTTGATGGCCTGCGCCAAGTCAAAGACGGCAATGTAACCACGAAGAGGCAGCCAGGTGAGCCAGTAGTTGGACTGGTTGAGGTACTGCTGCTTGGTGGCGTAGGCGGCGTTGCGACCGAGCTTCTCGATGATGGCGAGCGCGCTGTTGTGGTTGATCTCGACGACGAGCTGCGAGACGAGCGAGAGGACGACGCCGATGAGCGAGAAGAAGAGGAACTGGGAGACGACGAGGAATCCAAAGAGCTGGCCGACGAGCAGACGGTCGAGCTTGTAGCGCGTCTGGACACCTCGATACTTTGCGATCCTGCGCATGGCGAGCGGGAAGAAGAACGAGGCGATACCCATGATGATGGGAGCGCCCAGACCCGAGACGGCGGCAAAGGTGAAGGAGCTGCTGCTCTGCCAGGACTTGAGCCAGCCAAGCCACGAGATGCTGGTGAGAGCTGCCATGTTGGAAAGGAGCGAGACGATGATGAGCGGGAAGATGTTCATAAAGAAGAGAACGAGCAGCATGAGGAAGCCAAAGAAGCTTGACTTGGCGCGACTGGCACGCGAGCGGGTGAGGTTCCTCCAGATGATGCCCGTGGGCGGCGGAGCGAGCGCGATGCGCATGCCGTTGGGCTTCTTGCCCTTGAGCACCTTGGCGGCGGCGTGGGCGTAGGGCACGGCGGCGAGCGAGGCAAAGCCGTACATTTCGGGCTTCTTCTCCTGGATGGTCTCGCGCTGGTGGATGACGGCGGCCTCGACGCGGTTGATCTGGTTGGTGAGGTAGTCGATGGCATCGACGCGTTCGCCGCCGATACCCATGAAGCCGCCAATCCTCTTTGTAGGACGCTTGGAGGGCAGCTGGTTCGGATTTTTTAGGTACTTGGCGAGGACGTGCTCGAGTTCGCGCACGAGATCGTTGTGCTTCTCGATGAGGTCGGGGAGGACGCCGACGCGACGGCCGATGTGGACCTCGGTGGTCGGGTAGGGCATCTTGAGCTCGGAGAGCACGGCGCCTAGCGCGCCGTCGGACTGGCAGCGCTTCTTGACGTCGGTGAGCATGAGAGTACGTGCGTGGAAGCTGGTCTGGTACTCTTCAGAGCGGAAGTAGGACCAGCGGAGGCGGACCATTTCGCGGTAGTGGTACCAGATGAAAGAGAGTGCAATGATGGTGCCGACGTAGCTCATGCCGACGTGAGCCCACATGTAGGTGCCATGTACGTTGGACATGTTGAGGTAGTTGAGCTTGTTGGTGACGAGGTTGCTACCGCCGTTGCGTGCGTTGTATGCGATGTCGACGGGCATGAGCACGACAGACATGAGGACAGCGAGCGTAGTAAGCATCCAGCGCATCATGCGGATGAAGCGGAGGAAGGTGACACCGTCGAGACCAATGAGGGGGAGGAGGTCGTGCTCCTTATACTTGACGATGGGCGGGATCCAGCCAAAGAAGCCCTCGGAGGCCTTGGGAGGAGCCTTGCCATCTTCGGCATACTTGTACTTGGGCGCGTAGACGATCTTGTTGTTGGGGCGAAGGATCTGGAAAGCAAGGACGGTGAAGAGACCGAGGCCGATGAAGGCGACGAGGGTGATACCGACCTTTTTGATATCGGTACTGCCGTTGGCGTTGAGCTGCTCGATGAGCGCGCTGGGAACGACACCGCTCTGTTCGGCGCGAGCTGCCAGGTGAACGAGGGTTTGCGAGGGCGTCATGGTGAAGGGATTGGCTGGCAGGCTACGAG
The DNA here is from genome assembly GCA_003004725.1 of Moesziomyces sp. F16C1. Classification (NCBI taxonomy): domain Eukaryota; kingdom Fungi; phylum Basidiomycota; class Ustilaginomycetes; order Ustilaginales; family Ustilaginaceae; genus Moesziomyces; species Moesziomyces sp. F16C1. The sequence continues at coordinate 33,882 of NXFS01000032.1, read as the reverse complement.
CGCCACGCCGGGGGCCACGCGATGTGGGTGTGTTCTAGGCTTTGATTGGTGTGTATAGGAGCTGAGTGGCCTGTCTACTCTGTGGTTACCGTTGCAGTCCTGCCGATTGGACTGGAGTGTGGCTCGCTATCGAAGGCGTGCAGATGTAAGTGTGCAAGCGGAGCAAACGAATCTGGCAGAGAGGGTCGATGTCACGAAGGAGCCAGCTCGACTTGGTGATTGAGTGATCGAGGCACGGAAGGATCGGTGTAGAAGATCTGCTTGCGTCTATTGATGGTCGTGACGGAGAGAGGTGGAGGTTTGATTGAGGAGGGAGCGCGACGACGACTTCACCTTCGACAGCGATCGAGACGTGAAGCTGACAATGGCGATGGCGCTTGCGATGGCGGACGGGAATGAAGAATGAGGTTAGAGAGAGAGTGGGGCGGGTCAGAGAGCAGGAAAGCGTTTCGGAAGCTCGCAGTGGAGGCCAAGGTTGGGTTCATCACGACGCCCATCTGGCTGTTCAGCGTACGCACGTCGCCACACTGGCGTGACTCTCTGTGCCTTCGGCTGACTGGCTTAGTCTGACGCCAAAGTTTTAAAGCGCATACGGGTGCAGAGAGTGAAATTCATGCTCAGACGTGAAATATTGGCGCTGGCACCGCCTCCTTTCTTTTTTTTTTTTAGCGCTTTTCGCGTCAGTCACACGGCCCGGCGCCAGCTCCTGCTCCAGGAGCAAGCCAGAAGCAAGCCAGGCCGTGCGAAGGAACTGCGTTCCCACTCAGCTCGAAACAAAGGGCCGCTCTCCCTCCGCTGAAGCTGCCGGCTGCCGAACGCTGCACCCACAAGCTGCTGGACAGTCTGGGGTGCTTTTGCGCCTCTGCACGCCTGCATGGCCACGGCTCGCCCCCCTCTGAACATCCGAATCGATTCGACCGCGGGACCCCCTGACAAGGACCAAACCAGCGGAGCTCATCGCAGTCCGCTGGCGGCGCTAGTTTCTTTGGCCTCGGTGATTTCTGGGCTCCGCAGAGCTGAAGTCTGACCCCTTTCCAAGCGCGTGCGATTACGGCTTTGGCCTCGCTTGGGTGTAGCACGAACAGTGAACAGCTGGTTGGTTCCTGAGCCTGACGTCCACGAGGTCAAGGGCCAAGACGGGAGAGGGAAGGTGCGAACAGAGGTGCTTCTAATTCGAGTTCAAGATGACGGCAAGCTGCTGCATTTGCTCCTCGGCAAGCCTGCCTCAGGTCGTGTGTCTGGCGCGCCTGGCCCACTTACACTCACGTCAAAAACACACGCTAAGACACAGGCTCAGACACAAGCTTTGCTCGCATCTCTGCCTTCCTTCTGCCAGCGGCTTGTCCGAAGATTGGCGTGCTCCGAAGTGGCTCCCAAAGTGATCGTGGAAGCCAACCGACTTGGCACACAGATTCAGCTGGAGACCACGATAAGCCCCGATCTCAGCCTACAGCTTTTCACGCCAGGCAGCGTCGAAAGGAAATGAATGAATCCAGGGGTGCCGACGCGGCCCCCTAAAAAAAGCGCATCGCAAGTCGACGCGGTGGCTCTCCCTCTCGGCTGCGGCCACCTGGCACCCTTAGAACGCCGTCCGATGGTATTCTCGCCAACCTAAGTTCAAACCTGCCTTCTTCGCAACGATCGGCGACTCAAAGCAGGTCAGTCGAAGCGCTTGACGTCGACAAGGTCGCCTCAGACGCCATTTCCATGCGGCCACCGACGTCAGCGGCAGCCCACTCACGTGTCAAAACGGCGTGAACCAGGCACGGCCAAGCTCACCTGAAATACCGCATGCATGCATCTACGCATGGCTGTGCAAAGAAACACTGAGGCCCACCGTCACCCTTGCAGCCCTGTTGGTTTCACATTCGGTCCTCTCCAGGGCAGCGGTTGGTCGCAGCGCATTCTCTTCGGTCGATCCGGTCGCAGACCCGATCGCTCCAGATCTTGCCCGCGATCAGCAGACGCCAACGATCCGCCTCTGTGTAGACTCGCAAGGAAAGCCTTCGAATTTGTTACGACCGCATCTCGAACAACGAAATTTGCTTTCTCATTTACTTTCGTGCGAGATAATCGACGATCACACATGCGCTGGCGGACCTTCGCGTCGTCGGCTCGCGGCTGCGCAGGGTCGGTCTGCACTGCACGCTTCTGTCGAGTCCAGCCGAACCGCATCGACTGACTCGTCGCGCGCGCGCACGCACAGGTGGCTGAGCAGAACCCTTCCGCACGCCCGCACTCGACATCCTCCCTCGACACCATCATCCGTTTCCGCACCCACTTCCATCCACATCAGTTCAAGTCTCTATCGGCATTACTGCAATCCTTCCCACAAACACACCCTTCTTCCTCAAGCCAACCCGCATCTCTATTCAAAATGGTCAGCATGCCACAACTCCCAGCTCCATCCACCCGTCGTGGCGAGCCGGGGTGGCCTCGCTTCGCGATCCTCGCCAACTCGCACATTGCCTCCGCGCGCGTCTTCGCGTCCACGTCCGCATCCGTTGCCACCGCACCGGCACTCCAGGCCGAATTTGCCCCGCCATGCGCTTACGAGCAGCCCGACCGGGACGCAGTCCGTTGACGCGTCCTTGGACACAGTCGCATCTTGAATATTCGCCAACTGCTGCCATCAAGGCATGCCGCAGTGTCTACTGCTACTCGTTCGAGATCAGATCGACCGCTCGTACACCGCATCGCCAGCGCCGAAGCTTCTGCTTATCCTCACCACATGTCAACTCCGCAACGCGGACACCGACGAGTGACTGGCGCGAGGCCTGGAGGACTGCGAATCGATTTGCGTAGTTGAAGCTCTCATCGCATACAGCCGATGATGCTGAACAGACGCACGGACAGACGGAGACCGCAGTGCAGCGAACGCAGGATTCGCGATGCTTGTGCTGCCCGGCAGCCCGCCCGTAGGAGACAGAAAGCTCGATTAGCTAGTGTCGATCGGCCAAAGTCAGCTTGCACATCTCCGGTCATGGCTCAGCGTGCCTCCCAACACCATCCAGTCTCGCCTTGGATCGAGCCACAGGAACATCGAATTCTGACCGAACTTGCTCCTTCGACTCCCACCTTTCCGCAAACTCCATTTGCTGCCGCCCATGCTGCTGTTTCAATACCGGCCCGACTCGGCTCTTGTCCAAATTTCGACCCTGATGTCGCTATCGTCATCGCTGTCGCTATCGCCATTCCAATCGCCCGGCTTGCCTCGCCTTCACCTGCGGCTCCTCACGCGCTCTCCCGTTTCTGAACGATCGCACGCTCGCTCGTCACTCGCGCTTCTCGCCATGCACACCCTCCTACTCCGCATGCGCCCGTTGCTGCCGATCACGATGCTGCGTCGATCCTACGAACCATGCATGCGACTCTGTTCTGGTCCTTGCGACGATCATGCGATCCTCTCAATGCCGTTCTTCGGATACTTGCGCATTTGTCAATGCTTGGCGTTGCTGTCATCCCAACAGTCCATGAACATTGACAAGCGTAAGTACCCCTGAAGCCACGAGACACGCAACGGGACGAATAGCGGCCATTGCGGCTGCCAGAACGCGCTGCCGTAGGGGAACTAGCGTCATCAGCCGTCTCGGTGAAGGAGCTTGCCGATGTGCCACTCGGAATGCGTCGACCACAGGCCCGCACACTGGTATACGCACACAAAGATCAGCATCATCTTAGCGACTGCCACATGCCTGCACCGAGACTCGCCGCACAAAGGACTCCCCATGGTAGCGAGGTGCAAGCGTCCTGCAAGTACGGCCATCGTGACATGCGCGCGTCCCCGTCTGCGCTGCTCTTTTCGGCTTGATCCGTCTTGCGTCCGACCATGACTGCAGCACTGCATGCTCACACTTCGACCTGCATCCTGCAACGCTGCTTGCGATGGACCGTCTTTCGAACGGCCTTTTCGGTCATTCGCCTCGCACACGTGCACGCATTTTCTTTCGCATTTCTCTTGTCTTTTGTACAGCCCTCGAGGAGATCATCGCCGCTCGCCCCAAGCGTGCCGGTGCCGGCCGTACCAGCCAGCGCGGACGCAAGGGTGGCCGCAGCGGCCGTCCCAGTGCCAAGGCTGGCGCCGTCGGTGCTGGTGCCCAGAACGCCGCGGTGATCGCCGCCTCCAACCGCAACAAGCCCCCCGTCGTTATCCCTGGCCGCAGCGCCAACACCGGCAGCAAGATCATCCTCAGCAACCTGCCTCTCGACGTCACCGAGGCACAAGTCAAGGTTCGTCGGCACGGCCCCACACGACAAAGACCCAGAAGCGATGCTGACTGAGCGTACACACGTTCTTACTGCGACTCGACAGGAACTCTTCTCCACCACCATCGGCCCTCTGCGCAAGGTGGCCATGAGCTACCGCGCCAACGGCCAGTCGACGGGCGTCTGCACCGTTGAGTTCCAGCGCGCCGACGATGCCGGCCGCGCCTACACTCAGTACAACAACCGATTGATTGACGGCAGTAAGTACAGACACTGAGCCCGCCAGATCCACGTACATGCATCGTGCTGATCCATTCGCTCTGACTCGCTTGACCGTCAACAGAGAAGCCCCTCAAGGTCGAAGTGGTCGTGGACCCCGCCAAGGTCGCTGCGGCGCCAGCAGCTGGTGCGCGCGGTGCCAAGGGTGCAGCGGGTGCCGCCGCCGCCGGAGCCAAGGGCCGAGGTGGCCGTGCTGCTGCCGGTGCTGCCAAGCGCGGTCGCGGCGGCCGTGGCAACGGCAGTGGCAGCGGCGCCAAGCGTGAGGCGCGCCCTAAGAAGACTGTCGAGGACCTCGACGCCGAGATGGAGGACTACAACAAGCAAGGCTCCACCGATGCTGCCCCCGCCGCCTAAAGTGCTTATGCACCGGAGGCCGTCTCTGGGTCAGCGCTGCTCGCCATCTACGTCCGTCACAAATGCCTTCCGAATGATCACACCGCTACGATTCGTCACGAGCTTCTTTACCGCTACGCACGGCCTGCTTCCGACGTCTGCCTTGCGTTCGGTCCGTCGCCGCTGAGAGTAAGCACGGGAGACTCGAGAGAGAGTCACGATTGCGGGTTCGGACTCGAGCTGAGTTTGAGAGACGCAGCCGAGAAGGTTCGGCGACGCGTGCCGGCGAATCGCGTTTCGACGCGTCGGATTTTTGGTTGCCAGACCAACACCTTGTCGGCTGAGTCGGGAAATCCGAAGGGTGGAGAGCGATGAGGTGCCGCCCAAAGTCGGAGGAAGGGCCTCGCGGAGCAATGTACGCGACACGCGACTTGCTCCACTTTTTCGCAGCGCGGTCCACACGCATGCCTCTCTTCGAGGGTTCATACTTCCAGCACACCATCTTCGCCTCTCTCCCTTCCGCACACACCTACAGCAAAGCCGCAAAACCCTCGCGGTCGATACGATCGGACAGGCTAGCAAACAAAGGCGATCAAATTGTCTTGAACACTCAAAACACGACTGGTAGGGCCGGTTCGAAGCGCGCAGGATGCAATCCTCGGCCTCCACGACACAGGCGGTGCCGCCGCAGCAGACGCCTCCAGACCTCTTCGCGGACGTGCAGTTCTGGATCAATGACGATATCGACCAGGCAACACACGACGAAGTGAGTATCGAAGCGCAGCTTCGGCCAAGCTATTCTGAAACGCAGCGCTGACCCTCTTGATCTTCTCTGGCGCCCTGATGGCGACGGCACAGATTCGCAGACTTTTGTTCCAAGGCGGTGCGCAAGAATGCAACCCCAGCTCGACACCAAGTGGAAGCGCATCGGCGTCGACGCAGCTGCGCTTCGAGCTCGACGCGGTGACGCACGTCATTGCCACCTCGGTCGACTTTGAAGAGTATGGGCACTGCATCGAGCCGACGCTGCCCGAGTCCGCCCCTGATTCGAAGCGACCGCTCGTTGTGACTGTAAGTGGACCCCCGACGCTCCGATGCCGTACCCAATTTTGGTGATCCGCAGTAAACTGACCCGCAACGATTCCTCGCCTGCTTTGCCCTTGGCGTGTCGGCTGATCCGATCGATTGGATCGTAGCCCGACTGGGTGCGACGCAGCGCGCATCTCAAGATCCGCCTCAAAGAGGACCGCTTCTCGTGCCGCGCCGAGATGATCTTCTCGGGCCTCTGCGTGACGGCGTCCAAGTCCGAGGTGTCCAAGGCGGACCGCGAGCTGATCAGCAGCATCGTCGCCGCCTACGGGGGGCTGTGGCGCGAAGACCACTTTTTCGACGTCAACGTGCTGCTCACCACATCTATCTCGAGCACCAAGCTCGCGCGTATCCTCAACAGCCCGGGCAAACAGACCATCTGCGTGGCTCCGCAGTGGATCAGCGACTCGTGGCGCTTGCAGAAGCGGCTCCCGTTGGATTCGTACCAGTTTCTGCCCGGACAGGCCAGATTACCGCCATGCTTTGCCGGTAAGACGGCGAGTGGGTCGCCGCTCACTTCGCCTCGACGCGACCGCGTTGCCATGAGCCTGGTCGGCGACAGCAGTCGCAGTTCGGGCAGTGCCGGCAGTGCGCGTGGCGTGTTTCGTGGCAAGAGCTTGCTGCTGGCGCGCGATGTGTGTCGCGCGAGCGAGCAGCAGCTGCGCTCGCTCGAGCACTTCGTCCGCCATTCGGGCGGCACCATCCGACGTGCGCCAACGGATCTGGATGGTATTGCGCAGGCGGTGCGCAACTCGGACTACGTCGTGTGCCGCTACCGCGAGGTGCAGGAGTTCCGCGAAGCCATCCGCCAGTCCAAGCAGGTCGGCAACCTCACCTGGCTCATCTGGGTCGTCTCCAACAATCGTCTCAGCGACCCGCGTCAGGAGCCGCTGCACTTCCCCGTCCCCCGCACCCCGATCGCCGAGTTCCAGGGTGCCGCCATCACCATTTCCAACTACCGCGGCGCAACTAGGCAGTACCTCACCAAGATGGTCAAGCTCATGGGCGCCACCTTCTCGGGCACGCTCACGGCACAGACGAGCCTGTGCGTGGCGGCGAATTTGGCGAGCGAAAAGACGGAGCGCGCGAGGGATTGGGGCGTGCCAGTCGTGAATCACAAGTACATTGTCGATTCGTTCTTGGCCTGGGCGCCCGTCGAGAGAGCCAAGCTCAAGTACATCGACTTCCCAGAGGGTGTGGATTACAACTTGGATGTCGGCGATACCAGGGTGACGGACGAGAGCCTCGGACCGTGGATCGACGACGCCATCAGCAACAACGAGCCCGTCGATCTGCCCACGAGCGATCCGGCCGTACCCGCGCTGCACTACGCCGCCGACGAAGCGTCGTCTGCAGAGCCAGGGTCAGGAGGAGCTACGTCGGAGCCCCATCTCACCTCGGACCAGACTACCGATGTTGCAGCACCGCAGGCAGACGCCACACACAACCAGCATACCTCGCCACCGGCCACGCCGACGCGCCAGAGCAGTCAAGGCGAACCGAATGTATTGTCGGAAGCCGACGCGACAGATGGCACCCACAGCGTGCCGGCCAGCCCCTCCTCGCATCGCGGCACCAAGCGTAGCCGTCGCACCGTGCTGGGTGAAAGCACGAAGCAGCCAACAACTGCAACTGCCGACACGTCGTCCGTTGACACGTCGGCAAACAAGAAGCTCAAGACGTCTGCTGTCTCTGCCGCCGAGGTGGAAGGGGAACTGCGTGTAGCGACGAGCAACTACAAGCTCAAAAAGACCGACGAGACCAAGCTGCGTGCGGCGGGTGTTGTGGTGGTGGACTCGATCGAGCGCGCGCACGTACTCGTGACACCCAAGCTGTCGCGCTCGCCCAAGATGCTCTACGCGATTGCGTCCGGTGCGGTGGCGATCGTGTCGCCCGACTGGCTAGGAGCGTGCATGAAGCAGCGCACCGCCGTATCCACGGCTGACTATGCGCTGGTCGACCGCGAGGGCGAAAAAGCGTACGGCATCCAGCTTGCCGACGTGCTCGAGCGCCGGCAGAGCATGTTTGCGCAGGGCATCTACTGCGGGCACAAGTTCTGGCTGGGTCGAGGAGTGGACGATCATGGCTCACTCGCCTCACTCATCGTTGCTGCGGGCGGAGAGGTGGGCCGAGGAAAGTGGGACGAAGAGGCACTGCGCGAGGACCCAGAGCACTGTCACTTGGTGGTGGAAGAGGACCACGCGGCGGAATGGCGCCCACTGATCGGCACGAGCACTATCGACGGTAAGCCGCTAAAGTTGTTAAAGAAGCAGCTGGTGACCGACTGCATCTTTGAGCAGCAGCCGCGCTGGGATCGCCACCTTGTCGACGGCCCAACGAGTGCGAAGACGACGCCGAGCAAACGCGTGCGCACGCCGAAACGTATCTCGCGCTAATATGTACACAATAGCTACTGCATCTGGTGTTGCATCCGGTGGTACATCTGCAATACATTGCTGTGAAGAAAGTTTAGAAGTTGGCCTTGAGGAAGGTGCGGTAATCGTTGGTGGCAGTGACAAAGTGGTCTCCGATGTAGATATCGAAATGGCCCATGTCGTCGTAGATCTTGATGGTCGCTTTTGGCGCTTTCTCGGCATAGGAGAGGGTGGGACCAGGCGGCGCTACAGAATCCTTGCCACAGACGGCAAAGAAGATCGGGCAGGTGACCGAGGCGGTCTTCCAGCCCGGGTTGTACAAGCCGATGGCGAGGGCAAAGCGCGCTGCTACGTAGTCCGGCACGACATCTACCAAGTGCTCCGGGATGAGGCGGCGATACTGAAACACGTCTGGCGCATTCATGAGCGCAGCTAGACCGGCAAAGCAAAGTCAATCGGAGGTGAGCCCACTCGAATCTGTGAAGCGCAGTGAGGAAGTGACTGGACAGACTTACTTTCCCCTGGCTTGCCGGCGAGTTGGACGCGAACGATGTCGTTGCCTCTTGAGAACAGCAGATCACGCAGACCCAGTACGCCGAGTCTGAGAAGGGGCAGAATTCCAACTGTCTGGGATGAATGCAAGCCCGAGGTGAAGGGGCACTGCGAGATGACCGCCTTGACCCTCTTGTCCTTTGCGGCGACACTGATCACATGGCCGCCGCCGAAGCTGCTGCCAAAGATGCCGATCCTCTGGTTATCTACGTTTTCGAGCTTTGATGTATAGTCGATGGCGGCGTCCCAATCCTGAAGCTGGAGGTTGATATCTAGCAACTGGCGGGGCTCGCCGGTGCTCTCGCCAAAGTTGCGGTAGTCAAAGACGACGCAGACGATGCCAAGGTCGGCGAAGCGGGAGGCAGTGCGATCAAGGCCCATCTCCTTGATGCCTCCGAGTCCATGCGCAAGGATCATTGCTGGGTACTTGTCGCCGTGGCGCGATTCGCCGGATGCGGGTCGAAGCGGCGGAGCGGTGGGATGGTACACCCACGCGGCACACAGGTCGTTGCCCGAGGCGATCTTGACGTCTTCGCGTCGAAAGGCAGAGGTCTTTGCTTCTGTCGACATTGTTCAAAGTGGTTGTGAACACGATAGCAGGTGTGAGAGATTCGTGTGGGGGCGTATCGAAGGACGAGAAGTCCTATATAGCCGCAAGGCCAACTGAGAAGAAGCTGCAGCCATGTGGAGGAGAGCAGGCCCTTCGAGCAGGAGGCCAAGGCATCTTTGGCCCGCTGCTGTGTGAAAGGCGAGCGCCAATTTGGACACCGCCAGAATTCACACTGCGGGGCGAGGTCGCCGCCGAGGTCACCACATCGGTCACCACCAGGTTGGTCGCCATTGCAGCGTCACACTCTACCGCAGTATCGACGTATGGCTTGCCCAGAGGCAAAGGTTGCAATTGTGTGACTGTGAAGGAGTGCGTGTGAGATAGATGCCCAAGTCTGCAAGGCGTCGCCACTTCATCTTGAAAGTCGTCCATACCGGTCGCCGCCCTGAAAGACGGATCGGCACCAGATTCGAGAGCCCGATAACGATAGATCATCATCACATCCTCGGTCCTCTCGTCACGCTGGACCTGTTCCGCGTTACGGCTTCTGTAACTCTGCGACGGCTATCCCGGCGATTCGAAACCCACACGACGTGGCAGCCATCTTAGACAGGCTTCAGTCTCGGGGTGCATAGAAGCCTGCACCCTGCATTCGATACACGCACGGTGGCTCGGCGGAGAGAACCGCACACCCAGGAAAGTGCGAAGCGAGCGCCGTGGATGCCAAGCTCTTCAACACCATGCTTTCGCCATGTGGCCACGCTCACATCTCGGACGCCAGCCCGTGCGGGGTAAGCGAGGGGTAAGCATCAAGCTCGGTCGATGTCCAGACGTACGAGAAAGGCGTCGAAAAGACATTTGATTCGGCCGGTCGAGCTGCTCGAGGCAACGGAAACGGCGGTGGGCTGCATCGCATGGCCATGAGCAAGCATGCTGCTCTACGACAACGAGGCTGATGGCATTGTTTCTCGGGCGAGACAGGGCTTCGACCGGTGAATTCGGCAGGAAGTCGCGGCGAAGTCGTTCAAATTGTCGCTTTTCTCGAGCAATGCCGCGGAGCTTTTTTGCCTCCGCCATCCTCAGCCTCAGCCTCTGCTCCATCCTCGAGCCTTTGCTCTATTAGCGCGGGCTCACCCCATCCATCCGATGCTCATCTCGGAGCGCCACACATTCTCGGCGTGAGAATCGCGGGGCTCCGCTTCCGTCTGTGCTGACAATGTTGCACTGTGCAGCTCGTCGCAGAGGCATCCCCAGGATCGTGTCGCTCAACCGCGCAACATTAGAGAGCCGAATACCGCTCAACCGCCGAGGTTCCCCGCACGCGCCGACGGCAAGCTAAGCGCGGAGATTCAACCTCGGCCCCACCGCGGGACTCTGCTCCCTCACCGACCGTCGGTTTCAACGGCAGCCGCTGCCATCAGCGCGCTCTTCGACCTTCGAACCTTCGCTCTAGCTTGCTTCCGTCTTTCTGGGTCGTGTGTTCCCCGCGCACGTCCCCTGCGTTGCATTCATCGATACCAACCAGATGGCACACGTTGCTGACTTGTCGTACTCGCTTGACGCGCGCGTTCGCCACGCTTCACCAGCCGTGTATACCGAGGAGAGAAAAAACTTTGGGTCTCACCTCGTCTTCATAGCCGAGCCTTCCACTTTGGATCTGCTCTGCCCTTGCCTGCTCCGTCGTCCTTTGCAAAACCTCGGCCGCACGCCAAGCAGCGTGCCTGGCAGATCGTCAGCTGAGCAGCGCTAGTCTCACAGGCCATGTGCCGCGCCTAGTGGCACCATTACGTCGTAGGCGTGCCTGGATGCAACAAGCCTGGGTCGTCCTACCTGCCCCCCTTCCGCGTACAACGATGCATGAGCTTCCCCACGTCCCCGGTCGTACATCCTCCCATCAGACCACACGGTCATCTCACATTGCACGCTGCGTAGCAAACACTGGGCGGCATTCGTACTTATAACCCTCGAGCCACCTCCTCGGCTCGCCATCGTCCCCTCACCCTTCGTCCCCCACTCCTCCACCCTCTTCTCCTACCGCGTTCTCTCCCACTGCGGCTACAGTCACCATGAGGACGGGTCAGCTGAACCATCCCGACCCCCAGCACCCTTACAATCTGCCAACATGGCGCAAGCTGCTCATGCTCGCCACCGTCTCGCTGACCGCCTTCGCGGCTAACGAGATGGCGGCCGCCCATCTCACTGCATTCCCCGAAGTCGCAAAGGACTTCAAGATCACCATTGCCGCCACTGCCAACACTATCGGTATCGGTATCCTCGGTCTTGGCACTGGTCCGCTACTCTGGAACGCCATCGCCGAGTCAGTGGGGCGACGTCCTGCTTACCTCCTCGCTTGGACGCTCTACATTCCATGCACCGTCTGGCTCTCAAGGGCAGGCAGCTTCAACAGTTTTGCTGCTGCCAGGTTCTGCGCTGGTTTTGCTGGCTCCGTCTCGCAGACCGTGCCTGCTTCACTCATTTCCGAGACTTTCATGCCTGAACACCGTGGTGCGGCCATTGCTGCATGGACGGTGCTCCTCATCGCTGGACCCGTCACAGCACCCGTGATTGGTGCAGGCATCCTCACCAAGACTACCGACTGGCGCTGGGGTAAGTTGTTCCACCTTTTTTTTCGCTGGGGTGAAGTCACTGTTCTAACCTAGCTCGTTCTTCTTCCTCCGCTACAGTCTACTATCTGACGTTGATCCTGGCCGGTGCGCTGTGGGTCTGCATCCTCCTCTTCGTTCCCGAGACGCTGTACACCCCCAACCGTTCGGCATCCGCGGCCGCACACGATGCCTCGTCGCGCATCGACGAGATGGAAAAGAAGGATTCGAACTCGATCGAGCATGGCACTGCCACGCCGCCTCTCGGTGGCTCTTCCGGTGCGCTCGAGAGCGGCTCGCACGGCCGCATCGGCGCAGCGTGGTACCCGTGGAAGGAGCCCGTGCGCTTCATTGGCGAGATCGTTGCTCCGCTCAAGATGGCCATGTACCTCCCTGTCATCTTGCCTTCGATCGTCTATGCGGTCATCTTCATGTGGTCCGTCGGCTTCACCGTGGTAAGCCCACAGGTATTCCCGCGTCCTCCCTGGCGCTTCACAAACGTTCAGGTCGGTCTTTCCTTCCTCGCCGCCGCCGTCGGTGCGCTGATCGGCAAGTTCGCCGGTGGCTTCGTCAGTGACTCTACGGTCAACTTCTTTGTTCGACGCAAGTCGGGCTCGATCGACGGCCCGCGTGTGCCCGAGTACCGTCTCTGGGCGCTGTTGCCTCAGGTGCCGTTGCTCGTCATCGGCCTGCTGCTCTATGGAATCGGATACCAGAAGAAGCTCGACTGGCCCGTTGAAGTGATTGGCGGTATTGGCGTCTACTACGTTGCCAACTCGGCAGCTGGTGGTATTCTGCAGACGTACATTATCGAGACGTACTTTACCAAGGCCGTGCACGGCATTGCGCTCTTCAACTTTGTCAAGTGTTGCCTGGCCTTCTCGGCGCCATTCTTTGTGCCCGAATGGTCCTTCGAAGGCTTCACAAAGGCGTTTGTCGTCCAGGCCGTCGTCACGGCAGCTGTCACCTTGGCCATGCTGGTTGTGCTCATCGCTTTTGGTGCGCGCATCCGCAAGGCCCAGAAGATGGTCTCCACCGCTTAACATCGGCACTACACCTTTGTACAGATACCTCACGATTTGACTTGCACCAATGGCGCCAATTTGGACATCGCGTTACCCACACCCCGCTGAAAAGCAGAAGCGCGAGCGGCATTGCGCGTCTCTTACGCGGAAGCGTGCTACACAGCTGATGAGGAAAAGAGATGATGGTATGAGTACAATTTTTGGCATCGGGTCGAGATACAAACAAGAGCAGGGCAGCGAGCCTGCGCGCGCTGTGCGATCATTGTGGGCGCGGCGGCATGCCGAAACTGAAAAGGCGACAAAAGGGATAGAGGAAATGACAAGAAGCAGGGTCAGTTTTGAGACGCGCGTGATGTTTGGGGTGAGGAGGACGGTGCAGCTACTTACCCAGGAGGCGGGCGGGGCGGGAAGCCGCCTGGTGGGGCCACTGGGAAGCCGGGGGGCGGTCCACCTGGCATGCCGGGGAAGCCCGGTGGGCGGAAGCCAGGAGGGGGGCCGACGGGCATGTTGCCGCCAGGCGCAGGCATGCCTGGAGGGCCGGGCATGGGCGGACGCGCGTAGGGCATTGGCCTGCCCATCATGGGTGGCGGTGCGCCTGCCATGGGCGGCACGGCCAAGCCCATCCCTCGTCCCATCGGCGCACCCTTGCCAGGACCAGGCTGCATCTGTTATAGATCGCAGATGCAGAGCAAGCCTTGTCAGTGTCTCGATGCCTTCTACAAATGATGATGCGCATATACTTACTGTAGGTTGCGCTCTGTCGTCTGCGGGGGGAGGCGCCTCGATAGCCATGCTCACGATGTGTTCGCCGCGGAGGATGAGCAGACCGAGCGTCCTCTTCTGCTCGAGGACAGCATCTGCTGCGCCTGCCATCGCTGCATCGTCATCATCGTCATCTTCCGCAGTCGCTTTGCCCGCCTCAGCCGCTGCAGCTGCGCGTGCCTTGGCCTTTCTAGACTTGATCTTGCGGTACTCTTGCGAGTCAGCGAGCACGAGGTTCATGTGCGCGTCGAAAGCTAGGAGCTGACCGACAATCTGGCGCGAGTCATTGAGCGTGATCCGCAGGCGGTAGTTGATGAGCGACATCATCTTGCCGCCCTTGGGCTTTGTGGGAGGCATGGTGGCGGTAGTATGCGCACGGCAGATGGAAACCGAAGTGTTGCGAAGAGGTTAATCTGAGCGAAGCGCGACGTGTCGGATGCGAGTGGTCGAGGTTGCAGCTGACTCAGGAAGCCCGAATGGCACAGCTTCTCAGTTGAGAACGTGTAGAGGCACTGGTTCGGGGCGCCTCGTCCAGGAACTAGGGGGAGTGGTTCGCCGAGCGTGCGGGATGGAGATATTGTAGAGGACTGCGAAGAGTGCGGATGTGAACTTCAAGTGGCTCACTCTCGGAAAACGGCACGGATCTGCCAACGTCACGTGTAGCCCGATTCTTTTGGCAAAGTCCAAGAGCAGCCAGGCTCTAACAATTTCAATCAGATTTAAAATGCATGTGCGATGAAGAGCTCGAACATCGGTCACACTCCAGCTTCCCCGCGCCATGCAGACCGGTCAACTCGCCTCAGCATGCAACAGCTCGCTGGATGAATAGATCCAGTAGCTTGCACTCTGGCGCTTCTTTCCCTTCTGTTCAACCTGCTCGTGTTGAGCGTGGTTGTGCGGATGGGATGGACCGCCGTCGGAAGGTGGAAACGTTGTCAGGATGGGTGGAAGCGAGCGAGCAGGCCAGGCCGGGCACAATTTCGGCTAGGCTTGCGTGGGATTTATGCCCGTCTGCCATGCGCATTTTGGAGCGTCGTGTTGCGCGCCGGGGCAACGTCGAGAGAGAGAGCCAAGTCTGTCAACGGGCAACAGTCGATGGTGGGGACTGGGCGCGCTTACCTTCGATCCGAAAGGTCAACTTGGCGTCAACCTCGCTCGTGATTTCGCCCCGCCCAGCCAGCGACGCCCCCGCCCGCTTTCCCGCCTCTACTGTAGCCAGGCCAACCCGGCTGAATCCCGGAGGCGAGCACGCTGCAACGCATGAGCCGCCGTCGAGACCCACGGGCATTTCTTCGAGCTCGCTTGGCCTGCCCCAACGTGTCGCCCCGACGCACATTCTCATGCGAGCCCGCTCTCCCGCGCAGCAAAGCAGGTCCAAATCCCCGCATCAGCACCCTGGCATCCTGGCATTATTCTTCCCTGCCATGGCGGCACCAACGATTCGTGATTGCGCCCTGTGATTACGGCTCACTCCGCCCAAATGTGAGGAGAGGCGAGAGACGCAGGCACACGTCAACGACTCCCTCTTGTCTCGCCCAGCCGCCGATCGATGGGCGCCAGCGTCCTGCTCGGTAAGCTCGGCAGCCTTCAGATGCCAATCGCACGCTTGGCTAGCTTGCTCTCGATGCTCCCACTCCGTTTGAGATCCAGACATAATCGCCGGGCGGCCTTTGCTTCACATTCTCCGTGGTTGCTGACCCTCCTGGAAGCAGCGTGGGGCCCTATTCCCACCCTTACATTCGCATCTCCTTCTCTTCGTCGACCCACCATCTTTCCCTTTTATCGTCCTCACACACTGTCGGCACTGTTTCGAGTATCTGTCCTTGCTTGTAAATTTGTGTCCGCAGCTGCTTCTTGCTTCGCGCACTGCGAAGCCGTCACCGTTACAGCATGCCTCCATTCCTTTCCACCTTCCGGTCGCGGACCAACTCGCTCCTTGAGACCATCACCGGCGTCATTCCCGACTCGCCGCCCGATGGCACCTTCAAGGACCGCTCCCTCACCTGCCGCAAGTGCGGCAACCGCTTTCGCGACGCGCTCGACCTTAGCTCCCACTTCAACCTCCTCCCGCACCACTCGGACTACTCGGACAGCCACGACTATGATTCCTTCATCCGACCCAAAGCTAGACGCACCAAGATCACCCCGGCCCCTCTCGTCGATGCCTCTGAGCCTGCACCGGTCACAGCCGGCTTCAGCGAGGCAGAGGCATTCTACGCCGTGCGGGACAAAGAGAACAGGATCGATCGCCCTACTCTCTTGCGCAAGTTTCCCACGCTTTCGAACCTGACTACCGCCACAAGTGCCGAGCAACAACCGATGCACACCGGCACCGACTATGCGGACGGAGATGGTGCTCCGCAAAGTCCCAGCGCAAAGGCAAAGGGCAAGCAGAAGGCGTTCCCGCTACTGCGAAGAGAAGACTCTTATCCCTTCGGTCAGCCGCTTTACTCGTCAGACGAAGACGAGGATTCAAAAGCACCGGGGCCGTCCACTGCACCTCCAATCAGCTCTCTGCGATCGCGTGCACGAAGCGCGACGACTCAAGCCCTCATGCCCGAGCCTGCTCTTCCACCTCGTCCTCGCAGCTCCACCTCGTCGTCTGCCGCATCCAAGTCCACCATTTCGCGGCGTCAAGCGCCACCGCTCCCACCCAAAATCCCCGCCTTCGACTGGGAAAACGACGATGCCGCCTCGATCCACTCGGACGCCAGCTTCCGTACGGCCGGCTCCACCGAGTATCCAGACGAAAAGGCTGCCTTCAAGAAGGACTCCAAAGCAGGCTGGGGTACCTCGAAAGCAAGCGACCGCGATCACAGCGCGAGTGCGAGTACGAGCGACAAGAGGCGACTCGATCGTCGTCCCGACAACATGCGTCACATGAGCGAGTCGGATCTTCTGCTCCACAGCGCTGACGCTCCAGACTACGATGCGCCGCCATCCTATCACGAGCTGCACGGCGATACAGACCCATTCGACGATCTGACTTCCCGGACCGGGTCTGCATCGCGCCCGCAGGCGTCTCGACGAGCACACTCGCGCTCAGAGGGCTTCGCTTCAATGCCAACGTCGCCCATCAACCGACTTCACATCGGCACATCCCAACGGCCGCGCCGGTCCACCAATGCATTGCTCGCGTCTACATCACCCGTGTTTCCTGTCAGCTTTGCCTCTGCCGCCCATCCATGGAGTACTGGCGAGAGCGACCTCTACTCCAGCAACGACACTAAGCCCAAGCTTGACGCCTCGCTTCCACCCCTTGCAGCCTCGTCGGCGCTATCTTCGCCCGCCTCGCCATCAAGTCCAAGCACGCCCTTTGCTGCGTTTGGAGACCTGCCGCGTTCATCGTCGCCATTTGCCCTCACGCTACCGAACCCTCCGCAGAATCCGTCCAACGCGCGATCCAGCGAAGCAGGCACAAGGAGGAAGCGCCATACCAGTCGAGCAAAGTCCGACGCAGCAGTACCGAGCACCCGCTGCCCGACCTGCTTCACCAAGTTTGCCTCGCTCGACAAGACGCTCGAGCACATGGACAACTCCGACTGCGGCGCCATCGAGTTCGAGAGCGGCATCATGTAGGGCGCATGCCATTGCAGCAGTTGCCAGGCAGACACGCATGATTTTCGTTTGACTGCTTAGGCCTGTCAGCCTTGTTTGAGAACGATGATACCAAGACACGGAGCCGCAAACGGGGCCCATCTTCTGGATCAACCCTGTGATCTCGGATACGTGCCGTAAATAGCACACCATAACGTTCATGCCCGTTGAAGTCAACGCTGGATATTATCGTTAAATTTAACCCGTATGTAGCTCTTGACAGCTTTTCAGACGTCGTCGACACCTCCATCGATGCCTCGACATTGCAGAGTGGACATCCCGGCAAACATAACTGCCGGCTTAGCATGTGCCTGTAGGTGCTCTGCGCCAGGTACTTGGTTCGAGCCCTTTTCTTGAAGAACGTCATCGCAACCGAGATGAACCCCATGATTGCCGTGATTGGGGTCATCTCGGACACGCCAGTGAGGTAGTACATCATCACATTCTTCCCAGTACAATAGCCCTACCCCGCAATGCGCTCGAAGCGCCACGTTAGGTACATGTCTGACCTTTGGCAGTGGGCTCGCCCCCTCAGTATACATCAGTAGGCCCCGCCAGAGCCGCTGCAATGCAGGCATACGACTTGGACTCTCCTGCTCGTCGCATCGTCAAGTCGCACGTCAAAGAGGTCAAATTCGAGATCGTTGTAGCACTCAAGATGCTCTGAGCGATCGGTAGCGTTCATTCGGCAGGTCATCGCCACAAAAACGAGTGCCATTGTTGCATTTATCTCTGTCATCTTGGAAACGTGTCTGAGGTAGTACATCATGACGTTCGTGCCCGTCGCGTTCGTATCTTGACTTGACTTGACTTGAGCTTGTTTCCCCTGCCGGCTGTTGTAGCCCCCGTTCGTTCCAGGTGCGCCCTGTTCTTAACGCACCATCTCTCCCGCTTGTGGGAGGGGTGCGGGCGTCGATCCTGGTCCGTTCCGCTGTGGTCATACTTCGCACTTCACCCGAAGACAGGCATAGTTGGCCGGAGGAGGCTGGCTGATAGGAGGACGAGGCAGATCCGAGCTGCCATGCGAGGACGAGGCGCCCGCTTATCTCTTTGACGTGCTGTCAGAGGGCTAGGCATGCACGGCGTGCAGCACAAGTGATGGCGGCAGATGGAGCACGCGGGGGCATGCAACGAGGTTCCGAGGATCCGACAGCCCGATGCCGGAACGCGCACGGATGTCCCACAGTGAGCACAGGCGAATCAGCGCGATTTTTAGACTCGCTCAGCTGCACCCTCCGGTCACACGGGCTCGAAATTTTAAGCCTGCTCCAACCATCGACCCGACACGATCATCAGCGCTCCCATATAACTCGACCCGACAGGCACATCCGCCTCACACGAACATCACGGCGGATCGGATCACCACGCCAGGGGCATAGAACGATCTCACTGGAAAGCATGGCATCTACAGCAGTCGCACAGAACGGCGCAGCCTCGGCGCAGGCCGGCCCGGTGCTCCCACCCAATGCATCGCGGCTTCCGCAGACGGCGCAGCTGGATGCACTGCTCACCATCATCCGCGACACATCGACACCGCGATCCGACTTCATCTTTTACTCGGATCGCATCATCCGTCTGTTGGTAGAGGAGGGCCTCAACCACCTTCCTACGGTGCCCAAGAGTGTCATGACACCGACGGGCTTCGAGTACTCGGGTGTGGAGTTCCAGGGCCGCATCTGCGGAGTGTCGATCCTGCGTGCAGGCGAGGCGATGGAGGCAGGTCTGCGAGAGTGCTGCCGTAGCGTACGTATCGGCAAGATCCTCATCCAGCGCGACGAGGAGACGGCCAAGCCAAAGCTGTTCTACGCCAAGCTGCCCGAGGACATTGCGGACCGTTGGGTGCTGCTGCTCGACCCCATGCTCGCCACGGGGGGCAGTGCGATCAAGGCTATCGAGGTGCTCATCGAGAACGGCGTCAAGGCGGAGCAAATCCTCTTCTTGAACCTCATCGCAAGTCCGGAAGGCCTCAACAACATGTATTCACAGTTCCCTCAGGTCAAGGTCATCTCGGCTTGGGTCGACGAGAGGCTCGACGAGAAGAGCTACATCATCCCCGGCCTCGGCGATTACGGCGACCGCTACTACAGTGGATAGATTGCTTGCCGTTCCATTCCAGTCACTTTCACGCCTCGTTCCAATCGCATCCAACCCATTGTCATCACGAGCATTGGAATCCTGGTCGTGCATGGCTCTAATTGTGTGGGTATACTCGAGCCACAAGTGGCTGTGCAGGGCTCAGACGAACTTGACTCCCTCACCGTCGCCCGCTTCTGTGCCTGCAAAGATCTGCGCCTTGCCCTGTGTGCTGAGATGCTTGAGCGCCGCTCGCAGCAAGGTGGTCGGCAGCTCGTAGAAATCTGCGCAAGATGAAGGCATTCAGCGAGTCAACGTCCGTACTAGGCTTTGCTCCTCCAGCTTCGCACAACTTACCTTGTCCCTGAACGAGGTCGCCATGTGAAAGTTCAAAGAGCGTCATGATGCTCTTGTTTTGGCCGGTAGCAAAGACCCAGTCGTAGATGGCGTCGCCCCACTGCGCCGGTGTCTTCCAGTAGATGAGTGCTTTTGCGTTTGTGTTGGCCGCAGTTGGGCCTGCATTCTTCTTGCCAGACGCGTCATCCCATGCAGCTTGCTTGTGATCTACAAGATCCGACAAGACCGTCCGTATCGCCTCGGGTGACAGGCTGCGCTGGATAGCGCGGTTGGTGAACAGGCTCTTGTGCGGGTCGGCAGCCTCTCCGTACCCTGTCGGCGCGTCGGTCGTGGGCAGCGGTGCTACTGTGAAGATCCGATGGTAGCGGCAGAAGTCCAGGACGAGTGCGCGCCACTGTGAGAGCTGTTGCGAGCGAGATACCGGATTGGGCTGCAGAGTGAAGAATGGCGGAAAGGCGTGGACAGGCGGAAAGCGGAAAGCTTTCGATGCATCGGAAGCTGCCGCATCGTGCGGAGCAGCGGACGAGCCGATCGCTGTCGGTCGCGCCATTGTAGCTGCCATCGCTCCGTATCTGAACGGTGACGGTCGAAGGGTGCCCAAACTCTGATCACAGCGAGAGGGGCGATGAGGTTGATGAAGCTCAAAGGTGCAAGCAGTGCGTGCAGGTGGAGGCGCCGCAGTGTGATTCGGCTGGCTTGAGCGTCGGCGTCCCTGCTTGCTGCTGCTTGGCTGTGAACTCCAAGCTCGGATTTTCGGCTCGTCCGCATCAACGCGCTGGGGCCTCAAAGTACAAGGTCGGCTGATGAGCGCCCGTAGCTGCGCGTTTTGTTGCTTTCCCACTTCATGGCGCATCGCTCCTCCACAGCAGCATCGGCCCAGCCGCTGAAACTCTCACGCTCAGTAGTCGGTATGGCTTCGAGGATTGGATCGACCTGGTCAGCTCTGCAATCACGAGCAAGACCCGTCATCGCTGGCGGCGAAAGCAATTCATTTTTTAATTCATTTTTTATCGGTGCTGGCGGAAGCCAGGGTGCTGCAGCAGCGAATCACGGCCAACCTGCCGAAGCGAGCGGGTGCCGTCCGTAGGCGGAGCAAGGCGCACGGCGCACGTCGATGCGCTTTGTCGGTCTCTCATCCCCTCCTCTCCCTCTCCGCTTTTGAGCCGGCGCGGAAATTGCATTTGATTGCATTTGAGCTCAGGCACTTCCGCCCTCGCGTCCGTCGCGCGTCCGAGCGGCGCAAAGGCTTTCTTCCTTGTCCATCCATCCTCGCTCCTTCATCCACCTCCACCCATCCGGCGCCTCCGTCTTTCGTCCCCACCACGCTTATTCAGACCCGCATCTACACAGCTGCCCCTTCCATTTCATCGGTAGCCAGCTCCTGTTGGGCAACAACAGCAACATGCCGCCGCCACCGCCTCAGCAGCACCAGCAACGCTCTCCACCCGGTGCCTCGCCTGGATACCCCGGCCCACCTCATCGCTCTTATCCAGTCTCGCCATCCGCCGCCGGCGCAGCCAACCACCCTCTGCCACCTCTTCGCCCACCTTCCCGCACCTCTTCAGCCATGGACGACCCGTCTCGCGACCGCTGGCGTCCGTCCGCCACCGCTCCATCGCCACGCTCAGACGTCATGAACATGAACTCGATCCTCGGCCATGGCGGCCCGCCCGAGCCCAGCGACCCCAGGCACATGGTGTACGACCGCGAGCGAGATCGAGAACGCGACTACGAGTGGGAGCGCGAGAGGGAGCGAGAGTGGGAGCGCGACCGTGACCGCGACCGCGAACGAGCGCGCCCAGGCATGTACTCGGCTCCTCCGCCTCGCGGCGTCGCGCCACCCTCTCACCCAAGCGACCGGCGATCTCCGATCATGTCGTATGGCAACGTCGCAACCAGCCCATCCTCGCAATCAGCCCCACCGCAGCGCAAGTACTCGAATCCCGAGGATCATCCTCCAGCCTCGGCCTACCACCGCGAGCGCGAGTGGGAACGCGAAAGAGAGTACGAGATGGAGAGGGAACGCGAAATGCGCTGGAGAGCCTCTCAAAGGCCAGGCGGACCGCTCGACATGCCCCCTTCACAGCATGGCCGCGCGCCTAGCGGCGATGTGCGCTTTGCCGGACCTCCCGGCATGCCTGGCGAGCCGTCTCGAAGCCCTCGCGAACCCTATCCCTCTTCGCTTCCGCCTCGTAGGAGTCCAGCGCCGAGCCACGCCAGTCGTGCGCCCTCAGTCGGCGGCCGTGTCCGTGAAGCGAGCGCAGACCTCCCACTTGCCGCCATGGGACCCGAAAGCTCGCCCCGCCACGCGCCTTACCGCGCAGGATACGACGATCCCAGATCCGGTCCTATCCCTCCTCCGCCTCACGCCGGCGGCATGCTGCCACCTGCAGGTCGCTCACCAGAGCGCATGCGAGCGCCGCTCTCGTACGCACCCTACGACCCGGCCTTGTCCGAACGCGAGTTGATGCAGCGCGAGCGCGAGCGTGAGCGAGACCGCGACCGCGAGCGTGACCGCGATCTCATGCCCGCTGATCGATACGGTCGTCGCCTTCACGGCGAACCGATGATGCTCGACGAGCCTATGTACGATCGCTACGGCTCCCGAGGCCCTCCCTCCGGCCCGCTTGGCCCACCTTCGTCCAGATCAGCAGGCGGCCGCGCCTACGACGATCGCGGCCCCGCACCGCCGCTGCCTTATCCGCCTCCCAGCCCTACCCAGAGCCGTGACGGTGACCGACGCAAGGACAAGCCCAAGTCAGCCACATCCCAGTCGGGAGCAGGCCCCACTGCCTCGCGCGAATCGTCCGTGCCTGCATCGACACGGCCTGGGGGCTACGGCGCGCGCATCGACGAACGAGGTGGCAGCGGTCCCGTTCCGCCCCATTTTGAGCCAGAGCGGCACCCGCGCTCCGGGCCTCCTCCTCCCATGGGTCCAGCTCCAGGCAAGCTCGACCCCGCCGCCCCTCCGCCGCGCAGAGCACCGCTCTCACCCAGCAGCGAACGTGGCGGCGCCTCATTCCGCGACCCGCCCACACACCGCGGACCCTCGATGCCGCCTTACGGCGCTCCTCCCTCCGAACGCGATCTGCGAGAGCGCGATCGCGAGCTAGCCATGCATCGCGAGCGCGAGCTCGAGGCAGAGCACGAGCGCGAGCGCATGCGCCAGCGCGAGAGAGAGCGCGAGATCGAGCGTGAACGAGAACGCGAGCGGATGCGCATCGAGGAGCTCGAGCGTGAACGTCAGCGAGAGCGGGAGCGGGAGCTCGAGATGGAGCGCGAGCGCGAGCGCGAAAGAGAGAGGGAGCGCGAAAAGGAAAAGGAGCGCGAGCGGAGGGAACGCAGACGGGAGAAGCAGCAAGCCGAAAAGCTGGCCGCCATCGAGCGCGAAAAGGAGCGCGAGCGCCAGGCGCAGGCTTCAGCCCAGGCGCAGGCGCAGGCACATGCTGCCGCCGCAGCGGCGCAGATGCATCCAGGGCCACTGGCCGAGCTGCCGCCACACGTGCGTCCGCCGCCCGGCAGTCTTGAGGAAGCTCTTATCGTCACGGCACATCAACAGGCCGCCGCGTATGGTCGGCCGCCCACCATGGCGGACTTTCACGCAGCAGCCGCTGCTATCGGATACCCACCTGGCTTGCCCCTGCCGCCAGCGATCCATCCGGCCATGTTCGGTGGCGTTGGTCCGGGCGCCGACGCGCTTGCCCCGCCGCCTCTTGTGATCCGCGACCCCAATGCAGGGCCCCGCGTCGACAGCGAGCCCGTTTGGCTGTACCTCGAGCTGTGCGAGCGCGACGAGTCGATCCGTCGCGCCGAGCGTCTCCCTCTCGATGTGCTCGAAGACGAGCCCAAGCAAGACAAAGCAAGCGCGGCTGCCGCTGCTCCCGAGGACACTACCGAACGACCGGCGGATGGGGAAGCTGACGCTGCTGCTGCTGCTGCTGCCTCTGATGAGGCCGCCGCAGCCTCTGCAACGGCGCCGACACCAGCTGCAAATGAGGGCGACGCTAAAGAGGCTCCGTCTGCTGAAGCGAAGACAAAGGCTGGCGTCACTTTGCCTGTTGTTGATGAGCCTGTCGACCCGCTGCCGCGCCACCTGATTGGCATGGACAAAGGCCGTCCAGTCCGCCATCTGGGTTCGTGGATCTACGACCCCACCGTAGACCCCCTTTTCCCTGCCGAGCTTCTCGCGCGCAACGTAGGCTCGACGCTCGAGGTCCGCATCCCCGGCGAGCTGCTCAACAATGGCGTCGCCGGCGGCCCGCACTGGGACGAGTACCGCAGTCTCGAGGCCGAATGCCTCGCGCGCTGTGAGATCGGTGATCCGCTCAAGGAGATGCTTGAGGGCGAGCGCGGCAGTGTGGCGCTCAACGGCACGGGCAACCATTGGAAGCTCGGCTGGCGCGGCAAGGAGCACGCCCGAATGAGCCTCGAGATGCGCATCGAAGAAAAGGTTGCAGAAGCCCAGCTCTTTGGTCACAAGATCAAGCCTTACGTGCCGAAAGGCGGCAAGGAAGCCGACAACACGGCGGCGGACAAGGGCGCAGAGAAGCCAAAGGGTGAAGTCGAGGGCGCGGAGGCTGCTCAAGCTGCTGCTGCGTCCAGCACGGAGAGCGAGAGTCCGTGGCGCTTCTGGCGGCTAAACCCGCTGCTTCGCCGCAAGCTGTGGGGCACCGACGTGTACACGGATGACTCGGACGTGCTCGCCATGTGCGTGCATGCCGGCTGGGTCGAGGGACCCTCGCTCGAGTCCGAGGGCATCCCCGCCTGGGTGCCGCCCGGACGCGCTGCACGCGCATGGAACGGCCTCACTGTCAGTGCCAAGGAGAAGCCCAGAGTCGCCAACGGAGCCGACGTCGAGATGGCCGATGCGTCCTCGGCGGATGCGCAGCCGAACAAGGACGGCGCGGAAGCCAAGAAAGCGACGGCCGCGCGCGCGTGCTGCGATCTGTCGGTGATCCTGCGCATCGCGCCCAAGCTCATCGCGTACAAGGGCTGCCAGCGCGGCGGCATCAAGTCGAGGTCGTGGGGCAACTCGCATGACGGCGTCTCGCTCGTCGTCGAGTCGGTCGAGCTGAAGCAGCCCGGCTATGCGCAGGCCAAGGGCAGGAGGGCGGCCAAGACGCGCATGGACCAGCTCGCCGCCTACCGTTCCAGCGCCCACAAGGTGCAGAGTGAGGACGAGGTCAAGGCGATCGCGAAAACCGCCCACATCATCCCGCTCAGCGCCGTCGTTCGTGGATGGAAGCGCGCGAGTGACGAGGGTCAGGAGAGTGAGCAGCCCAACAAAAGGCTGTTCTGGGAGATTCAGTAGCCAGCCCAAGTGAGCAGGCGCAATTCCGATTTTTTCACATTCGGACACACACACACACACACGTGCGGAAGATGCGGGAACTGTGACTGCTGCGGAGAGGATGTGATTGCAGCGATGCGAGGTATGAATGTGTGACATTGAAGTGAGCAGAAAAGTCTACTTTTTCGAAAACTTGCGGAGCGGGTCGGCCTTCTTGCCGGGCTTTTTGCCGTTGCCTGCGGTGGAGCTCCTTGCTTTGCGGTTCTTCCTGTCGCTCGGCTTGTTCTTGGGCACGTAGCCCGTATATGCCCGCGGCTGAGCCATGGAGTTGTTGATGATCTTTGGTGCAAGGTAGGCCGGCACATGCTTGAGATGTTGCTGGCCAGAGCGGGTGGAGAGCAGAGCGCGATCGTGTTGGAGATAAGCAAGGTCGTCGGGGTGGTCCTCAAAGTGCGCCTGGAGTTTGGCAGAGGTGAGCAGTTCGGCCTTGAGCTCCTTGATGCGCGCCTCGCGGATGAGTGCACGCGTGATGCTCTTAAGCGTATCTCCGACTCGGTAGCGGAAGCCCTCGACGGAAGACGCGTCATACTTCCACTCCTGCAGTTCGCCACCAGCAGCATTGCGGCGTTGGATCTGTCGGAACACCGACTCGTCGCGCCGTGTGGACCCACAGCTGAGGTACTTGGATCGACCAAATTCGGACGAGGGCACCACGAAGCTCAACGCGGTTCCCGAGGCGCCGCCGCGTGCGGTTCGGCCGACGCGGTGGATGTAGCCATCGACGCTGGTGGGGAGGTCGAAGTTAATGACGCACGACACGTTGACAAAGTCGACTCCACGTGAGACGCCGAACTCGGCCGCACCTGCTGAGCCTTTCTTGCCCTCGCGTTTTGCCTTCTTGCCCGCGGGCTTGCCTTCCGCCGCTCCGCTCTTGCGCTTCTTGGTGCTGTCATCCTCGGCGTCCTCTGCGACATCTTCTCCTTCGTCGGCAGACTCGTCATCGCTGCCCTCTTCAGCCTCCTTGTTGATGCCAGTCGGCTCGTCGGTGGCGACAATGTAGTCGAACTTGCCCTTGTTGAACTCCTCGACGATGCTGTAACGCGAGTTGATGGGCAGCTCAGCATTGAGCACGCATGCACGCAGGCCGAACTTTTCGAGGAAGAGCTTGAGTCGATATCCGCGCTCGAGCTCGTTGACGAACAGGATTGCCTTGCCGCGGATGAGCTTGAGCTTGAGGATGACGTAGACAAGCAGGAATTTGTCCTCCTCTGTGGTGCGGGTGTAGAACTGGACCAGATTCGAGCCTGCCGCATCGTCGGTTTCGTTGAGCTTGAGCACGACTGGATTGCGCAGGAGAAGGCCCTTGAGCTTGGAGACGTCCGAAGTCATAGTGGCCGACATGAGGAACGACTGGAAGTGGGAGGGGAGGAAGCTGCCACCAAGAAGAGACTTGACGTCCGAGTCATGACCGTACGAGAGGATGAGGTCAGCCTCATCGATGGCAAGAGTCTCGAGGCCGGACTTGAGATCGAGTGAGCCGTTCTGGAGGTAGCTGAGCGCCTTGGAAGGCGTGGCGATGACGACGTCGGGCTTTTCGCTGAGCAGCAGACGCTGCACCTTTTCGGACGCATCGCGGGCGACGTTGACGAGGCGCACATCGTCGCGAAGGTATTCAATGACTACGGAGAGATGGCGGAAGACCTGTTCTGCGAGTTCGCGCGTAGGCACGAGAACGAGCGCACGCGTGAGCTGGTGGTTCGGATCCGACTTGGCCACGGCCGTCTTGGCATCGAGCACCTTCTGAAGAAGCGGCAGGCCGTACGCCAGCGTCTTTCCCGAGCCGGTGCGTGCTCGTGCGAGAATGTCCTTTCCTGCGAGCGCAAGCGGGATGGCTTTTTGCTGGATAGGAGTCGGGATGCCGTAGCCGAGATCGGCGAGCGACCTCAAGAGACGCGGATCGAGGATGTGAGAGAAAACGTTGAAACCGAGACGCTCGGCATCTTCTTGGCTGGGAAGCTCGATGCCGTGCTTCTCGGAGAGAGCATTGAAGGAAGTGGATGCGGCAGCGTTGGTCTGGGAGGGAGCCGCCTCGCGCTTCTCTGGTGGGAGAAGCGAGTCTGCCTTGACCTTGGAAGAGGATGGCTCAGCCATGGTCGAGAATCACTCCAGGTCGATTGGTATAGAGTACTGACTGCTGTCGGAGCGGAGCCGAGATGAGTGATTGGAAGGAAGGATGCTGAAGTTGCTGAGCCGCAAAAGTGACGGCAAAAAGTCAGCGAGGCGGACCCTGTTGAAGTCGCGGACTTGCGGTTCATTCAACGCAAAAAATTCACTTTTTCGGCTCACGGCGGTGAGGACATTTTTGTGGAGTTCAGCACAGTAGCTGAACCTTCTTACCGGCCGACAAGAAATCTCCTGCAAAGCGCGCTCGGGTCTCGGTGTCAAAGCCGCACTTTTGGACAAGAGGCAAGTTTCTCCCGCTCCGACATTGCGCTCAGCAACCCAGCCACCACCATTCGCGACATACACTTTTGAGCCAGCCACCTGCATACCAGTCGATATCCTTGGCGGTAGAGCTACGGTCACATACTCATTCCACGAAAACGCCGGTGCCTTCACAGCGCACACCGCACGCTCAGCTGGACACACGCCGCGATGGCTTCGTACTTGGCGTCGATCTACGGCACCGAACAGGACAAGGTCAACTGCTCCTTCTACTACAAGATCGGCGCATGTCGTCACGGTGACCGCTGCTCGCGCAAGCACATTCGCCCTCCATACTCGTGCACGCTTTTGCTCTCCAACGTCTATCGCAACCCGCGCCACCATGAGCAAGACTGCGCCATCACCGATGCGGAGCTGCAGGCGCAATTCGACGAGTTCTACGAAGACATGTTCTGCGAGCTTGCCAAGTACGGCGAGGTGCAGGAAATGCACGTCTGCGACAACGTGGGCGATCATCTCATCGGCAACGTGTACGCGCGGTACAAGTACGAGGCGGATGCGCAGCTCGCCGTAGATGCACTCAACGACCGCTGGTACGATGCCAAGCCGCTCTTTGCAGAGCTGAGCCCCGTGACCGACTTTCAAGAGGCCTGTTGCCGGCAAAACGAGACGAACGAGTGCAACCGCGGTGGATTCTGCAACTTTATGCACCTCAGGTATGCCTCGGCACCCCTGCGCAAGCAACTCAACCACCAGCTTGCCGTCGAACTCAGGAAGCGTAAGGAGGAGGCCAAGGCCGCTGCAGCTGCTGCAGGGTCAACGCGAAAGCTCGGGTGGAAGGAAAGGCTTGCATTGGACCAAGGCGATGAGCCCTCTGAGGGAGATGCGGAGGATGCAGAGGCGCAACCGAAGCGCGACTGGCGCAGCGGTCAGTCGGGAGGAGACTGGAGAAGTCAGCCCAGAGCCGACACAGGCGACGGAGATGCCTCCGACGCGCCACAACAAGCTCAGCAGACTGATCCATGAGACGCTCACTGTCATGTCTAGTCACCGTATCGATGCAATTCTTTCACTGCGTATACCCATCACTCCCGCACACGCTGCAGTTGCGTTGCTATTGGTTTGCGGATGCGAGGTTGTCCTGTCTCTGTGTCTCTCTTGTCTTGGGCGCAGTAACACAATTAGGCGAAGACCGCTTGCTTCTCCAATGAGTCTCATAGACGTGCTCGATCAGGATCCTGCGTCGAACAATCGAACGAAGGCGATAGCGGGCCTTCGTTGACCAAGCAGCCAACCGGATTTTTCCCCCACTGATTGCAACTCTCAAAAAAATGGGTCGAAATATTCGGTGCCAAAAAATCACAATCCAGCACAACAGAGATGGTTCGCGAGAGGATGTGATGGTTCCGTTCATCCATCATAGGTATACAGAGTCGAATGGCTGTGCCAACGAGTGCGTTTGACAGATCAGACCCGTAAGACAGCCTTGGCTTCGAATGAAAACACGAGTGTACAACTGAACTGATGCGAGACCCAAGCGACCAAGACATGGGTGCATGGCTAATCCAACGCTGCTTGCAGGTTCCCATGCGTTGCATCGAGAGAGATTTAAGCCTTGAGCTCCTTCTCGTCGGCCGAGTCGCTGGGCGTGCTGGCCTCGCGGGTGAAGACGGGTGCGTTGCCGACCTTGACGGCCTCGATGTCGCGAGCGAGAGCACCCGAGCCCTTGCGCGTCTTCCAGGCGGGGACACCAGACTGGAAGATCTCGTCGACCTCCTCGAGTGTCTTGCCAGCGGTCTCGGGGAAGGCAAAGAAGACGTGGATCGTCATGGCAACAGTGAAGCAGCCGAAGATGATGTAGCTCTTCCACTGAATGTTGTGGAACGCAGGCGGAACAAAGTAGCCGAGCGCAAAGTTGAACGCCCAGTTGCTCGCCGTCGACACCGAGTTGCTCTTTCCGCGCAATCTGTTGCCGAAAAGTTCTGGGACGTAGATCCAAGATACGGGCCCCCATGTTGGCGCGAAGGAAGCAACAAAGAGGTAGGAGCATGCGATGACGGCCTTGGAGGCGGGACCGGTGACCTGCCAGCGTACGACGGCGTTGCCCGAGTTGGGGTAGTAGTGGCCGTAGTTGGCCATGAGACCGGCGACGGCGAAGAGCCAGATGGTCATGAGGGTGGAGCCGATGAGCAGCGTCGGTCGGCGGCCCCATCGGTCGACGTAGAGAAGCGCCGGCACGGTCATGACGACGTTGATAACGTACTGAATGCCGTTGGAGATCAAAGCGATGTTGCCAGTGATGCCGGCCATCTCGAATACGTATGAAAGATAGTACATCATGACGTTCATACCTGTAAGTTGCGACCAGATCTGAGTGAACATGGCGATGTGGGTCCTCCAGGCGTTGCCGTTGCGGAAGAGGTCGATGTAGCCGGAGCCTTCGCCGGTGCTCTCCTCGATGTTCTGGCAGATCTCCTTGTACTCGGCCTGGACCTCGGGGGCGTTCTGGTCGCCGTGGGCGTGAACCTGACCGAGGATCTCGAGAGCCTCAGCGTTGCGGCCCTTGGTGATGAGCCATCGGGGCGACTCGGGCATCATAGGGATCAGGGCCATCAGGACAAGCGCGGGGATCATCTGGAGACCCCAGGGCAGTCGGAACGAAGCAGTGCCTCGTCCGTCCTGCTGCCCGTCGATCTGTGTGCCCAGGAACGAGGAGCCGTAGCATACGAAAAAGAAGATGCAGATACCCCAGGTGATGGCCCACTGCTGGCAGCCGACGAGACGGCCTCGGATGCGCGTGGGCGAGAGCTCGGAGAGGTAGACGGGCACCTGGGCCGAAGCGAGACCGACGCACATGCCGTTGAAGATGCGGCCGACGATGAGCATGCCGATGTTCTGGACGGCGCAGGTGAGGATCGAGCCGATGACCCAAAGGATGCAGCCGAGGAAGATGGCGTAACGACGACCGAAGCGGTCGGCAACGATACCGGAGAAGAGCGAGGCGATGAAGGAGCCGCCGGCCATGGAAGCGGTGATTCCACCCTGCACATCGGCACTGGGACCGGGGTTG
Source organism: Moesziomyces sp. F16C1 (assembly GCA_003004725.1). Lineage (NCBI taxonomy): Eukaryota > Fungi > Basidiomycota > Ustilaginomycetes > Ustilaginales > Ustilaginaceae > Moesziomyces > Moesziomyces sp. F16C1. The sequence continues at coordinate 3,276 of NXFS01000032.1, read as the reverse complement.
CAGAGGGCTCCGGGGCGGTTGGGGCACTCGACAGTCAGGTCCTTGGGGCCGAAATAGGTGAGGTAGTTGGGAGAGGAGATGATAGCGCTCATGCTCGAGATATCGAATCCGAACAGCAGACCGCCGGTACAGGCGAGTGCTGTGAGCACGTAGGGGTTGGTGATGCGACCCATTGTGGCAAGCTTTTGGGAGGAGGGGCCGGGAAGGGTGGGATTGAGTGGGGAAAGAAAGGGACTGAGCGGAGAAGTGGGGAGCTTGGTATTTATGTCGTTTGCTCCAAGTCGCTATCCAAGATGGCCACCCGGACGCTCTAAGCGGCAGGAGATGAAGACGAGGATTCGCTGGAGCTGTAGACCGGCGAAACGCGAGAGTAGTTCGGCTTCGGGGTGTTCTCTGAAGGAGATCTGTGGTGCCGGGAGCAAAAGCGGAGGAGCACGCTTCCAGATCTGGTGCCCCATGGAGAAACTCTGCGGCGTGGCAAGCGTGGTGCCCCACTGTGGGCGGCCAGGGTGCTAGATCGACGAACTAGCGAGCTGCACCTGCACCTGCACATTGGCCAGCTGCGTCCGAGCTGTTGCGGGTGTCGCAGCGCTGCGGCAGTGGCGAAGGACAGCATGGCAGCCAGAGTCAGGTCGAAACCTCGGCTGGGAGCAAGAGGGGGTGGTCATGCGCAGGTGCGGTTGCAAGGAACGTCGAGCCATGCAGCGTGGTTGGCTCGGCTCGCTCGTCTAGCGAAGCATCGAACTCGCCCCAGGCAAATGAGCTCGACGCCCGGATCTCACTGCCGCAAGCTTTCCAACCCACACACGCCCGCCAACAGCCACTCGACCACTGCAGCGCTCGCTGGGCGAACCCACGCTTCTGAACCTGCAGAGTAGCAGTGTCTTCTCACTCGTCTGTCGGCTTTGCCAATGTCGTTCTGCGATTGATCGAAGCGCGTGTCAGGCTGGGCAAGGCGGAAGCGGGATCGGCACTCCTCGAAATGTGCCGCAGTGGTCGAGTGACATGCATCCGAAGTGCGGAGAGGCGCGGCAGCCGGACATTTTTTTTTTCGATTCTCGCACATTTTCTTTTCCAACTCCGCACGCTTTCCGCAGACTGGAAGCGAAGTTTGACGCGGCTGGCCAGCGGAGGGCCATTCGCTGCGGACATGCGCGTGCGGACGCCCGCTTTCCGTGGCGGAGGCCGACGAAGAGCGAGACAGACCGCGCCGCTCGTCCAATCGCGTCGGTGCTTCCGCTTGCTCTCACGCCTGTCCGGCACCGCCGGTCATCGTCGTCCGCCTTCACTTCATCTTGCCGCCACCTTTTTGTTCTTGCCCGTCATTGCCGCCGGATTGGCCAAAGCAGAGCAAAATTTGCCAAATCACACCGCTGTTCTCAACCTGCGAAAAGAGTGTGTGAACAAGAGGAAGCCACCGAGCGCTGGTGCAAGCCACAGCGACCTTGCCAACGGCCAAGTGCGGCCAAGTCCGAATTTCCATTTTGCTCCCCGTCTGCCTCTGTAGCCTCGCCTCTTCGCCCTGAGCACGCTTTCGTTCCGCAAGCAGGATGGATTTGTCGAAACTCCCCCTCGACGCAGACTTTCAGAAAGATGGACTCGTTTTCGGCATCGGAGACGGGTCAAGAAGAGGTGCAGGTGGATCGCAGGCGAGGAAGCCACAATTCGTCGTCCGGCCTGACCGGCTACTGCCGTTGTGCTTTCCAGAAAAGGCCGTTGGTTCGGACTTGGTCGCACTGTTCAGCATGAACCGGTTGGCCGATGCTGCCGTGTGCAATTTCCGAGGCCGCCTCGTCTCGGACCCCTTTTTTTCGCACAACCTTAAGCGAGCGCGGCAGCACCGAAATGGCGAAAACACCGAAATCCATTTGCCTTCTTTTTCTCTCCGATGACAGGACCGTGGCTCCGCCAGAGCCTTTGACGGAGGCAAAGATGTGCCGCCGCATCGACGACTCCATGCTGTCTCCCCGGATCACTGGCTCCGGTCATGTTGTCGCGCTGCCCTCTAATTTACTCGCGCTCCACTCGTCGACCTCATGACCGCTTTTCATGCACGTAGCCCTGATTGGCCTTCGCCCCGTGCCCCACAGCCCACGCCCCACGCCCAACCCCACCTTGTCTCTGCCCCGCAACTAAGATTGCCGAGACTCCGCACTGGATGTGGGCTTGCACGCGCTCTCGTTTCGCACGTTCTCTTCGTCAGCGCCGTTCCTGAGGAGACTGCAAACCCCGCATCGCAGCTCCTTAGTCCGCACCTTGCTGACGTTCGTCCGAAATCTCAGTCGCCGAACGCTTCTCCATCCACGATTTCACCAGCTGGTGCTCGCTTAAAGAACGATGCGAGTTTGACGCCGAGCAAAACCGTGCTGATCGGACTTGGTCACAACTTGGCCGCGGCGCCACATCCTTTCCAGCGGAAAGAGCAGCAAGGTTGCGCAAGCGAGTTCCTTAGTAGTGTTGGCCCTGCGTCGGCTACGTTACGGCGCTTCGTCTCGGATGGTCCTGCTCCAGGAACAGGCACGCACCTGCTCCAGGAACAGGCACGCACCTGCTTGGCGGCGTGATCTCGTGCAGGAGAAGCCGAACACTGTACTGCTGATATTTCTCGCTCCGTGCTCGGGGCACAGGTGGCTGCGCAATTGCTCTAGCCTTGCGAAAGAGCCTCTCCAAAGTGAGGCACAAGTTGGAGTGCTTGCTGATTCAATCGCACTGCGAACTGGGCCATTCAGCATTTGAACGCCACGTTCAGCGACTGAGCGCACCTAAACAACGAGTTTCACAGTATGCGAGCGGGCCGAGTCGCCATGTATTAGGCTCGAATTTGTACAGTAAATCAGTAAATCAGGACAGGTATCGAGCCTCGGACACTGCGTTGTTCGCATTCATGGACTGATGGCGTCAACGCACTAACAGTGTATTTGCAAATGCCATCCGTGAGGAACGCGAGTGAGATGCGAACTGGTTACTGCACGTCGCGCAGCGACGAGCCGAGGTCGCTGTCTTTGCTGAGACGCTGGCGTCAAAAGCAGCTCGTGTGGGAGGGTCTGCTAGCCAAACTTCAGGTTCTGCATCGCCACTCGTGGCACACGCCCAGTCGTTTCTCGTGGACCAGACAGCGATGATTATGGGTGTACCTCTGCTCATACCGAGTGCATTCCTCTGAGCGCTGTCCCTATCTACCCATCATTCTTGACGTCTAGAAGGGTTAGGGTTAGGGTTAGGGGGGGGTTAGGGTTAGGGTTAGGGTTAGGGTTAGGGTTAGGGTTAGGGTTAGGG